>OX578153.1:64234519-64392019 GCA_951213105.1 Amaurobius ferox
ATGGTTAGATTTTGGTACGATTCGGAAAAAAAATAGAAGGTTCTTTTTCTTTTGCAAAATGGCAAGCGAAAATCATCAAAATTTAACTTTGCTTAAATTTGTCACTTAAATGCCTGATTTATACGTAACTTTTCATGGCAAAACCAATAATATCAACCTTATTACTCTAAGATGAACCCTTCTCGAAATAATTAGATTTTGGGGGAATTTTGACGATTGAAAATTGAGATCAGAATTTTAAGATTGTGAATTTAAAACTGCATAATGTTACCAAACGATACAATAGATGAATTAAAGCTGCAAAATACATGTAATTTCTAATAAGTGTCCATTTTCTGGACACAGGAATTCAAGGATTTTCGATTTTCTGCAACATAGGGCAGGGAGCGATGAATTTTTATATCAATATGTAATTTAATACCCTCCAAAAGTCCTCGGTCAGAAACTAACAAAGTCGGATATTCTATTTCCCCCCTCCCCCTCCGGAGAATGATTTGTTTTATTTTTTGTCTATCCAGACCTTCAAGTAGCGCTCTAGTAGTTTAAATGGTGAAATCTTTGCATACTTATAGTTGTGGGAAAGAAATGCTACCAGTACGGAAACGCCTAAATAGTGACTAGGACCAGATTGCATTTTCAATGGGCACATGTCTTCGAATCTGCCTTGTACTTTGTCAGCATCCGTACTTATTGTCGTCCATTTACCGGCATTAACTCTTGGGGTAATTCTCCGACACGTAAATTCGTTGAACATATTGTGCTGCTGTAACTCTGCACAAATCAATAGCTCTATCCATTATTTTTGAATATCTACGGAGCACTCTACATTTCTAGTCGTCGTTATGTTATAATGTCGGGCAAGTATCAGAACAAGTCATCATTGCTGTTGTTGTTGAAACCCAGACCGTCCGACCTACCAGAAAGGTGTAAGGTAACTGTTTGGACGGTTGGGAAGTGCCACCCAATTTAGACCAAGTCATCATTGTTGTGTCGTTATTCAGTTATTACTGCGTCCCTGCCCTCAGTCTTCTCAAGTCATTGATCAGTGTTCTCCCTGGGTCACAGGGTGTGGTTCTCTTCATTAGTCAGGGGTGTCAGTCCCCCCCTTTGCTCTCATTTGTAGCATTGAGAGTGACGCAACAAGCCCCTTTTTCCATTGGTTACTCATTTAACCAATGGAACCATTCCACATCCTAGAATGGGCCATCTCGGCCCCCCTGTCTTGGCGCTCCTAAATTTATGGTATTTTGACCTTTAGGTTCACATGCTGTAAAATACGGCGCCATCCAGACTGGCTGTATTGTTCGATGTTTCGAACACAATAAATAAAAGGCATAAAGCTGTCTCACCAAAGTGTGAGATCAAATTCTGGTCTCACAATAGTATAAACCGCAATATTTATAGTATCAGCCACAATACTTATAGTATCAACCACAATACTTATAGCATCAACCACAATACTTCTAACATCAGCCATAATACTTATAGCATCAACGACAATACTTATAGTTTGAACCACAATGTTTATAGCATCAATCACTCACAGACTAAACGAAATTAGCTAAGTTTTATTTCAGCACTACTGAAGGCAATTCCATACACTTTCTATTTGATTGTCCATTAATGAAATCTCACTACTTAAAGAAACCATCTATACCAAACTCTCAGCATTAGATAAATAAATATTTAAATACCAAATACGTTCAAAGTAAAGTAAACTCACTTATGATTTTTTTTTTTTAAGAAAACGTATTAGACTTTTTAGCCTTGATCCTAAAACTATTTGATTCATCCAGTCTAATTTATTGCAGATTTATTACGTAATATTCAAATATATATTCTTTATTAATTTTATATTTATTCATCATTACAGCAAAAAGGAAGGATGTTAATAATGTTTAAAATCGATGTTTGTTTAAAATGATATAATGTTTTAAATTGTATGCACATTCTTGTACTTTTAGCATTATTTGAACTTTCATCTTCCTTTATACTTATTCGTACTTTTGCGATTCTTCAAATTGTATTTTTCATATATATGTAACAGTTTCTAAATTTAAAAAAAATATATAATTTCGGGAGAGATATTTCAACTAACAGTTCAAACCATTCTTTGTTAAGGGTATCTATTCTCTCCTAAGAAAAGTAATAAAAAGGTATCAACCACTGAACTACACCTAAACGGAGCCGAATTTTCAATTTTCTCTTCGAGGTTGACAAAATGGAGGGGGAAAAGTTTGTCAAAATCCGAACGAAATCCCCAACTGAAACATAAAAGGCTGAAAGTCGACTTAAGGCAACACCTAACTGGGCCAATTTTCCAGTATTTTCGACCCTAAGCAGTATAGATTGTTAAAATAGCAATTTGTAACAATCAAAATATCTAATGTGGGCAGCACATGAGTTTTCCTGCAGACTTATTTATATCCACGTTCTCTTTATTTTCATTAAATTTAATTCACTTTTAATTCAATTTTCCTTCTCATTTGGTAACTGCATTTATTTGCAAAAGTGGCGTAGAGAAAATATGAAAAAACTTAAATATCTCGAGAAAGGCTAGTCTTAGTGTAATGGGGTTGGTTTTTTTATTTTCTTCGTTAAAAATATGTATAGAACACGCATTTAATGGATATATTTGAGCATACGTAGTTTTTATTATAGACTAGCCGCCTTTGGCGACCAGCCTGTTTGCTTCCCTTGAAAATTCTGACCGTGGCAAATTCTAACCGTGGCACACTCGCTGGCGCGACCTACCAGTAAGGTGTAATGTAACTGTTTGGACGGCCAGGAAGTGCCACCCAATTTAGACCGGAACTCAGTGGGAGAGGCATCCACAGGGACCGTACCCTCCTTACCCTACCACCAACGTTTCGGAAGGACTTACGGTCCCACATATTTAACGCGATCGTACTCCGCCTGAACACAGCGACAGTTTTGGCAGTGGCGGGAATCGAACCCGGACCTACCGAGTGCAATTCCCGCGCGCTAACCACTGGGCTACCGCGCCCTCCGCGACAATCTCCATAACCTTCTTTTTATTCATTCAATTTAGACCGGAATCCAGTGGGAGAGTCATCCACAGGGACCGTACCCTCCTTCCTCTACCACCAACCTCCCGGAAGGACTTACGTACCCACATGATTAACGTGATCGTAATCCGAGAGAACACGTCAGCAGTTTTGGCAGTGGCGGTAATTGAACCCGAGCCTACCGAGTGCAATTCTCGCACGCTAACCTCTGGGCTACCGCGCCCTCCGCGACAATCTTCACAACTTTCTTTTATTTACCCAATTTTGACCGGAACCCAGTGGGGGAGGCATCCACAGGGACCGTACCCTCCTTCCTCTACCACCAACCTCTCGGAAGGACTTACGGACCCACATGTTTAACGTGATCGTTCTCCGCGTGAACACGGCAGCAGTTTTGGCAGTGGAGGGAATCTAACCTGGGCCTACCGAGTGAAATTCCCGCACGCTAACCACTGGGCTACCGTGCCTTCCGCGACAATCTCCATAACTTTCTTTTTATTCACCCAGTTTGGACTGGAACCCAGTGGGGGAGGCATCCACAGAGACCGTACCCTCCTTCCCCTGCCACCAACCTCTTATAAGGACTTATCGACTCATATGTTTAACGTGATCGTACTCCGCGTCAGTGGCGGGAATCGAACCCAGGCCTACCGAGTGCAATTCTCGCGCACTAATTTAAATTTTATAATGGCCATATGCTAAGTTCTTAATTCCACCATCATCCTTCCATCACTTACAATATCCATAAAATGAAAATATCCATTTAAAAAATTAAAATATGCATTTAAAATCAAAAATACATTCATATCGTTCCACCAATCCATAAATATAATAAGTTCAAATACATCACCACAATTCAAACCACCATAATTCAATCATTTAAATTATTTAAAATATCATTTCGCCCGATGTATATAACACTTATGCTAGGCTCTTAATTCATTTAAAACCGAAAGCGCGGTCTCCATGGAGACGGTGAAGAAACTACTGCGGATGGGGGGGGGGGGGGGGGGAATGCCGGTGAAGAACTGAGCCGATGCCGAGAAATTTAAAATCATGACGTCTTTAAAATTGCGATCCTGAAAGCAATTTTCATTATTTCTGGACCAGATTAGACTTGTAAGAATGCCAGATATTTCAGCTTTCTAAAAATGTAAATTATTAGTCGAAATTATGAGTACTTTTTACGAGAATTTAAAAACCAAAATTCGTTTTTTTGAGCCAAAAGTGACTTTTGTTGTAAAATCTTTAAAAAATATTAGAAATCGAAATTCAGATTTGAAATTAATATATTTTTGCTCGCAATTGTCTGCTCTTTCCGATGGTGTGATTTGTTTTTTTCTACGATGTCTGGATCGTAGAGAAAAAAGGGCAAAAAACGGTCGAAATCGCATAAAACATTAAATAAATAAAAAAAAATTAAAATTTTAAAAATCGGTTTTGACGTGTCCCCTTCCCTCCCCCCCAGGTCTCCGATTGCCAAATTTCGTAGCTCTCCGACGCGCGGTCGCGAAACGTATAGTGTATAAGACAGACGCACAGACACACAGACATTGCCTTTTATTATTTAAGATTTTGGCGAGTTTTGCGGGCCATTTTGCAAAAAACGACAGGTTATTTTTTCCGAATTATACCCAAATCTAAACAGCACCAGAGTGTGTCACAAGTGACTTATCTACAGAATTTTGTGAAATTTGGTTCATTAGTTTTTCCGCTAGAGTGGATACAAGCTTTTGCTGGTCATTTCGCAAAAAAGGCGGGTTCTTTTATCCGGAATCGTACCCAAAAACTAATCAACACTAGATTCGCCCACAAGTGACGTACCTACAAAATTTTATGACATTCGGTCTATAAGTTTTTTAGTTATAGTGGATACAAAATCTGCACAGAAAAGCCAGACAGACACACAAGCACACAGACACACACACAGACGTCATGCTAAAAATAGTTTTTTCGTATTCTAGAGGTCTCGAAACGTGTAGATCCATCGAAAACTCGAGTTGAAATTTTCGGCATGATTCCAATACTTTCCTTATACATTATCATGTATTGCAGGAAAAGTAAAGAAATAGTAATTTATAACCAAAATAAAACTTATTAAAAAGATCTGACGTAGACAGCACTTGACTTCCCCTACAGACCCAAATTCGTTTTCTCTTTATTTCTATAACAACTGAATAAATTGAGTTTATTGCGCAAAATAACACGCATTATTATTTGAAATTACACTAAATTTACACTTCAATTTTCTTTTTCATTTTGTAACTGGGCGTACTTTCAGAACCAGTGCAGCAATAATACAAAAAAACGTAAATATCACCGAAAATTGCGTATAAAATAAGCATTCAATTGATACATTTGAGTAGTCTTTTATTTTAGATTTTAATCATTTTAGCGGGCCATTTCGCTAAAAAGACAGGTTATTTTTACTGAATAGTACCAAAATTTAATCAGCACCAGGGTATCCCACAAGGGACTTATCTACCAAATTTTGTAAAATTTGGTCTATTAGTTTTGCAGCTGGAGGGATAACATACAATTTTTGCGACCCAAATCGTATCAAAATCTAATCAGCACCAGGGACACTCGCAAGTAACTCAGTTATAAAATTTTATGAAAGATGGTCAATAAGATTTTGAGTTAGAGTGGATACATGCTTTGAACAGACAGACACACACACAGACATCACGCTGAAAATAATGTTTTCGTATTCTAGAAGTCCCAAAACATGTAGATCCATCGGTAACACGAGTTGCGATTTTTGACATGATTCCAATACTTATCCTATGCATTACCATGTGTTGGGCCGAAAATAAAAAGTTACAGCCTATCTTTCTAAAGGTGTTAATTTATCTGCTCTTAATAAACTTAACTACTAATAAAAAATATTTTTATTGTTTTTGAAGAAAAAAATGCTAAAAACCTTCACAGACTTAGAAAATTATTGAGTCATAACAGCTTAAAACAGAATATAAACTCACAAGGAAACTCAGTTATAATGTCCAAAATAGCGAAATTCGGAAACGAAAACTGCTATTGATAAAGAAAGAATTGTTTTAAGAATTTAAATTCTTCTATTATAATCTTGCAGTCACACACAGATATAGCTTTCAAACATGAATACATTTCTAAGCACCTTAATTCGATTCCAAAATCTGACTTTCCATTGCAAAATCGTTTTAACCCATTTGGGAAAAAACGTCTTGCGTGAAGACAAAATGCAAAATAATGGCTTCCCATTGAAATAATCAAAGCAAAAGAAAGCATACAAAACTGCAGTTTAAAGTTCTTGAAATGATCACTATGGATAGAATTTATTTCTGAAGCTAGAAAAGGTAGAGAGGACGAGATTACAATTGCCCAATTTTTAGTTTCTTTAGAAGGGTAATCATAAAACTCAGAAAATTCTATCAAGTAGTTAGTGATTGTATAAATGTTGTTCTAAAGTGGAATCGAGCGTTAAAAAGGGATATAATTAGTTTCTATATTTACATAGCATAATATAAAGAGATAGTATTGTGAATGTCTCGAAAATTCGAATAAGAATTTTTGTCTGAAGAGCACGTTTAAGTATCTCTGAATTTGAATCGAACGCTTCTGAAGTGATATCTGTGTGTGTGTGCAAGTGTCCGTGTTAGTGCGTGTGTGTATGTTAGTGTATGTGTGTGTGTTAGTGTATGTGTCTAGGTTAGTGTGCGAATATGTATGTATGTCAGTGGGTATGTGTGTTAGTGTGTGTGCTCGTGAGTCTGTAAGCACGATATCACACGAACGAATGTGTTGAAAACAATTTTGTACGATTATTACAATCAGTGAATATTTGAACTCTATTAATCTTAGACACTATCGAATATCTGAAAACGCCCTAATTTTCGACAGAATTTTTGATAAAAGAACTCTTTAAAATGTCAGAACCTTCGACAACGATAAATAATTTTTAAGGCTAAAATTTTTATTATAAAACTAATTATGCGAATTTTAGAAAGCTAGCATGAAGCATTCAAGATATTGTACGATTTTCAGATGACTTTTTTTTGCAAAATCATTAAAAAATTAGAGCTTTTAATGTTATTAAATAAATTATTATTTTGCAATAGAAAACGAATGTCACAAGCTGTAGAAAGATAGCATAGGCTGTTCTCAAGATAATGCACGTTTTACAAATAAATTTTTCCAAAGAATGATATAAAATTTAAAAAGTATAATGTGTTATAAAATATCTTCATTTTCCATATGCAATATTATGCAACAAATCTACTTACATCATTTTTGCGTATCTAGTTCGTTTAATCACGAGAAAAGATACTTTTTGTAACACTTCTATATTTCACAGGATATTAATTAATTGTCAATTGCAATTTGATTAGCATGTTGCAGCTGAGTAATTAAGTTTATTAAGTTAATTTGATTAGATAAAATAAGATACCAACAGCGCCCAATTTCAATTTACTTAATGTTACTTAACTGCCAAAAACATTGTGCTGAAGGGTCACCATTATTTCGTCAGGAAAGATGTAAAGTTATTGCATTATGTAGGGACAGTCATGCACTGCCAACATTTGATTTTATTTAGTTATAGCGATATTGTTAAGTTTAATTAAACAAGAGTCCGATATTTTTTATCAATACTTAGCAACTTCAGTTTAATCAACTAATGATATTAATTCTTCTTCTTCTTCTTCGACCCAGACCGTCCGACCAATCTTCGGGTATAAGGTGTGTGTTTTGAGACGGCCGTGAAGTGCCACCGAATTTAGATCGGAACCCAGTGGGCTCGGCAGCCACAGAGACCTACCCTCCTTCACTTAACAACTTCAATCTCTCGGACGAACTTACGGACCCACATATTTAACGTGTCCGTACTTCGCATAAATACTGAGACAGTTTGGGCAAAGGCAGAAATCGAATTAGAGTCGTCTGAGTGAAATCCTCGCGTGCTAACCACTAGGCTGTCCCACCCCCTAATGATAGTAATTAAAAGCTATACTGTAGACCAGGATTTTTTCAACCTTTTTATAAATGAGTACGACCAAAACCAAAATGTATTCATTTCAGTAAACAGAATTATGTTTTGCCTACAAGTAGGGAGTGACGACTATTTATGTACGTATATACGTATCTATATACGAATCTGTATACAACTATATACGTATCGTATTTCGTTTTTAATAAAAAAGAGCAACATTTATTTACAACAACATTTACAAGCAACATTTACTTATTTATTTATTTATTTATTTATTCACTTATTTATTTATTTATTTATTTCTGTCAGTGATACATAACGAAACAAGTCCAATTACAATGATAAATATTAGCAAATACGATTAAAAATATGATTAATAAACAATATGATTATCGATTAACAAATAATACGATTATTGATTAATAAATGATACATAATGTAATATCTGTACTTGTTTTGACAGAAATTAGAATCTGTCTATCTGGTTCTCCCTCTACTCAGATTTGTGGCAACTACGTAGACTAACTGTGACACCAGAAATTGTTCTCACTTGAGACTCTTTTATTTGAGTATTTATGGTGCCTAGAACGGCAAACAAAGCTATAGTCCGGCTGGCGCCGGGGTTTATGACAACGCGAACTTTAAGGTCAAAAATACTATAAATTTAGGGGTGCCAGACCAGAGGGGCTGAAATGGGCCATACTAAATGTGAAATGATACCATTGGGTTAAGAAGAACCAATGAGCGCCAAGGGGATGAAGGGCGGAGCTACCCCCCCCCCCCCACACACACACACAAACACACACCAAAGGAACCAGAGACGAAAAGGAAAAGATCAGAGTTGTGGACGAAATCAGAGATGAGGCAACGAGAAGCAGAGATGGAGATCAGACATGAAAAGTAAAAGATCACGATTTTGACTAGAGCACGGGTAGAGATGTATAAAAAACCAACAGATTTGTAGAGTGTCCCGTAGAGGTACCAAATTGATGGAAGTAGATCAAATGCCGAGTGCAATAAAAATACGAGGAGGAGCCACACATCACAGAGTTATGGCAGTATAACACTGATGCAAGCCTTTAAGAGATGATAAGCCCAAGACTAAACTGGAAGGTAAGTATGTGCTCAAAATATCACAGGTTCTAGACACTATCGTAAATCTAATAATTCTGGTCGCATACGTCCCCTCGCTAAAATAATTAATGAAAATTGATGTTATTGATAAATTGATGTTGTTAATAAATGATATTGCTTAAGTTTAAATAGTCTAATCTTTTATATTAATTAATAATTCTTTTCAGGACTTGCACAAAAGGTAAAAATAATTGGAGGGTTTATTGCGGCACAACAACGAGTAATGTACGTTTAATGTTAATTCCACTATATATGAATTTACGGCCATGTCTTTAATACTTAACGAATTTTTAATTAAAACTTTAAGCTTTTATAACTAATTTATTTTGGTTGCCACACTAACAATAAAAATAAATATAGTTGAAAATAAGTACATTTTCAAACTGTAAATTGCAAAAATTCATCCCCATACTACCAATCATATATCGCGTACCACTAATTGGGAACCGCTGTAGATTATTACAAACAATTAAATTAATCGTACATCTATCTATACGTACACTTCTAATAGCAGTTTTATAATGAGATGTTGCTTCACGCCCGTATTTATCTAAAATGTATTTAAGAATTCCACATAATGAATACCCCGGCCACACACTTAGCTACAGTAAGCCTTCGGGTCTGTCATGTGGTCTGGGTTTTTCGCATAATGATAATGCCAAGGGTGCGGAAGCCCAGTGGTTAGAGTGCTGGAATTGCACTCGGCAGACCCGGGTTCGATACCCGCCGTTGCCCAAACTACCGCCGTGTTCACGCGGAGTACGATCACGTTAAACATGTGGATCCGTAAATCGTCCCGAGAGGTTGGTGGTAGGAGAAGAAGTGTACGGTCCCTGTGGATGCTTCCCTCACTGGGTTCCTGTCTAAATTGGGTGGCACTTCCCGCCCGTTCAAACAGTTACCTTACACCTTTCTAGTAAGTCGGTCGGTCTGGGTCTCAACAACATAATGAATGCCAGATCTGAATAAAACCAGAATTAAAATTTTCTCGACGACACATTTTATTATGGCAGCTGTATCAATTCACAGATAGTTTAGTGAAACAGAGAACTATGTCGCATAGAAAACAGGGGAATGAGGAGGCTGTTCACATCAAATTGGAATCTGATCTGAAATCAGAAGGAGGAGACTGTATGAGACATTTCAAGAATGGACGGATAAGATAACCGCCACAACAGTTCAATGAAGCTCTGTCTGGTCAGCAGAAGAACAATGGTTCAAAATCGCGCTGAGACGAAAGTTTAAAACCCGCAGCAATGCTTGAAAAGAGAATCAATTAAAACTAACAAGGAAACTTATTTATAGTTACTAATGAGAGGAACGAAAACAGAGAAAAAAACTGTCAACAAAGAGCAGTATTTCTAGAACTTTACGCTGGCTTTGTCTTCAAAGGTGTTTTAACAATTTAAATTTCTTAGTGGAATTTTGTAATCGGAAACTAAAATACTTTAAAAGACACAAATTGCTTTCGAAGCACTTCAATTCGATTGCAAAAATGTGAAGTTCTGTACCGAAGTTTTTAACCCAATCGAGAAGATATATTATTTTACATAAACACAAAAATACAAGTTAATGGAATCCTGTTTTAAGAAACACTTAAAAGAAAAGAAATCATTGCGAAACTGCAATTTAAAGTTCCCAAAGAGGTCATTTTGGATCGATGTCATTTTTTAAAGAAAAAATCTAATGCAGACAGCACATGACTTTACCTACAGACTCCCATTCATTTTCTCTTTATTTCTTTAATATTTCATTAAATTGAGCGTAATTGCACTAAATGACACGCATAATTACTTAACATTAATTGACTTTTAATTTACACTCTCAATTCAATTGTCGTTGTCATTTAGTAACTGGGCGTATTTTCAAAACCAACGTAGCAAAAATGCGACAAATGTTGAATATCTCGAGGATAGCTAATCCCAGAATGATAGGGTTGATCTCATTATTTTTATCGTCAAAAATTACGTATAAAAATTATCAAAAATAAAGGATATTGCCTTTTATACAGAGCTCCTAGAAAAGTCTTTTGACACCCCAATAACTTTGTATTTAAGGGTTCATGAGTATACCTGTTAGGTTTATCTACAGTAAGGCAACTATACGAAATCAGGCAAAAGTGATTGTAGCGCCACTTGTGAAGAATTGAAGATGAAAGAAACGGAAATGTAGCAACAAAACGAGGTAGACGAAAATTGCCCTTTGCAAAGTTTTGGAACATTATCAAATTAGAAGGAATGGGCATCAAAAAGGCCCAAAATGCGTCCATGAAAGACAATAAATATATGTCATACTTACTAGATGCTGTAACACGGTGATACCTGCATTGCAATACTTGTCAAAGTACGCTGCACTATTCTCTCTTAAACTCAACTGTGCATTGTTGCTAGACGGAGGGTATTTTCAACAGAATGTACAGCCGCTGAAAAAAAAAACGCCCCACCCTCTGTTAATAGAGCATCGTTCATCGTAGTATAATACCATTCGATTAGGGATAACATCCTCTACAAATTAACGTGCGTAAAATTTGCATAAGGGGCCGTCTTCATATCTAAACCCGCACAAAATTTTAAATGGCAACATCCAAGTTTGACAACATAGTTCGAAACTAGAGCAAAATTCAACCTGTGATACTAAATTTCAAGTCATTTGGGTGAAGCGTTTCTGAGTTGTGAGTATGTAAAATTTTGATCTCCTAATGTTAAATTAGTTTCCAAGACTTTCATTCACATTTTCTGTAATAATTATCTGCTCACTCTGATTATTCGTATGGCGCTATTACTAAACAACCCAAGCACATTTACGTGATTTTTATTTTTGTGGAAGTAATTGTTTGTATGAAATATTAATTATGAAATCAATAATCGAAAAAATATGAATACAAACCTGGACACGTTTTGATAAAAATCGATTCCCAAAGACTTTTTATATGTTTATGTGAAATTCCAGGTCTTTCCTCCCTCTAGTTCTTTCGAAATGTTTAAATATTCAGCATCACGATGATTTTAGGGGTCGTATATTATTTAAAAAAAAGACTAATTTGAAAAAGTTATATTAATTGTAAGTTAATCTTTATTTAAGAAAACGGGTAATTATTTTTACACAATTTTAATAAAAACTTTGTATAAACAGTGCTGTATAGATGCAACCTAATCAACGTAATTCTGCTACTGTGTTGAAGGATGAAAACTTGTATTGTTATAAATGGGATCTACTTATGTTACTGTCGATTAATAGTTCCGAAGCTACTACGAGTTAAAATCGCCCACAAAATGTGATAATTTATAATAAAAATATTTATATAAAAAATAACAAATTATAAAATTATGTGATACTAAACACCAACAAGACTTCAAACAGTGATTGATAATGACGGATTTATACTTTTAAATTCACCACCAATTTCCAACGGAGTTGCTTTGTCGCGTCATCTGCAGATATTTGTTAGTCTCATAAATTGTTTTTGAAACAGCATTATAAAATGACATTTGAAAATAAGCATTTCATTCTTCTTTATTTCTTCTCTCTTTTATTGATCCTGTCACGAATGCCCCATTAGTTTTTAACAAGGTACCCAGTACGGCTTTTACCCCTAATAATCGTGCCCTATTTGAGGCTCACATAATCCTACCCATTACAGGCCCATTGCCTTAGTAATACAAACACACACAAGACAACACCACACCCAGCCATGAAAATGCTCACCCTCTCATGCAGGAATCAAACCTGCGACCCTTTAGTTGTGAGGTAAGACATAATGCTGGATGGCAAGAGGATAGTTCAATAATTTACAACAGTGCTGTGGTCAATCAACGAAACATCCCTTCAAATTGCGGTTTTTCAATATGGAGCTGATCCCCGAAAATTGCACATTCCGGAATATCGAATATCTTCGGATATAAAGATAGAAACGTTGTGAAAATTTGAATTTGGACTAATTTGGGGGTCTAGAACTTGTGGGTGGCATCAAAATTAGGTGTTTGTTGCCATTGAAAATTTCAAAGTTTATGCTCGTTTAGATATGAAGACGGCTCCTTATGCAAATTTTACGCACATTAATTTGTAGAGGATGTTATTCCTAATCGAATGTTATCATTCAATTTTCTCTACGATGAACGATGCTCGATTAACAGAGGGTGGGGAGTTTTTCCCCGCGGTTGTACATTGGATTTCTGTGCATGTAATGATTGTTTATTTTAGCATACACAGAACAGCCATTCGCTAATAACCATATAGCCAGAAACTATTAGACAACTATCTACAACTTTGTAATAGGATTTTTTTGTCTTTTTTGCTATGTTGCCGATACCATTAGCCTAAATTTTTATATTCTCCACTAATGCGCTACAAAACTTTTATTCAATGGGGCATGGTCGCTTTATTATAATAGACTAGTTTACAACGTAAAATGCAGAGTCAATTAAGATAAATTAGCATGCATACGTTTCGAAAATCGACTGTATTTCCTTCATCAGAGCAATCAAACGCCGAAATAAAAGCAAGGCTATTTCGGCAAAAGTGAAATGACTGAACAGTATCACACTGTTGTGGCGCGACCTAGTGACACAAAAGAAAAATAAAACAATAAAAATAAGAAACCAGATGGTATGAACATGAGATGCAAACAAGAAAATAAAAAAAAAATATGAACAAGAGATGCAAACAAGAAAAAAAAGCAGAGATTGCCTTTTATTTTTAAGTAAAATAGTTTAAGTAAGTTATATTTTCTTATTCGTGTCATATGTACATATTTTCCTATTATCTTTATATGCATTTCGTGTCGCAAGGTAGCGCACTATATTGTGATGCTGTATAGCCATTTCAGTTTGGCTGGTATTCCATTTGATCTTATTTGGGCGTTTAGGTCCAGACTTTTTGCAATGATGAAGGAAATCCAGATTATTTCCGAAACGTGCGTATGCTTATTTATCTTGAATTGCGCTGCATTTTATGTTGTAAGTCAATTTATTATTGAATATGCACAAAGTTACTTGCTTTACTAGTTTTATTATACATAAACCTAACGTGTGCATTCATTGACCTTCCCTTACAGAGATATTGGAGTGCTTAAGTGCTTTACTAGGAACCCCGTACAAAAATATATCGTTTAAGCTGACATTCCCATTCCAAATATGTAGTAAAGATATTATAAAATTTTGAAATTTATTAATATTTTATAAAATATACACTAGCGGACATAGAAAATGCAACACCATGAAACTTTGGCCGTATAATTATACAAATTGCGAGACAAACGCACCTGACTGGTGTATGCAAATGATCGGAAATGCAAGTAGATCACGTGATTAAACCGCTGGATGAAAGGTATAGAAACGGCAGATGAACTGGCATTGTAATTGTGTGTCAATTACGGAAACCCGTTTTCCAAGCTGTTTTTCGTTTCAGAGAACACGTGTTGTTGAAAAAATGCGTGCTCCGAAGTCAGTTCGCCGAAGTCAGTTTCAGAATTTGAACGATCGTGCTAGGGAATTCATTTTTATCTTATGCATAGCTGGGTGGTCGTACCGGTGTATCGCCGCTGAAACACACGTAGATGCGTCCACTGAGCAAAAGATATCGAGAAGATGGATTAACGAAGGGCATGTGGATAGTCGCCGTGGTACAGGTTCATCCAGACGTACGTCAGCACCCGTTGATCTAAGCAGTCGAAAACATGGTGTGGCGGCCCCATAAAAGACGACTGTCGACACTCTACAGAATTTGTATGGTACATTGGATGTTCTAATATCAGCGAGAACAGTTTATCGACGATTGGCCTGAAGCGGATTGCACTCAAACCGTCCTTTACGAAGACTGCCATTGACGACAAGACAGCGACGTGGGAGATTGCAATGGTGGCGGACCTGAGTTTCTTGGACAACTAAATGGAACAGAGTAGTATTCAGCGACGAGTCTCGGTTCGGTTTGTCGGATGGTAATAGCCGTGTGAGAGTCTGAAGGTGACGTAGAAATGGATCCAATCCTGCTGCAACTGTTGAACTCCATACTGCTTGACAACACAGCATCATGGATTGAGGCGCCATCGGCTTCCATAGTCAGTGACCTCTGGTTCGTATCAGAGGCACAATAACAGCACGACGATACGTGGATGACATCTTTGCATTGGTTGAACTGCCCTACCTTAAGCGGTTGAAAAATACTGTGTTCCAACAAGATAACGCGAGACCGCACACGGCAACCACCAGCAGACAAGCCTTGTAAGGTATCCAGGTGATTCCTTGGCTTCCTCTGTCTCCAGATCTCTCCCACATCGAGTATGTATGGGACGTGATTGGTCGTCGTTTAACTGCCCTGTCCCTGTCTCAAACAGAGGACGACCTGTGGAGGATAGTCGTAGGCATATAGTCATCCATCCCTCAGCAAACTATCCTCACTTTCGTTGCATCTGTTCCTCGAAGGGTTGCTGCTTGTATCGCCACAAAAGGTGGTCCCACTGTCTACTGATCGCCGTGTCTATGCAATTACTGTATTGCATTATAATTCTGGAATTGACGTCACTTATTTATATATGCCATCTCTGTGAGTGATTTATCATCAGACTGTTCGCTCTTCCATTATATCACCTTTTTTGTGTCGATACTATATATTTTATTGTACAAAAATAAAATAGTTGTAGATAAAATAGTAACATAAATCAAAAGAAATCTCGACATGCAATTTTTACTATCCCTACCATACACAGTTATGTATAGGGAAAGTATTGGAATCATGCCGAAAATCGCAACTCGAGAGTTTTCGACGGATCTATACGTTTCGTGACCTCTACAATACGAAAAAACTATTTTCAGCGTGACGTCTGTGTGCCCATCTGTGTGTCTATCTGTCTGTACACTGTATGTATTCACTCTAACTCAAGAATTAATCGACCGAATTTCATAAAATTTGGTAGGTAAGTCACTTGGGTATGACCCTGGTGCTAAATAGCTTTAGCTAAGATTCATAAAAACAGAACTCGTCTTTTTTTGCGAAATGATCAGTAAAAATTTCATGTATCCACTCTAGCTAAAATGTTAATTGACCAAATTTCACAAAATTTGGTAGATAAGTTACTTGTAGGATACTCTGGCGCTGATTAGATTTTGGTACGATTCGGAAAAGAACAACCTGCCTTTTTTTACGAAATAGTCCTTCAAATATTTCATTTTTCCACTCTAGCTAAAATACTAATTGACCAAATTTCACAAAATTTGGTAGATAAGCTTTTTGTGGGATACTCTGGTGTCGATTAGATTTTGGTACGATTCGGAAGAGAACAATCTGCCTTCTGTTACGAAATGGCCCCTCAAAAATCGCCGAAAGCTAAAAAAAAAGACTACGTATGCTCAAATGTATCAATTAAATTCTTGTTTTATACGCAATTTTTGACGAGGAAAAGAGTATAGCACACTCCATTATACTTTAGGACTAACCGTTCTCAAGGTATTTGAGATTTCTTGCATTTTTGTTACGCCGATTTCAAAAAAATGCCCAAACACTATATAAAAACAAATATTGAATTAAAAATCCAAATTTAGTGTTATTTGGTGCAATTAAACTCAATCGAATGAATTATTAAAGAAATAAAGAAAATATTAATTTGAGTCTGCAGGGAAAATCATGTGCTGCCCACATCAGACTGTTTATCTTATCTTAACACATTCCCTAAATATTACACTATGGCCTATGCAAAAAATAAGGTTGTAGTAGTAAACGAAATTAGAAATGATACTTCAAGAAAACATTGAAGGTTGATAGGAATTCTTCTCTGTCTGCGTGTCCTTCTTAATCACACTCTATTCCCTCTTTCATGGTGTTGCATTTTCATGGTGTAGCACTTTCATGGTGTTGCATTTGTGTCAGGTAGTGTACGTATATTAAAATTTTGAAATTTATTATAAAAATTTGATTCCCCAAATATATTAAAAAAATTTGCTGTGGGCAGCAATTTGCTGTGGGCTTTCCTTATATAATGCAATGAATTTACTACTTTTACAGTAAAATATAAAAATAGGTTATTCTTACAGTAGATTCTTACATTCTGTCCAAGATATTGAATTTTCGTCAATGAGTCGTCATTTTCCATGTCGTCATCATCAATGAGTCATCATAGATTTAGAGTCATTTTTATCCATTAGGTGAGTTTTTCGTTAATTTAGCAACATTTTAAAAGTCGCCCAGTTGGCAACATTTTACCAAAATCTTGCCAAGCATTATGGACGAAGAAATAAGTTATTATGACAGCAGATAAATGACTATTGGCGTTAAAATGCAAAAGTATTACTCAAAGTATCTTTTTCATGAATGAAACGAGTTAGATCCACGAGAATGGTGTCACCGAATTTATCGCTTGGTATTACATATGAAAAGTGAACATGTTTCTCAATAGGAAATGTTTTTTTTTTCATTTTATATGGTTTTTTGATAATTTTTTTAAAAAATGTGCTATATCTCGAGACCGGTTTGTGTTAGCGTTCTAAAGTTTATGTCAATCATTTTCTAAAGAAAAATTACATTAGAAATATCTATTTGTGTAACTTTATTAGCGGTTTTGAGTTTTTGACGATTTTTTCATAATTTCACTCGAAAACTTGGGGTTCTGAACATTCGATTGCGTATAAAAACAATAGGCTTCCAGTGATTTTGTGATTTTTGTACCAAATTTCATTCAAATCGGTCCATTCGTTCGTCAGTTATCGTCTCCATAGACTCACTGACACACACACACGCACACATACTTTCACACACACACACATACTTTCACACACACACACATACTTTCACACACACACACACGCATACACACACAGACATCCCTTTAAAATATTTGATTCCTGATCAGGGATGCTTGAAACGTGCTCTCCCGTCGAAAACTCGAATTCAGATTTTCGATCCCGTCACAATACTTTCCTTATACATTATGTATATAAAGAAAGTAACAATACTTTCCTTATACATTATGTATATAAGGGAAGTAAAAAAATTGCAGATCAATTGTATTCGCATTAAATTTCATTTGATATCAGACCTTTTATGAAATGTCTGTATGTATAGTATTAAAAGTATTTTTATCATGATCTAAAAGGCTATTTCAACTTACAAATAGCGAAATTCCTCTATGGGTAACAAATATATTCTACCTAAATTTATGCATCACTTACAAAGATTTTAAACATAATGTTTCAACTATTAAACAATTCACCCTTACAAAATACCCTCTTTTCATTTGCTGTGAATAATCAGCATGCGTAACGAAAGTTTATCAGAGAAAAATGGCAACACAAGAAACAAATCTTTAAAAGTTTCTGATTGTTTAAAGACGATGCAAATGTGCAGAACAAAAGTTCTTCGTAAACGTCCTCCGGCAGTTGAGAATTGCTCTATATCAATAGTTTTAGTTTTCTATGCGGATTAAATTAACTCAGAAACTCATTGTTAAATCGGTGAATTGTTTAAGGAACAGAATTTTTATGAACAATTTAAATGCCCTAAAGCAGATTCTTTAGCAGCAAATTGAAGAGGTTAAAGTTCCTATCTCGAAAACAAAGAAATATACCAGAAATATTTCAACCATGAAGTTATAGAGCACTCTCTGTGCAGTATGAGAATATGTGTGATGTGCCCACAATATATGCAGTAAGTTAAACAAGAAAGATCAGTCATGCATAAAATATTGATTATTAAAAAAAACCCTACTGAAATACAAATTTATTTACATTTTATGTTGCTTCAAAAATTGCCATCGACAAAATTGATCTTAAAACGTCATCGAAAAAAACAGTGCTGTTTACACAAAATGAACTATATTCAAATAACGTCATTAAATGTATAATTTGTGAAGTGTTTTTGCATTTAACGTCACAATTATAATATTTCATTATAATGGAAAAGGCATCGTTTGCTTATCTCATGTTAAATTAGTTCTTCGAAATTGTTGTAACGAAGACAAACCATTTCATTTTATAAATCGTCTGCCTCACCATGTAAAATCAATGCATATTTTAACCATATCACTTATATTCCAGACTCCAGATCGGAATAATTTTGGGTGAATAAAAATTTAGCAATACTTATACAACTCATCTTACAATCGCTTGATTTATTTATGTTATGTATGCTATAGCTTAGTGTTGCTTTGTTAAAATTAGGTTTCGTTGTAGGAATAAAGAATGTTTATTGATCATGTAGAACGAAAAATATTGTAATTGCGCTGGCACATAATTCAGATACACAAATAATACGCAAGAATAAAGCGGTTTTATGAGGGATGCAACAATAAATATAAATTTAAAGGATCTTTAAAGATCTACTGTATATACAGAGGGAAAAAAATGAAAGTCATTTTCTATTTTGAAATGAGTCACATGACCTCTTCATATACAGGTTCATATAAACAGTCGAGTTACATTATTATGACCATTGAAATTGCTAAATATATTCCACATATACACTATCTAAGCACATAAATATATAAGCAGATAGCATTTAATATGTAGGAGGTGGAGATACAGATTTAGGGGACTTGAACCCCTCCGAGCCTCACCAATTGAAGAAAAGTCCATTTCATGAAAAGTAATATATGTAATTTCAGTTTAATACTCGATAGAGCGCATCCTCATGACACAATAAGTTATATCGCATCTAAGCATTAATCTGTTTAGGTCTCTTCCATTTTTCCAAAACCGTTCTATTTGTGTTTACACCTACAGCTATTGAACAATGTTCCTGTAGCAGCTTGCAATAAAAAATTCAATACAAAAAAAAATGCAGTTCGTGTTATATTTATTTATTTATTCACTTAAAATAATGCAAGCTACTGGACAAAGACTTAGTAACAGATTGCAAGATAAAATTCAATATAAAAAATACAGATAATATATTGCAAAATGTATTAAAATACAAAATATTTGCAACAAATGTGTTCAGGGATACCTGATCCATTAAATTGAGTTTCAATTGCACAAAATAAAATGGATAATTATATGAAATTACCCAGAATGCGCAGTTTTATTTCAAATAATTTTCCATATTGTTTTGTAGAAATAAAACTCCATTTAATGGATTGGAAAAGAGGAAATAAATTTGAGTCTGCAAGTAAAGTTATGTGCTGTCCCCGTCAGATATTTTAAATGATGTTTAGCATGTATAGAACGCATTGCCCCGTAGATTATGTTGGCTAATATTTAGAGTCAAAAGCTAAAAAGAAAGAAAGATGTGAAAGATCTGAAATATGGAAGATGAGCTGTGACAAAATACTTTCACAATTCCTTATACTGTGTAGGAAGGGAAATCAAAAATACCCATTAGCCCGATAGAAAAATATTTACAAATTCATCTAAAGCTTTAATCAATATTTCTTAGAGCTATCTTTTAAACAAATCAATTTTAACTTAAGCCCCCAGGGAAGCTGTTTTTAACATGTTATCAAATTTAAAAACCTCCTGAGAAACAAAAATTCCAATCTACAAAAAGTTCTAGTAATAATCATGAAAAACTCCATATGCGATTATTTTTATGATTCAACAGTATAAATACATCAATTGCAAAAAAAATTACGATATCCGCAGAAAGTTATTGGATTTTTCATTTAATTATGTGTGGCTGGTTTACCTGTAGGATATAAATGTCTCGCAATTAAAATTCGTTTTTATAACTAAATGAAATTACTTTTTTTAGATGTAATCAAACTCGGAAATGATAATTTCTAAAAGAAACATGTGCATGAATTTATCCACTATTTAAAAATTTATTATTTTGTATTAAATTAAAGATCGATATAAGAGGCGTTAAAGAATATAAACAATGCTAACTTTCTGCAGCCGTTGGTTTCAGACACAAAGTTTCAATTACAAAATAATTTTAAAATACGTAGGAAATTATGCAATAGTAATTTAAATAATGCGCAATATTCTTGTTAAAAACTTCACAAAGAAAAATTCTTCTAAAGTCCCTTTAACAAAGTTAAAGGAAAAATATGCCCTTCATACTTCATTTAGTCAATAAAAAAAATTGTAGTTCAAAAATGCAAATTTAAAACTGAATAAATTGTCAATCTTTCTTGATTTACACCACTTCTTATTGTGGCTTCTTGATAGGCTTGTAATCACCACAATTCATGAATCCAGGGGCCATTCACAAATTGAATCCATTCATACAAATCTTTTAGTATCGATTTAAAGCGATTTTTGTCGTTTTATACTACTAAAGACAGATATAGGATTCTGGGTACAAAACGAAAAACTGTTATTTTGTTGACCTACCAAATGCTTTCCTATCAAAATCTATAGAGAAGGGAGAATGTTTTTTAATTTTTTAAATTGGTTGTATTCGTCGTAAATCATAATCATATCATAGAGTTAGGCTTCACTAATTAACGTTATAATTTAAACTCTTAGGTCGAAAAGTTACTTGGGTGATTTACTACAAACTGTGAATCGATGTAATGATGCTTAATAACTTTATTGAAATTATTACGTAAAACAAATTTGAATAAGTAATAAAAGATTTAGTAACTATTTGATATCGAAATATATTTGAGAATAACCTACATATTTCCTAATGAATCAATGATTTGTATGTCAAATTTGATAGTACAGCTAAATTACTGTCATTTTACTAAATGCGGCATAAGGAGATTAAGAACTAAGATCGGTTCATTTCATCCAAGACCTAACCCTAGAAGAAATCGTTTGTACACGGAGGACCAAGAAACTGACATCATCGCATATTTTTCTTTCAACCCACGAACAAGCATTCGAAAAGCAAGCGAAACTTTGGGGCTACCTAGGATTCCAATTGCTAGAACACTAAGATAATACCATTGGTATCCGTTTTGTATACATGGACTTCAAGCACTTCATCTTTCCGATTTTGACCGGCGTGTATCATTCTGCAACATGTTGTTAATCCAGCAAGACATCAATTCGAACATTGTTAAGAACATTCTGTGGACTGATGAATGTTTGTTTACGGAAAAGAGAGCAATCAATACTCACAACGATCATTATTGGGATAATATAAAACATTTTTTTGTCCGTTAAATACATCACCTGAGAAAGTTTTCTGTGTCTTTATGGTGCGGAATTTGCAATGGAAAACTGATTGGTCCTGTGTTTTATGAAGGGATTCTTACAGCTATAAAATGCATGCAATTTAATTTAAATGTTACTGTGACGGATTTTACGGAGACGACAATATTATCGCTTCTAAAAATCATGTATTATCAACAAGATGACGATACTGCACACCAGGCTATAATTATGACCAGCTCGCTCAACGAAAACTTTAATAAACAGTGGATTGAAGTTTGAAAGGAGCCACAGAATGCCCCCCCCCCCCAGATCCCCTGATTTAACACTCTAACGATTTTTACTTTCCTTATATACGTAATGTATAAGGAAAGTATTGTGACGCGGTCGAAAATTCGAATTCGAGTTTTCGACGGGAGAGCACGTTTCAAGCATCCCTGATCAGGAATCAAACATTTTTGAAGTGATTTCTGTGTGTGTGTATGTGTGTGTGTGTGTGTGAGTCTGTAGAGACGATAACTGACGAACGAACGGATCGATTCGAACGAAATTTGGTACAAAAATCACAATCCGTAAACACTGGAAGCCTATTGTTTTTATACGCAATCGAATGTACAGAACCCCCCCTAAATTTTCGAGTGAAATTTTGAAAAAATCGTCAAAAAATCAAAACCACTAAAAAAGTTACTCAAATAGACATTTCTTATGTAATTTTTCATTAGAAAATGATTGACATAAATTTTAGAACGCTAACATGAACGGTTCTCGAGATATTGCACATTTTAAAAAAATATATATAAAAAAGTTATATAAAATAAAAAAATATATTTCCTATATGAGAAACATGTTCACTTTTCATATGTAATACCATGCGATAAATTTTTGTGACATTATTCTCGTGGATCTAGCTCGTTCCATTCATGAAAAAAGATGCTCTGAGTAATAATTTTGTATTTGAACACCAATAGTCATTTATCTGCTGTAAGAGTAACTTATTTCACTATCCATAACGCTTGGCGAGATTTTGGCGAAGAATTTAGCGGAATGTCGCCAACTTGGCAACATTTTTAATTGTTGCCAAATTAACAAAAATCTCGCCAAATTGATAAAAATGACGCTAAATCAATGAAAATGACGACTAATTAAAGAAAATTCAATATCTTGGAAAGAATATAAGTATCTACTATAAGAATAACCTTTTTTTAACTGTAAAAGTAGTAAATTCATTGCATTATATAAGGAAAGTCATGTGTTGCCCACATCAGATTTTTACTTACCGGATCGTCTTCGAATACTAGTTTCTAATACTTGCCCACTAAATGCAATTGAACTTAAACATAATATAATTGATGCTTGCAACAATATTAGAGGTGAAGATCTCTTAAAGATATTTAGAGAAGCATTATTAGAAGCGCTCAGTTATGTATTGGAGTTGAAGGAAAACATTTTGAGAATGCTTTGTGAATTGCCTTTTGTGAATTTAATTTCTAGTATTTGTAACGAAATTTGTCCCTTTATATCAGAGGTCTTCTATCAATGTATGCATATTTTAATTATGTGCCCCAACCGCGTAATGAGTTCCACTGATTTATATGATCTCTGTCTGTGTAATGCTATAATTAGATGCATTTGTGATAAACATTTTGACACATATTAACGTATTTTTGATCTAAACAATTTCCATCGTCAATTTGTTTATGATCCCTATTTTCACTGATGAAACAGCCTTTCACATGGTACGGAAAAGTGGCATAAGTCAGATTTTTTCCTTTATCATAATTCAGTTGATTTTAAAAATACAGATATGCTGGTTTTTTAATGATCTTGTTGCATTAAGAATAAAAATTTTCTGATTGACCAAATTTGTCAAAAGGGGTCGTATAAAAATTTAAAAAGTGTAACATTTTGAAAATTAATGAGAGGACTATTTCATTAACGTAGTCTTATTTCCTACCCTACTTTCAGCATTTTTGCTATTTACATTGCCCACTTATCTCCAGCAGGTAAAGCATTTTTGCCAGTTTCAATCCTTTTGAGACACCCTGTATATATATACACTGCTGGACAATTGCTAAGGATGGATCACAAATTGCAATGTAGCACAACATTAAGCGGAGGTGGAGGCCCAGAAGGCTAAAATATTGTTGCCACACTGTTCAGACATTAGAATAATGATCTTTTATTGTTCTTGAAAACAGAAGATTTTGAAACATATTAAAGGAAAAAAGTGTTCATTTGATGCAGTGTACGGAGAAATGGAAAAATGCATATAAACGACAGCAGGTACCTTTGTGTAAAGTGTCAGTACGGGATATGTCCACCGTGGAGTGCGATTCAACATTCCACACGTCATGTCATGCTTTGCACAACATTATCCAGCAGTTGTTGAGACAAGTTTTCCCAATTCTCTGTCAGTGCACAGATGCGGGTGTTCTTGTTTGTTGGAGTATATTTTCGACCAGCAAGTCACCTCCCCAAAGAGTCCCAAACATTTTTAATGGGGTTTAGATCCGGCGACATCGCCAGTCCGAGAAGTTTCGGGACAAATTGGACAAAGGACTTACATTGGACATTGGACATTGGACAATTGGACTTAGGGACAAATTGGACGCCAATGTGGGAATTCGTGACACTTTTCGATTGGTTAACTCAAGAGACGACTCCCAAGGATTGTGAAAATCTGCATTAAAGCAGATTTTGGATTGCATGTCATGTGGGTTATTCCACGTTTTCATGATCTGTTACCTCATTTTACATCTTTAAAATTTTGATACTTCGGTATTCATTTCTTGTGCAATATATCGGCTACTGGGAGTGTTGTCCAGACTAAAAACTTGCTTAACCGGAGAGTGGGGGTCACAACCCCCCCGACCATACTTTGGTATATTGCATCCATTTACTTGTCTACTTTTCGGGTATGATATTTAAATCCACGTTATAGTGCAGCTTCGCGCCTTATTCATGTGATTTCTGGTATTTTAAACTTACACACTTATATTACATATTTATTTATAAATATATATATATATATATATATAAATTATATATATTATATATTATATATATATATATATATTATATATATATATATATATATATATATATATATATATATATATATTATATATATTATATATACAGGGTGATTATAATTAATGTTGCGATTTTAAAACGCTGTAAAGTAAGAACCACTGGTCAGAATGAAATTTGACATGAGTATACGTGAAGCAATAGGATTTTGTTTGGAGAATAAAAAAAATACTTCAAAAATGTACCGATAGACGGCGCTGTATTTTCCAAACACGGGGTGTTGTTAGCCGAAAGAAACCAATAGTCAACAAAAGAAAACGACAATTTAATCAACATAATTTAATTTAATAATTGATTGAAACATCATGAAAACATGAAACAAACACCTAATACGCAAGAAATGTTCCGTACTCGGTTGCGAGTTGGAAGCGCAAAACAGCATGTTCCACAACAGATCGGAGGGTATCAGAGGTGATGCTGTAAATGTGGTGCGTAATGCGTGTTTTTAAGTCAGCCAAGTTCATCGAACCTCCTGAGAGCAAGCAGTTAAGGCACAGTCACCGTTCTGGTATAAAAGTTTTACGAGCAAAGCACGATCCTTCAGTGACAGAGTCATGACAAGGCACTCAATGAGAATTACATGTGTTTCTCGTTTTCATCACAACTGTAATGTGCGGTGCGCATGCTTAGTCTTAATTAGCATACCTCCAGATTAGAGATGTGCTTGCACGCGCGACCTAGTGGCTAATTTTTTCGTTCTTCGTCAAGCAAATTCAATGTTGGATTCATACATAGACATTTTTGGTACATTTTTTAAGTAATTCTTTTCTCGCCCAACAAAATTCCATTGCATCATATACTCAGGTCAATTTTTAGGTCATTCTGACCAGTAGTTCTTATTTAGAGCGTTTTAAAATCCCATCTTTAATTATAATCACCCTGTATTATATATTATATATATATATATATATATATGTATATTATATATATATATATTATATATATATACATATATATATATATATATATATATATATATATATATATATATATATATATATATGTGTGTATATATATATATATGTATATATATATATACCGAGTGGTCAGAATTAAAACACCCCTACTCTGAGCTCTCTATAGATGGAACTACTCAGTGTAAAGGCTCCAAAATTATTGAATATACTATTCAAGACTTGGGGAAAGGGATTAAGCGAAAAAAAAATTAGCTCCAGAAACACCGATAGGTGGCGCTGTACAACAGAAAATATGCTGAAAAGACACGAAATACACATTTGTAACACATTTTATTCAAACGTACCAAACATTCATATCACAAGAACCTTATCGATGCAGGGAATTCTGCTCAATATCCCCGTCCCCCCCTTCCTCAAGGTTTCCTTCTTCAAGATGTAAAATCTGCAGTCTGTGGACAGCTTGTTCAACTGCGGATCGTAATTGGTCGATTGAGATGCTTCTCACTTGCAGAGTGATACTGTCTTTCAAATCTGCCGAGGTTACCAGACGTCCTCGATAAACAAGGCTTCTTAAGTATCCCCGCAGCCCAAAATCACATGAATTAAGATCTGGAGAACGAGATGGCCAGGTTGTCGGAAACGCACGACTAATTACTCTACCATTAGTAAAATGATTCCGAAGAAACTGCTGCACACAGAGTCCAATGTGTGGAGACGCTCCATCTTGCATAAAGGTAATTGAATCAAGGCATTGGTGTTGTTGCAGTTCAGGTACAACAAAATTTTCGAGCACGTTTTTGTACACCCTGGCCGTCACGGTGCATGTCACAAGGCCATTGGGAGTAGCCTCTTCGAAAAAGAAAGGTCCAAGAATGAATGTGGCAGTGAATCCACACCAGTCTGTAACTTTCGGTGAGTGACGTGGATTCTCTTAGAAGGTACGAGGGTTTTTCGCGTCCCAAATGCGACAGTTATTGTAGTTGGCTGTTCCACTTAGATGTAACTGCGCTTCATCGCTCCTTAGAATCTGCCATGGCCACGATGCATCCACTTCAACTCTAGCCAGAAATGTCAATATAAAGGTCATTTGCTTCTCCCTGTCGATGGTCAGCAAGTGGTGATTGTGACTAATTTTGTACGGGAAAAAATGCACTATGTTTCTCAGTACGTTCCGCACTGTGCTGTAGGGAACACCCATGTGTCGTGACACTCCACGTGCAGTACCACAGCCTATAACGTTATCCACTGATTGTTCAACAATAGCGGTGGCAACATCGTCAACGACATCTGAACGAGTCGATTTGCGTCCTCGACCCGGATGAACTCCAAGATGTCCAGTTTTCTCGAATCGAGCGATCATTCTCCTGAGAGCTTGTGGAAGTAATGGTCCTTTGCGCAAATTCTGAAGTCGATGAAACTCTCGAAGTGCAGCTGCAGCATGTCTTTTGTTTTCATAAAACAGCTTCACAAGCAAAGCGTGTTCTGGCAGTGTGACAGCCATCGCTGGTAAGAAGGAAAATTTCCCAGTTTTATCCCCTTTTATGCCCTGAACATAGTAGTTGCAAACCAAGGGTTTATGCAAATTTTTGAGCTTACAGTGCAAAATTGCAGTTACAATAACAATTTAAGCTTCTTCACATTTTTATCTTCTTTTTTTCCATATCGGCAAAAGAAATTAAAAAGGAAAAATTCCGTATCGCAGGTGTTTGTTTTTTGTGATTATTTTGTGTCTTTCCAGCATATTTTCTGTTGTACAGCGCCACCTATCGGTGTTTCTGGAACTAATTTTTTTTCGCGTAACCCCTTTCCCCATGTCTTGAATGTGTTTTAATTCTGACCACCCGGTATATATATATATATATATATATATAACCGTTCCGAAACATTTTGCTTAATTTATTTTTATTTCATAAGTTTCACTATTTTGCTGAATTTTGTCATAGGTGTATATTTTAAATATTTGATTGCATAAAATGAGTATTTTTTGAAAAAGTTTATGTAATTCATTATTTATATCATTCTTATCAAATTACTCGCGTCACCTAATGTGGATGTCATTATTGAAATGTGAATTGATGTAAAAAGCAGAAAACATCAGAAAGAACTATTTTAATACAATATTTAAATAGAATGTTCTCTGAGACAATAATTCCCTGAGTGTGTAACTGTGTACGGATTAATTTAATACTGAACGAAATTACCAGGAAACATATCTTAACTTCCTATCATCTTACGCAATGCAAATTTTTTTTGGTTGGAAAAATGGCTCGGAAAAGCCGCGTCGTCAGCTAGCTCACACCGCGTACCCATATACAAAAATAGTCGTACCTCTGAAATTAGTTAAATAGTGTTGTAACATCCGCAGAATGTACAAATCTAACAAAATTCGATTCCGCATACTCGACTCTGTTACAATACTTTCCCGTACATAGCTTACTATGTATTATAGAGAAAGTAAAAATGCGTTGAAGACTGTGAAGTAAATAACTAAAGTCTTAACAGCTGAGTTCTCAAGTCCTAAAATTCTATGCCAAATGATAAAAGTTACATTACAAAAAATGTGAAATGTGTTTGAGGTTAGTAAACATTAAGTGTGAGCCTCTAGCATTTGCCTACCTTATTTAGTATGATAAAAAGTCTCTAATACTATCTACCTTTTCGTGAATTAGGTGAACATTTACCGTTCGTGGATTTTTTGCGCCCGCGTAACGGCCGTACCTATTGTTTGTGACTGCAAAATAAGTCACCCTTAAAAAACGACATTTCAAAAAATTAACCGCTAGCTGCAAGCCCGTCAGCTGGAAAATATTTTAACATGTAATAAATATAGATTAAAGATGAAATTAAATAAAACTGTTAATGTTTTAATATATTTCACGAAGATTTTGAAAATATAAATTGCAAATAAAAACGTGCCAACACCCTCCTATTAAAAGATACCATTAAATGTTGTTAATTTATGTTAGAAATTCATTCAGAAATTGTAGAATATTCAAATAAATAAATTTGTTTAAAATATTGTATTTAAAATAATGCTCACGGATTTTTAAATTATTTGGCAGCTCAGATGCAGTCCGCGAGTCGGATTTCCAGAAATCTGGACTCATTTTTGTATCCTGGACGCACGTAACAATATATAATATTCGCGCGTACATATATATATATATATATATATATATATATATATATATATATTAAAATTGTAATTCCAACGGTAGAATAGAATTAGTAACTCATAATACACTATCTTAAAATTTACCTACAAAATACAATGAAATAAAATGAAACTCAACCATAATGAGGAAATTATAATACATATTACTATATATATATACGCGTTTGTAACAATATATAATATTGTAAGAGCCTGTCGAAACATCTCAATTGCGAATACCAATATCGAAATTGCCAAGCCAGTGTTATTGTTGGTAAGAGGGGAATACACGGTTATTTCTTCTCTCTATTACTTTCCTTATATACATAATGTATAAGGAAAGTATTGTGACGGGGTCGAAAATTCGAATTCGAGTTTTCGACGGCAGAGCACGTTTCAAGCATCCCTGATCACGAATCAAACATTTTTTAAGTGATGTTTGTGTGTGTGTGTGTGTGTGTGTGAAAGTATGTGTGTGTGTGTGTCTGTGTCAGTGAGTCTGTGGAGACGATAACTGACGAACGAATGAATCGATTTAAACCAAATTTGGTACAAAAATCACACTTCGTAAACACTGGAAGCCTATTGTTTTTATACGCAATCGAATGTTCGAAACCTCCCTAAATTTTCGAATGAAATTTTGAAAAAATCGTCAAAAAATCAAAACCACAAATAAAGTTACGCAAATAGACATTCCTTATGTAATTTTTCATCAGAAAACGATTGACATAAATTTTAAAACGCTAACATAAACCGTTCTCGAGATATTGCACATTTTTCAAAAAAATTATCAAAAAGTCATATAAAATAAAAAAAAATATATTTCCTATTGAGAACAATGTACACTTTTCATATGTAATACCATGCGATAAATTGGGTGATATCATTCTCGTGGATCTAGCTCGTTCCATTCATGAAAAAAGATACTTTGAGTAATACTTTTGTATTTGAACGCCAATAGTTATTTATCTGCTGTAAGAATAACTTATTTCTTCGTCCATAACGCTTGGCGATATTTTGGCGACGAATTTGGCGAAATGTCGCCTGGCGACTTTTTGAAATGTTGCCAAATTAACGAAAATCTCGCCAAATGGATAAAAATGACGCTAAATCAACGAAAATGACGACCAATTTTTAAAATTCAATATCTTGGAAAGAATATTAGTATCTACTATAAGAAAAACTTATTTTTTTTACTGTAAAAGTATTAATTCATTTCATTATATAAGGAAAGTCATGTGTTGCCCACATCAGATTTTTTCGATCAGAGATCGAGCTGGATTTTTTCCAGAAAAGTAAAAATACTCCCTGACTTGATTTGAAGCAGTATTTTGCTTTACAGAGGAGTAATTTTTAACAAATGTACAATTACCCTCAAAAAAAAAAAATTCTGTATATAAGATCAGTGCACAGAAATACGCATGATTTAATTTATAAAGCGTATTCGCGCTTTTAAATAAGCGTATTCGCTTATTTAAAAGCGCGAAATACCCGTGTAGAAGCGTTCTCTCATTCTCTGGCTATGACACCGTCTCGGAGCAAAACTAACAAACTGAAAATAATTCAAAGTCTTGAAAGTATGTACATTAAAATCGTATTGGTTGACAATGGATGCTTCCTTTTCGTTCAAATATGCTTCAGCCTGGAGATTATCGGTAAGAATTTAATTTTTGATGTTCACAAACCCCCTCAATCCATTCGCGAGACATCAAATTCAGGCTTTTAGTTGAGACTCATTCAGTAAATAAATCGGGAAAGTTTGCAAAAGAAATGTCGACTTGCAATAACGTACCCGTTGCGTAATCTATAACTATAATGACCATTTCTGTTTCAATTGGTGCATCGCATGTCATTAATTAAGTGTGGCTAAGCAAACACTAAATTTATCTCACACAAAAGTTTCAAATTTACGCGCTGAAGAGCGGAAACAAAATCAATTAAGGTCTTCGGATAATTGTTTGTTTTTTTAACACTTTACAACAAAGTTGAAAAGTGTTTATGACTTTGTTCATTCTGTCTGTCTGTCTGTCTGTCTGTCTGTCTGTCCGTTAGCACGATAACTGCCGTAAAAATGACTTAATCAAAATGAAATTTTAGTATGTTGTTCAGACGGTCTATAGGACCTATGGGAATATAAATGAATAATATCACCCAATTAGTTTTGGATTGAATCCGGGTTGAAAAAATGGAATACATTGAGCCCTATGGGACCTAATTTTTCTAACATTTTTTAAGCGGATTTAAAATTCACAAATTGCTTCGAAAATTTTAGGTAATAGTCAAATTGTTCCATAAAATATATAAAAAAAAATTCAGCTAAATATATTCAGTAGTTTTTTAAATAAAAATTAAAATAATAATTATACATCTTATATGAAACGATCACGTGACCATGATATGAAACGATCACATGACCCACTTCAAAATGATATATGGCATCCATCTTGTTTCAAATTCGTGATTTTTTAAACTTCTTTTTAATTCATATTGAGTGTTGTATCCATCCTAAAACTACTTTATTTCTGCTTAAATTCTGTGCATCTACATACTAAAACAACACAATGACAATATATTTGAGTTTAAATTCTCTTTCAAATTTGATTATTTCTACAACTAAGCCTATTTTTCACCTATGTAAAATGTAAACAGCAAAATATGTAGAATGAGTTGTATTAGAATTACTGTATTTCTTTAACACAAAATAATTCAGTCCATGGAGTCTGCATGGCTGATATGAATGAAATATTAATTGATTTTATAAACAGAAGGACGATTTTTTTCGATGAAGTTTTAAGCATAAAGTTTATGAATTGTAGCTCCATGGTCTTAATTTTTAAATAAAATAAATTATTATAGTATTGTGATGAATGAAATGGAGAAAGTTATGAATGAAATCCTGCTTTTATAGAGAGATCCGGGCGTGTTATTTTTTCTATGACGTCATTTGAATTAATTTCAGTTGTTTTCGATGAAGTTTTCAAATATAATAAATTATCGTAGTATTATGATAGATTTAAAAATATTACCGTGGAATGTATTGCATTTTAGAGATATTTAAACCACGCAATTTATATTTCAATGCCGTCATTTGAATGAAGTTCATTTTTTTCAATGAAGGTTTAAGTTTTCAAATATAATAAATCAATGTAGTATTGTGATAAGTTTTAAAATATTACCGAGGAATGTATTGCATTTTCGACTTTTTTAAATAAAATTGCATTGAAGTTGGAAAGTGTTTCATAGTCAATGCTTTAAGCATGATTGATCTTTCTTGTTTTATTTTGGCGGAAGGGATGAATCCTTTTTTTTTTTCAGGGGAAGAGATACAATTTTAACGTTCAAAGTAGAAATAAAGTTGTAAACCAGAATTATTTTCACAGGATGTTACGGGTAAAGATTTTTTTGTTCCACAATGGTATGCTCTAGTTTTGCTTCATTAACCATGCTAATCTTTCGCCTTTTACTAAAGATTAACGTGGAAGGGGACATCTCAATCACAGAATACTATATTCAGAAGATTCACTTCCATAGAACCCTATGGCAACATTTTTAACATGGGATGTCGCATAGACACTAAAGCTCGTGAGGTGGACCAACTGAACTACAATGTAAACAAAATACATCTGCCAGATTTGGCTCGTTATCGCTCGCTTGGCGATTTTTTTTTTAAACGGGAGGGGAACAACATGTTGAGGACTGTACTTTTATAATTTTTGAAACTATAGAAATAATCAGGATTTAAAAATACAATTATCTGCAACATAAATATATTCATTAGTTTAAGTAAATTTAAATAAACATAGTAATATATTTAATTCAAATAATCATAAAATGGATTAAAAAATAGACGCATTGCATTGTCTCACTATAAAACATAATGCACAAAAAATTACAAGCTAACATACTCAAAAGACTGAAATATTATATAATATTTTCAGTCTAAAAGGTATATTAGCGTGTTGATCGTTAAATTACTTGATCTTTTATTTGTTCTGGGATACCGGTTACAGACTTTTTTTTTTAAATATAAAAATATTCATATCGTAAATATCAAATTTACATAAATGATCTATCGAAGTTGTGGAACTCAATCATTAATTACCCGATGGTGGGGTGAATTTTCCACTATAAGGCACTTATAAAAATTTTACATAAATATATACACATACAATATCACATTCAACTAAGAAAAAGCTATCCAAATATCAATTATTTCATATTTTATAAAAATACAGAAAATATTTTTTAACTAATTATACCAGTACCTCTTAGAATTTAGTTTAATCGGCAGTAATAACACAGCACTAATTTCATATGAAGAACACATGTATACTTATATGAACACGTGTATACTTATGAACACATGTATACTTATAATGAACACGTATATAGGATGCTGATAACTAAAATTATTTCAATTTTAATAAAAATAAATTACATACCCTGTAACACAACCAGTTTTCTTTTGGCAATCCATTTGTATGAAATGATCTAAACACTTAACAATAATCCTTTTTCACGTTACTCAAACCACGCCAGTCTGTTCTAAGTTTTCGTCGAGCGAAATAGGGTTATAACATTAAAAATCATCATGGACCCAAACCAGACCATCGCCAAGCGCGTAGACCAAACCAGACCATCGCCAAGAGCGCGCCAAACCTCGTTTAGGTCTATCCCTAATGGCCGCCACGAAAACGAAACTATCGAGAGTGGCTGGTCTGTATAATATTAGTCTGTGATCTCAATGAGCCTAAATTAAATTTTAGGTCTACCATCTAAAGGTGGGACATAAATAATAAAAGCAGTTCAAAATGCCAAACTCCTGCGGAAAAATCTGTCGGCTTTACCAGTTCTTGAAAGAGCAAAATCTTTTCTGAACACTGTTTCATGCTGTCCGCCAAAAACTTATAATTACACGTAAAACGTAAGTATTCCTACTCCATGGTAACATTTTAGATATGGTTAAGGGTTTCAAGACCGCGTACATACGCAAAACTCCCTCTGGGATCCCCTTGAAATAAGGTTTGAATACTGAGGGGGAGGAGCTTAATTTTCCGGCAACAGCTAGTGTTTTATCTCGGGGAAGCAATTCCCCTCTGTCACTTCATATCACACTGCAATTTAGGAGGGGGGAAATAATATTTAGTTCAATAAAAGCCCTCACATACATGTCAGGTGAAACAGTGGCTTTTCAATTGACAACATGAAAGCAATCAAAAATAAGTCATCACAAGAATGATAAGTATCATGGCACAACTAGCTATATGCTAAGAAGAAGATGGACAGATGCCATTTTCAATTCACTTTAAAGCTTTTATGTTAATCGAAATTCTCTTTAAGCCACGCCTACCTCAAATCTGTAAGTACTGTTTGAAAATTGCATTCCTCTGGTTTACTGCAAAAAAAACTTCGGATTCTCTTTCAGATTGACTGCAATCTAAAAAGGTGCAGCTTCCTTGATAATGATAGTTTAATCATTGTTGGCTATTAGTGCCAACAAAATCATTTTTTATATAGTAAAAACTTTTAAAATATTTATGGTTTATATAGCCAGTAAGCATTATTACTTCAGTTTTAATTTTTCATTATCTCACTCTAGGGAGATGAAACATTGCTATCTGTTTTGGGAAATAACACTGTGCAAATGGCTGTCCTGGAAAAATTTAACCAATGACCATTTAAGCTATAAATAAAAAAAAATGTAATTTAGACTTGAAATAGTATATTTAGTTAGTGCCAATATGAGAACCATAATAAAATTTTCCGTATTCCAGTTCCCATTTCCGCTTGATCATTTTAGCACCTTCAGAAATATTGATTTGGAATGAAACTACCTACTACTCAACATTTTATCCCTCATATTTATTGGAAAAAAAAAACTATTTCAATGAGTCCAAAAAACTCCGAATTTAAAAAAATGAGAGTGAACAAATGTGGGTGTGACCATATACACAATTATTACATGTCCTTGCAAATTCACAATTAAATATTGCAGATATTTAAAAAATATTTTGCATATTTTATTTAATTAAACAATTCTTATATATTTTGCATAAATAAACGTATAATTATCAGAATATTCAATTTTTTTATGTCTTATAAGATAAAAGGCCATCTTAAGCTGTGCCTGGGTTTCTGTGGAAAATTTAAGTGCAAAACCCTCTCTTCCGAATTATAAGAGAGGATATATACACTGCCCTCAAAAAGGGATGTCATGTTAACAATAAATTAAGCAATTTCATAAAGTTCTGCACTGATCGAGGTGCTACTGATCTGCACCGATCTACTGATCTGCACTGATCAATTGTGAGGAGGGGAGGAGTAATACGCATTTCCTCATAACCTACATTCTAGACCAGGAATCGCCGTTGATATACGAGTATACATGTAATCATATGTAAGTATGTATATATAATATATTCTTTATCGAATGCTCACCCTATAATATCATTACTTTTGGTCTGTTCTACAGTGATGGTGTTGGTCTTATTCGTTTTGTCGTTAAAAATGACGTATAAAACAAGCATTTATAACTAACACATTTAAGCATATTTAGCATTTTTATTTTAGACTTTGACGATGTTTGCTGATTATTCTTTTTTAAAACGACGAGTTCTATTTTTTCGAATAGTACCAGAATTTAAACTGCACCAACGTAATTCACAAGTGACTCGGCTACCCAATTTTGTGAAATTTTGTCGAATAATTTTTGAGCTAGAGCGGATCCCTATATTGCTGGGTCGCTTACACAATCACAAATGTCACGTTAAAAATCGTGGTTTCTTGTTGTCCATACGTTCAGAATCACTCTGAACTCGAGTTCATTATTTTCGACACGATTACAATATTTTCCCTATACATCACCATGTATTCTAGGCAAAGTAAAATAAATCGATGTGTCTAATAATTATTGCGTGAGAGAAAATAATTTTAAATCTTAGAAAAAAATACATCCCTATAATCAATTATTATATTTCTCCTTCATTTTTAAATTCGTCTTAGCATATCAAATTTAAATTCCGCAGAAAATAAAAACTAATCTTCAAAAAGCATAGTTTTTACGAAATGTAGCAAACTCAATTTTAATAACGCAAATATACAGATATTTCAATCGATTTTCATCTTCTAGAATATATCATTATTGGAATTTGTTCTTAATTATTCAGGCCTGGTTTATTTTCAGGATATAAATGTTTTGAAATAAAAATACATCTTTATAGCAAAATAAACGTGCATTTTGAATAGTATATTCCGAAAAAAATTTAATTGCAGTTCAATAATCTGTCAAATCTTTCTATAAAATCATTTTTATAGCACTTCGTACAAATCTGTAATGTAAAAGAGTGAATTTTTGGAAAGGAACATTAGAAGGTAAAAAGTTGTAACTAGCAACGGAATTTAAATATAGACTTATCTCTGTAAATTTTCTTAAATTGCAAGAATGAATTACCGACGTTTCTCGAGTGCTAAATAGACGCCTGTGACTTAAGGAATACATATAACACCACTCAATTTCAAAATCGACTGTTTTGAACCAAAGTTTTTCCCACTTTCGTTTCAATTCATATTTTAACCCAGTAATAAAAATCTTAGTCGCTATGTCCCTTCACATTTTAAACATTATAACCACATATGTAATTTATATAAAACTAGTTACATATTTAAAGTGTTGTCTTAAGACATAAGGTCTACGCAAAGAGATATGCCTCACAGGTCACCTATTTTTAGTTGAACTTTCACTAACATACAACTTTCACTAACATACTACATTTAATTGAACTTTCACTAACATACTCCATCTGAACAACGTTAAATTATACATGACATAAACTTACGGTTAAAATCTGTCAACTTTTAGATCAATTAACGTCGCTTATTGTATAGCAGTGTTGGGAATACAGCATGCACATATTTTATACAACCGCGCAATGAACTCAGTCTGTAAAACATTTAGCTACACTGCGTATATACGCGTATAAACGCAACCAGACGTTGGCCAATGATTGACATTTAGTTCAATTAAATTTATGTCATATAAAAAATAATTCCTACGCATCGTAAGATCACATCGTTCTTAGAACCTCAAACGTTTACGCCCAGTGTATCGGCTACTAGTAACAACTTCCTCGCAAAAGCGCATCAGCCAAAGAGCCCAAGGGATAGCCCACAGGGCAAGTCAAGTCTTCGTACAAGAAATCAGAAGGGTATTGGTAAAGATACCATGAAAGTTTGTGAACCAAGGCGGTTTTAAAAGGTTCATGATGAGCGTACAATACAAGTCTCGCAAAAGCGCATCAGCCAGTGAGCCCAAGGGATAGCCCACAGGGCAAGTCAAGTCTTCGTACAAGAAATCAGAAGGGTATTGGTAGAGATACCATGAAAGTTTGTGAACCAAGGCGGTTTTAAAAGGTTGATGATGAGCGTACAATACAAGTCTCGCAAAAGCGCATCAGCCAATGAGCCCAAGGGATAGCCCACAGGGCAAGTCAAGTCTTCGTACAAGAAATCAGAAGGGTATTGGTAAAGATACCATGAAAGTTTGTGAACCAAGGCGGTTTTAAAAGGTTGATGATGAGCGTACAATACAAGTCTCGCAAAAGCGCATCAGCCAGTGAGCCCAAGGGATAGCCCACAGGGCAAGTCAAGTCTTCGTACAAGAAATCAGAAGGATATTGGTAAAGATACCAAGAAGGTTTGTGAACCAAGGCGGTTTTAAAAGGTTGATGATGAGCGTACAAGACATGTCTCGCAAAAGCGCATCAGCCAATGAGCCCAAGGGATAGCCCACAGGGCAAGTCAAGTCTTCGTACAAGAAATCAGAAGGGTATTGGTAGAGATACCATGAAAGTTTGTGAACCAAGGCGGTTTTAAAAGGTTGATGATGAGCGTACAATACAAGTCTCGCAAAAGCGCATCAGCCAGTGAGCCCAAGGGATAGCCCACAGGGCAAGTCAAGTCTTCGTACAAGAAATCAGAAGGATATTGGTAAAGATACCAAGAAAGTTTGTGAACCAAGGCGGTTTTAAAAGGTTGATGATGAGCGTACAAGACATGTCTCGCAAAAGCGCATCAGCCAATGAGCCCAAGGGATAGCCCTCAGGGCAAGTCAAGTCTTCGTACAAGAAATCAGAAGGGTATTGGTAGAGATACCATGAAAGTTTGTGAACCAAGGCGGTTTTAAATGGTTGATGATGAGCGTACAAGACAAGTCTCGCAAAAGCGCATCAGCCAATGAGCCCAAGGGATAGCCCACAAGGCAAGGCAAGTCTTCGCACAAGAAATAAGAAGGATATTGGTAAAGGTACCATGAAAGTTTGTGAACCAAGGCGATTTTAAAAGGTTGATGATGAGCGTACAAGACAAGTCTCGCAAAAGCGCATCAGCCAATGAGCCCAAGGGATAGCCCACAGGGCAAGTCAAGTCTTCGTACAAGAAATCAGAAGGGTATTGGTAAAGATACCATGAAAGTTTGTGAACCAAGGCGGTTTTAAAAGGTTGATGATGAGCGTACAAGACAAGTCTTAAAACCAAGACGAAGGCAAGCCCCAAAGTTGATTCAGGCAAAGGTGTTTCCAGGTACGAATCCTACAATAAGCATGACATCCACAGCAGGTACTCTTTTTGTTAGCATGAGGAAGTCGCGTTTATTAAGCAGCCATTTATTATAAATTTCACTTCGTAATTACACTCGCCTCTAAGTTAAATTGAAAATTAATACCAAGTGAAACATTATTAATTGAAGATGTTAAAAAGATGTTGAAGATGTTAGAAAATTATATATTTGTTGAAATAAATAATTACGTAAGGAAAAACAAAGTTGCGTCTTCTGTACGTAGTCTGTAATTGATGTTTATCTTTTAGGAATTATGTTTATTAATAGGTTGATGCCGGAGTACAGAATAGGAGGATCACATGTTGAAAGCATGAATTTGCAAACACTTTTACGATCTCTAAAGCAAACCAAATAAATAATATTCAATATAATCAAAATAACTTTTTAATAAATAATAAAATTTATCGCCACATTAATAAAAAAATTAAAATTTTTTCACCACAGATACAAATAATTTGGTTTAGAAGAATCTAGAAGAATTATGGGAGGATAATATATATCAGCAAAAGGAACGTAATAGATTCAATTTTCGTGTGTTCACGTTCAAAATAAACTCAGACTGTAAAACAATTATTTACAGTATATAGCCAAATAAAAATAATAATTAAGTTTCAGAGGAGTTATGGCCGTACAATGAACATCAATACAGGAACGCGGCGGACACAAATTTTTCCGACAACGTTCAGCAACGAATTCGGTCTATGAAATATTATTTTGCACAAAATATCCAAATTTCTGAAAATTTTGCCATATCCTAAAGGAGTTATCATCAAAATATAATTATCAACTACATAGGCGAGCATATAGCACGAGCGATTTTTTCCGACCAATTTAAACAACGAACGCTGTCTGTAAAATATTTATCTTTACCAGATACTTAAATTGTAAAAAATTGACTAAAAATTATCGTGGGACAAAATATAGTGGTAAAAGGGAAGAATTTCTATCTTACCACGTTCAAGAACGATGAATATAAAACAATAATTAACAACATAAATTCAAAATTTTAAAATAATATGTTACGCCTTAGAGAATTCATAATCTGGCAGTGTTCACATAAGTAAAGGACACGCAACAACAGACTTGGTTTGGAAACATTAATTTCATACACATACCCAAATTTCAGAAATCGTGGTTATGCTGTAGAGGAGTTATTGTAGAATACTGCAGTTTTACTCTCAGGCATATTTCCGGGAAGGGCGAACACCTCGGAAGCATTTTATGTCCGCCTAGTTTCTATTTATGTGACACAGCATTGGAATATATTTATTGAGGGCAAATAGAAAATTTGCCCCCACAAAAATTCCATCCACCCTACGGCGAAAAAGTCTTGAAAGAAATACTGGAGCAATGAATACCAGTAAAGGGGTAAATTACAGCACGCGTAAATTTTGTTCGAGCATACGTTAAGCAAACAAACCTGGTCTATAAAACATCGATCTTCACCACATATCCACACAAAAAAGAACCGTAACTCTTCAAAGATTGTAAAAGTTTTAGACAAGTTATGATTGAACAATATATTATCGAAGGAGACTTAGCAGAGGTAATGTTAGTCGCATCACGTTCAGCAACGAACACGTCATATAAAATATTAATTTACATCATATACCCAAATGTAAAAAAAAAAATCGGTTGCACTTTAAAGGAGTTATCGTGAACAAAGTGAGCAAATAGTCAGACATACAGACAAATCACGTCCAATTTAATAGAAGCTGCGTCACTTAGCTCCCTCGCTTCAATAAATTTATTATCATCAAAAAAAGAAATAGAAAATGTATACGTCGATGGACGAGTCCTAAATAAGCTCCTGCTACTTAACTAATAGTGACATATCTTTGATACACTCTAAGTAAGCTTTTGTGATACGCCCTAAATAAACATGATACAGTTCGCCAGCATATAAATAGAAACGCTTAACGTCGCAAAAAATAAAAGTAATTTTACCACGGATATAAAATTCACAAAATTAATTGATATATCAGTGTGTCTTTATCTGAATAAAGTAAAATTTTCAGAACACATTTATAGTATTAAAACAAATTTATGTTCACAAAATTAAAAATTAATCTCTTAAATTAGCGAAATTTTGATTTAGAAAATATTTACATTGGTTAGAAAACAGAAATATTCGTTACAGTCCATGTCTAGACAAAAGTTTTAGGTCACCGGTCTGGAACGTGAGCAACGAATACCATCTGCAGATGCGATGGATAAGTAATGTTGACTACATGACCTAAAATGGACACATAAAGGTTCTTTCTTTCTTTCGATCCAGACCAACCGACCTACCATAAAATGTGTAAAACATGGATCTTTACAACATATCCACAAAAAGAAAAAACATAACTCGGATAAGATTGTAAAAGTTTGAAACAAGTTATGATCAAACAATTTATGATCAAACAATATATTATCAAAAGAGACGTAGCACAGGTAATTTTAGTCACACCACGTTCAGCAACGAACACATCATGTGAATCATTAACTTACATCATATACTCAAATGTAAAAAAAAAACGGTTCCACTTTAAAGGAGTTATCGGGAACAAAGCAAGCAGATAAGCAGACACACAGACAAATCACGTCCTATTTAATAGAAGCTGCAACACTTATCTCCCTTGCTTCGATAAACTTATTACCACTCAAAAACGAAATAGAAAATTTACCCGTCGATGGCCGAGTCCTTAATAAGCTCCCGCTACTTAACTAATACTGACACACTTTTGATACACCCTAAGAAAGCTTTTCTGATACGCCTTAAATAAACGTAATGTAATTCGCCAGCATATAAATAGAAACACTTAACGTCGTAAAAAAGAAAATTAATTCTTCCACGGAGGTAAAATTCGCAAAATTAATAGCAATCTCAGTGTGTCTTTATCCGATTAAAGTAAAATTTTCAGAACACATATAAAACATAAAAATAAATTTATGTACACAAAATTTAAAATTCATCTTTTAAATTAGCGAAGTTTTGATTTAGAAAATATTTAGATTGTTTAGAAAACAGTAATATTCATTACAGTCCATGTCTAGACAAAAGTTTTAGGTCAGCGGTCTGGAACGTGAGCAACGAATACCATCTGCAGATGCGATGGATAAGTAATTTTAACGATATGGCCTAAAATGGACACATAAAGGTTCTTTCTTTCTTTCGATCCAGACCAACCGACCTACCAGAAAGTGTGTGTTTAGACGGCTAGGACACTTTCACCCAATGTAGAACGACATTCTTTTTGACCATCTCAATCAACGCCCAGTGATATTTATTATATATATACAAGAGCAGGAACAATTCAGCTACATATGTTTCACTTCCAGATAAACCAGCAAAAAAAAAAAAACTATTCACAATACAGTTGCCAGAAAATAAAAGATATGAAACTTGCTGATCTTTCAGTTCAAATTACTTCAAATCGCATATGTAGTCGTTGTCTTTTTTGGCTAGTAAGCTGTTCAAAAATGATGCAAATGAAATTAGAATCACCCGATTAAGTACTTTATTCTGCTTTTTGTTCAATTTTAATACTTTAAATATGAAGTGCACGAGTCTTATTTAAGCAAATACCTTAAATGAGAAATAAAGCAGGCGATTCATTTTATGATCCTGCTAAACAGATTGCATGCGTTCTGCTCGTTTATTTAGGGCGCATATCTCCGTCTCTGCTTGCCAAATGCAGATCAAAAGCGCTTTTACGGACTTATTACAGTTTGAACTTTATATAAAAACAAGAAAGATCAATCATACATAAAGCCTTGATTATGAAACACTTTCCAACTGAACTTCAATTTATTTACATTTTAATCTCCTCCAAAAATTGCCATAGATAAAATTAATTTTTTAACTTCATCGAAAAAAGCAATACTAGTTACACAAAATGAACATTATTCAAGTGACGTAATCGAAAGCATAATTTGAAAAGTTTTTAAGATTCTTTTGCAGTTATTATTAAGGCGCAATTGTAATATTTCATTATTATAGAAACTATATCGTTTTCTTATATCATGTCCAAAATTAGTTTTTCGAAATTGTTGTTACTATGACAAATATTTAATTTTATAAACCGGCTGCCTCTCAATGTAAAATCGATGAATATTTCATTTATGTCACTTATATTCCAGACTCCATTAATAATTTTATGTATAGCTGCGGTTCCAATGTTAAGTTCCTTCTGTATCATTTTGTATTAATATTTTTCGATTTTAACATTTTTCGATTAACATTTTTCGAATGTCCGACACTTTTCTGGGACTACGGCTGACCAAGGTCTTCCTGTGTGTTTTTCATCCAGGAGAAAATTTCGATCTCTTCTAAACTCTGTAAACCATCTGAATACAGTGGCACCAGATTGAGCATCATTTCCATATGCTAATTGTAGACGAAGACATTCTTCTTGATTTAGCCCCATTTTGAAATCATAGAAAATCATAGCTCGATAATGCTCTCGCGTCAGCTTCATATTCTTTTGTTTCAAAATTTATTCTGGGATAGCTAAATTGTAATTGTTGCCACAAATTATCGTCTGCGGACATAAAAAAGTTTAAATTTAAATATCCGATCATTAATTTTTCTCTTATAATATTAAATTCTATCTTATTTTATTTTCTTATTATATCTCTAAATTATATTTTAACATTAAATGTGTATATATATATATATATATATATATATATATGTATGTATATAGGTATGTATATATATAAATAATAAATGTAATAATAAAAATAATCAATTCAAATGAACGTGAAATATTAATATCACCACGGAAGCAAAACCACGGCGATAATGCCGATATTAGAAAAGAATAGCACCGGCCCAAATTCGAAGATTATTCAGAATTAAATTCATCTTCAGGTCTGAGTATTTAACTCTAATTATCCCAAATAAATGTCTGTTTCAGATTGGGCAGTAGTACATTACTATAAATACCCAAACTCAGACTACAGGCACCAAAAGATGAAAAATTGAAGATAAGAAAAATTAGGAAATTTATTATTACCATGAGGCAGGAACCCTTCTTCTTTCACCAAGTGTAATTACGATCAACCACAACAATATGAAAAATATCGAGAAGTACCGGTATGTACACGGCGAAATACAACCTGGAAGGCATATATATATATATATATGTGTGTGTGTGTCTGTGTGTGCGTTATTTTACTGATTTTGAGGTAGAGATCTAAGCCATTCAATTCGCCCTTTCTCAACTCCAGTGTCTTCTTGACAAGTTTTCGAACGTAGTCATACTTTCGGATTCGAAAGCTGCTTTGCAGACAATTGAATCTGCCAAAGCCCCTCAATCAGCAGCCATTCAGAAAAGCCAATCCCTATTAAGAAGTTTATTCAGCCGTAATAATCTGACTTTCCTTTGATGGATCCCTGGCCACTGTGGTATCATCGGGAGTAAGAGAGACGATTTTCTGGCCGAAAAGAGGGCAGCAATTCCCCAAATGCTGAGATCCTATTTCACAAAATCAAATTGGTAATCAAAAACAACTTTAAAAATAACCTGTCAAAAGAACTTAGAGGAATTCTAAGAAATTGTGGTGGAACACAATTTCAGACATGCAAGATTGGCCTGGGAGGAGAGCTGTAGCGGAATTACGCCTTGCTACTGGTCATGATTGCCTTGCGAAACATCTGCATCGAATTACTTTTTGCAAAGTCTGTGACCTTCAGGTGGTAATGGGCAGGACTCACCTTCTCCGCAAGATCTAAGTGGGAGTCGCACTGGGAAGCAAGGGACAGAATTAGAGGTCTATAGACTTTCTTCAGTAGATGAATTTTTTCTTATTTCTGTTCATGTTTTATTTTTTGCTAGCACCAATTGTCTTTTGTAAACGCCATTGAAAAATGATAGCACCCCCGCCAAATCGTGATAATTACATTTCTGCAGAAATATGTATAATAAAAGTTATGTGTCACTTCGTCCGGATAAGAACAACAGAAAGGAAAGAATATTAAATGCAGCACTTGTGGCGCCCCCTAGTACAGAGAAAAGAGAGAAAAAATGAAAACAACGAGGAAATAGAGCCAAATTCGAAACATTTCTTCAGTTTTTGTACAAAATCGTGTTCTGTACCTATTTGTCACGCCCCTCAGGTGCGCAAGGATATTTTCTTCCGCTCTTAGGGTCGATAAAAAATACAATTTCTGAATACACAGATATTTTTTTCCTGGTGATTTCAGAAATTCTATAGTGGCGGCTGTGAAAGAAATTAGGTTGTTTCAGTAAAAAAAAAAGTTTATTTATTTACTTTGTCACTGTTTTTCTATGGGGGAAATTCGATTTAAGGATTTAAAGTTCTTTGTTGAGGAACGTGAAAGGAATTATTTGCAGCTGAATTAAATTAAGGATATTGTTCTAACAGACGAGAGCTAAGCAAAACCAGCACATTTGTCTGAATAATATATTAAAACTTCGTAAATATAGAATAAATACAAAATAGACAGGTTAATAGGTTTAGAAGGCACAAAACAGCCTTCTTCAGGGCTGTCAATAAGCGCGATCCCACTTATCCATATCACATCGTCAACTGTGGTAGAAAAGCACGCGTGGCTGATGTAAAAAAAAGGTTTCACAACCAAAAGTTCACAATTTATAGAATAAAAATGCGTTCCAATTTTTCAGTCTCGTATTTAAGCCATTTGGTAGACATTTCCCCTTGTAAGTAGAAAAAAATTGAGATTAATTCTTCCGGACATGGATATCAATGAAAAACAAAAACTATAACGATATTTAAAAGCAGTGTTTCTTTTCAGCATATCAACGACAATTTTGCAGTATACAGTGATGATCCCCACCGCACACAAACACACACACAACGGAGATATCTTGTTACTGAGACAAATGCAATTACTATATATGTTTAAAACACCAACAGCGTAGGCGGCAGGGGGGATCTTAGGAACCGTCCTTCCTCCCCGGAATCAATCCCAATAAATTTTCCCCAATCAAACTACAACACGTAATAATTATATATATTTTTGTATTCAGCTACTGGGCATCAAAAATGCATATAATTAATTTTTACTGCTGAGAATTTTAATTTTCAGACAACCAAAAATATGGTCCCACCTCGGAATTAAATTCTAGCTACGCCCGTGTATAAAATGCATATGAGCTTCCTCTAATGTTCCCTTCGCCCGGTCCCTAAGCCAAAAAGTCGTAAGATGAAAACTGTTCAATATATTTTTTTCAACAAGTTTTTTCATAATTTGTACATGTTACGAAGAAGCAGGCAATTGTATAGCTAAAGTAGTATAGTTTCAACAACCAAAGAATTTGTCAATCAACATTTTTCATTTTCAGTTCAATTTTTAAACACCGTTTCGGGCACCACTGTGAACGAACGTTCACTTTCTTCACTGAAATGAGAGGTTTCTGCACAGGATTGCGACTGCCTGCGCCGATTCGTTGCAATTCCATGCGCATTGTTCGTGTCGAGATCGGTTAGGGCGAGCCTTCATTGAAGTCTTCCATCAGCTGCTGCACACTAGATCCCCTTTCCTACCGTACAAGTCGTCTGAGACGCCGCAGATCACTGACTTGATTGGTAGTTTTCGATACACAGTTCCGCCTTTCAGACAACGCCTGGGGGTTCCGTTTCCAACTGTTACATACTTTTGATATCTCACCTTTCGAGAAGGCAGTGAGTTGTCCTATTCTAGCCTGGCAATCGTGGCCCCTGAAAAAAGTGTTCCCACAATAAGACCTTTATCAAACGTAGACAAATTTGTAATTTTCCCCACTATGCTCTACTTCTCTGGGAAAACACACTGACAGCATTCTTATAGAGGTATTGCGGCCACGTGTGCCTCCGATAACCAACGTAACTTACATATATCCGCCTGTGACCTACATTTGCATATATATTCCCATGTTTTTGATTCACTGGCAAGAGTGTGTTTTAGAATTATTGTAATACGATTGGCCTGTAGACTTCGAAAAATAAATATTACAAGTATGACTCAGATAATACAAAGTTAGATTTGCCATTTGAATTTACATTTCACTCAGCTGATCTATCCAGTATTAAATGCACAGGTAAACTAAAACACTCACCCTTTCCCATTTCCTCAATAACGAACATATTTTAAGCTAATTAAACAAGACTTCATAACAAATTGTTTTAGACGAATTGTATGGAGTGGGATTTTCCTGCTTATTTTAACTAACTACGCCATTTGCCTGGTGCAGCTTTTATGAAAGCTTGATTCATCTAATGACCGATGATTAGATGAAAACATTTTTTATACAAATATCTATCAATGGAATATTATCGATGATTATAAAAAGTCGACTTAAATGTTTCATTTTATATTTTTAGCAATCTCATCCTCCCTGGGACGACAACTGCTATCTATTTAGTGCTTTACATATGACTGTCCAAATGATTGCCGTTAAAAAATTTGACCAATGACCCTCCAGCTATAAATAAAGTAAAATGAAAATTTAGACTTAATATGGCGGTGTTGGTGTTGATACGAAATCCACGCCGAAACGTTATTTCAAATTTTGAAATTTTTCCTGGTCACTTTTTTACTTAATGATATAGTGATTCAAAATGAAGTCATCTAATTAACATTTTAGACACACACTCCCCACTTTTACATTTATTGAAAATAAACACTATTTCAATAAAGAGAACTCCGAATAAAAAAAAATAGGCATATAAACCATTGATGCATGTTGGTCCTGCTTTTTTAAATTAAATTTTGTCGATATTTTTCAAATTATGCTCTTTTTGGAATTGGACATAATTAACAGGATTTTCCATTTGTTCAATTTCTAACAGGGTTGAATTGACGTTTAAAAAATGTATTTAATTGATATAGCGCATAAGTAGTCTTTTATTTTTAGATCTAACGATATTTGCCGACCATTTCGCAAAACAAAGCAGGTTCATGTTTTGTGAGTCGTACCAAAATCTAATCAGCACCAAAGTTAACTTAAACCTGGCAAATTTTATGAAATTTCGTCCCTTAGTTTTCAGCTAGAGTGGATACAGACAATTTCTGTGGGTCATTTCGCAAAAAAAAGCGAGTTGTTCTTCTCCAAAATGTACCAAACACAAATCAGCACCAGGGTCTCACACAAGTGACTTACCAAATATTAAGAAATTGGGTTCATTAGTTTTTGAGTTTTACATACATTGCACAGACAGGCAAACACACACACAGACGTCACACGAAAAACAGTTTGTTCGTGTTCTAGAGTTCCCCCAAACATGTAAATCCGTCAAAAACTCGAATTATGATTTTCGACACGATTCCAATACTTTCCATATACATTACCATATATCCCAGGGAAAGTAAGATATAGAGCCCTGAATGACATTGACCCTCAACATTTGCCTGCTTTGTGTGTAGTAAATAATGGCATTGGGAAAATAAAAATTATGATCGGAAAATAAACATAGCAGAAAAATTAGTATTTCTCTCTCCGACATCAGGATGTGAAACTAATTATTACATTCACTAGTAAATTGAAAATGAGGTATTATTATGTGAGAAATTTTCAGCCACCATTCTCAGATTAATTTATCGCTTGCTTTTCTGAATGAAATTACGAAAACTTGGTTCAATACTTTAACATGACTTTTAAAGCACACATATTTCCCATTGCGATTAAGAATTTTATCTTGATCCACGGTAGAAAAATATTTTCAAAAGATTTATTAAGAATTTATTTCATCTATTACTTCGTCATCTATTACGTCATATTTTTTTAGTCACACGTCTAAAGCAAAATGATATATCAATATGATTATATAACAAAAATATAGCCGTCAGTGAGAATTGTAGTTGACCGTTGAGCACCATTTAGTTTTGAATTTTTCCAATTTTTGAAATTTTAAATCAAATGTGTCTTTTTATTTTGAAAGAGAAGTATATAGGTCACACGAGAACACATATAATGAACCATCATTCATTGAAATCGGTTCAGTATAATTAAGGCTGTAGATCCGTCAACACTGGAAAATAAAAAGCAGGAATGTCAATCGTAAAAAGTGTCCTTTTAAAGTTCTTTTTTCATATGTGCTACCGAATCAATTGTATTTTTATTCTCATCTTGGAGACGGCTTTATAAATTTAAAAGAATCAAGTATTTTTCTTTCTTAGAGGTTGATTTACAGACTCCTGGAAATTGGGATTTTTCAAATATATTATATACTTGTCAACTATGGATTCGAACATGACGAATTGGTGGGTGGAAAGCATTCTTAAAATAACTCTTTTAATAGAAAAGATGACAATGTAATTTTTGCCCACAATAAATGTTTCGTAATAGGCAGAGAATTCAACCATAAGAAATCTTATCACCACCTTTCTCAATTATTCATTCTTAAAGGGTAGGAATTGGTTAAATGGAAAGCAAAAACTCAGTATAGTCAGAAAATCCGGGATTTTATGGGTACTTTGTGTGTTCTTTGGTCCTAGTTTATACAATTTTAATACTAGGAGGCTCTGCTCCCTGCTCACAGACTCTCGCAAACCCCCGGAACTCGCTTCGCGGCACGGGACTTTTCGCCTACTACTCGCTAGGGCTCGTTTAGAGTACAAAAAATTTCACTTTAATATTGCATAAAATATAGAAACTTCTATCCGATTGTAACCAAAATAGGAGGCGACGCATAGCAATATGTTGCAAGTCATCATATGAAATTGAAAATCATTTGATGCCGCAGGCCCAGTGCTAACTTTGACCGAAAATCTCTATTTAAAAAGGATTTAATCAGCGGCTGCAAGTTTTGAATGTAGGTCATAAGCTCAAATCTGTTTCGTGCATTTTTCGTTATTTTTTCAAAATATGATAATAGCAAGACCCAGTCTCCTTTAATATTTAAAACGCATTCACCTTACCCCGATAAATGTATCAGACGATTGCCTAATAAATTTTCTTCTTGTCCCAGACAATAAAAAATACGCAATTTCTTCAGTCATAACAAAGACAGTTTTGCGCATTTCACTGTATAAACTTACTTCTTTAATTGCAAACAGCCGTGTGATATCAAATAATTTCGAAAATTCTTCACTGAAACAGCCTAATACATAGATGTTTTAATAGTAGTATATTAAACTGCTTCCTAAATGTCAATTAGCAGATCGCACAAAATCAGGCGCCTGGTCGCATGCGACCCATGGGCCTTGAAGACGTCCACTAGTTTACATATGAGCTATAACACGCTGCAATACATGCTTCCAATATAAATGTTCTCGACCGGGGAAACAGTTGTTCGAAACCGTATGAGAGCCGTAAAGTACCCCCCCCCCCCCCCGTCTGTGTGGTGTAATACTCATTTTCTGAATTCGTAAAGCTCAAACTAATGTTGATGCAAAAACAGAACGAAGTATAAAACAACATAAAACATAAAATAATGGTGTCGGTAAGTTTCGGATTTAAAAACAGCCTTCTCAGACAGAATAAGCAACTGATTGATTTACAAGATCGATCAGCAGCAGATTGAGTTACAAGATCAGCAGCTGATTGAGTTACAAAATCAGCAACTGACTGAGTTGCTGATCTTTCTATGGTGAATGTAAGTCACATTTATTGTTAGTTTGATAAAGAAAAGCGTTTCTTATTCCCTTTGAACCCAATTGACGCCATTATTTTGTCTTTTATGCAGCTTTATACAATATTTTGTAAACTTTCTTATTCATGTCCTGCTTTGATTTGTTCTTCTAATTTTTTCATCAAACCATAACGTGGTCTAATCTTAAATATATTCATTGATTTTCTGTAAAAATTATATGTTAATATTGTTCAACTAGAATAGAATTGTGTCAGTAAAAAAAACATTTTGAAGAATTATTTTGAGCATTAAATTGTAAACTAAACAATACGCAAAACTTATTGAAGGAGGATGTAGTAATATTTCCACCATTCGCTTTGATATCAAAATTTTTGTGAACAGAATCTTGTTTCTCCTTTCCCATTGCTAAGTGTCTTACGTGATATCTGAAATGATTCCGAGTGGTGTTGGTAATCATTTGGTCCTCTATGTAACCAACATAGTCCAGAATAAAGTGAACCCACTTACCAGGATTTTTATTGCTATAAACAGTTTCCCTCCTTCCTAAAAATTTTCACTGTATATACGTTCACCAACAGACTCAACGATAGTCTCTTGCACAGTTATTTTTACCAAACAGAATTAATCGAACTCTACCCTGCGAATAATCTCATACAACGGCAAATTATGCGCACTTCCTTACCAGCATGTGTAGCCAAAATCACGGGAAAAGTTGTTATTGACCTAATATAGGTCAATTTACAGTGTTGTATTTCGATTATTAAGCGTGACGACGCAATGGAGAATTATAAAATCCAATCCTGAATTTTTCAAAATGATTGAGCATTTTCACTCCCGCCAGAATCTATATTTTGATCTCATTTGATCTATCTCAGCTTCCAGGTCAATGAAATTCTCAAAAATTATAATTAATGTTGAAGATACAAAGATATTTTCGAAAAGCTTACGCTTTCTCACAAAAAATACACAATCGCTGTCACCGATTACAACTAGTTATCAATAACTTTGATAAAGTGTACAAATTTCCCATTTAGTAGCTACTTGCAATCGGATATGCGAGAAGCGCGTGTTAAACGGCTATTACTGTAATAAAAGTAAAAAGAAGAGAGAAATTCAATGCAACTAAGATCAAAATAACCTTGTTTGCACTCTCCAAATTATTTACCTTACCCTCATGTTCGTCACGGTTTTACCTCAAGCTCTTGCCTACGTGCATCAGTTCCGAAATAGAACATAAGATGAATTTTTTTCTTCCTTTTTTTAGTCTGCCTTTGGAGATTCTGAAAATGTAACTCAGTTAGAGATGTTGGATTATTACAGAGACAAACGTGCTGGTCTGGTTTCCTCATTTTTTCATTGGTCGCAATTTTATTTAAAGATTTTAAGTTAGTTTTGCAGGACGTGAAAAGAATGGCTTTGAAGAATCTGAAAATAAAATAACTTTGTATTAACAGAAGGTGGGAAAATTGAGAGAATTTTTACTTATAGGCAGTACTTATAGAGGAGGGTTGACTTTCATCGAAAACTTTTTTTATGGGAACGGCATAGATAACATATGGGAACTGCATCGGATATACGCATTCTAAAAAAACCTGTTATATGCACGCTGGTCAAACCTAATTTTCTCATTCTACCAATGGTCGGTAATATAACTAATATGAAGAGTCGGTAATATAACTTCGTAATGGATAACATACTTATGGAAATAAATACATTTTAAAGAGGACGATCTGATTTATTCATATGCCAAAGCCCTGAGCAATAATGCAAATTTATGTATACCAAATATGTATAATAATGTATATAAATAAAATAAATTTATGTATACCAATAATTGACAGTCTTATGTATAATTTACGCGTTTCGAACCACCTCAAACACAAATCTAGCGTCTTTTGAAGTATGGTCATTACAAGTCCTTTAATATTCGGCGATAGGTGACAAGGGGGAATCCTTTGTAGGAAAGTCATGTGTTGGCAACACGAGAATTTTACTCTTATCGAAACTGCAGAGGAGAATAACTTTGGGTCCTTTTAACTTGTTTATGACATCTCCTTGTGAGATTTGAAGTCTCAACACGTTTTACTAAGTGGGGGGAGAACCTTGCCGTCAAATAAAGAACATGCAGCTGGAAGCTTTTTAAATTTAAATTCTTCCATAGCAGACCATTCTGATATTTGCGAAGTATGCATCATTTTTCTTTATTTTATACTGATTTAGATCATACTAACCGAATACTTGTTGAAAATCAACGGTCTCGCAATAAGCAATCCTTGAATAATGTACATTGTTGTATAATTTGCGTTTCACATTTATTTGGAAAATCGAATATTTTGCTGTGCAGAACCCCCTAAAGAAGAAAATACTCGAAAAAATAAATTGCGCACTACTTCTTTCGAACTATCTACCCGTACACCAACTTAAAGTCTCTCTCATCCTGAAGCATGGTAATTTAACATTTCCCCTTTCGAATGTTTTCCTGCGGAGCACACCCGTAAATGAACATTTTTGATAAATTCTTGAGTTTTCATCAGATGATTGGCCCATATACTAAATATCAAGCCTCTATAACATTTAAAAGGAAACGTGTCTCATTTTTTCGGAAAATCGAACATATTGGTGAGCGGCACCCCTTAAAGTAGCAAGCATTGGAAATCAGTTATTGCACACTTTCTTCTTTTCAAACTATCTACCCGTACACCAAATTTGAAGTCTGTCTTATCACAAAGCATATTTTTCTATCACTTCACTTTTCAAACGTGTTTCTGTGTATCACCCCCTTAAATGAACATTTTTGGAAAATCATATTCATCTTTGGTTTTTTATCAGATGATGAGCTGCTCATATACTAAATTTCAAGTCTTTATCACATTGTAAAGGAGGCATTTTTATTTGTACGGCAAATCGAATACTGAGCGGCACCTCCTACATTAGCAAATATTGGAAAACTGACATTGCACATTTTCTACCATTCCAACTATGTACCCATACACTAAATTTGAAGTCTCAATCCCATCGCGAAACATGCTTTTTTTATCATTTCACCTTTCGAATGTTTTTGTGTGGAGTGCCCACCCCTTTAAATATACACTTTTGAAAAATTCCATACTTCTTGGGTTCTCTGTCAGATGATTCACCCACATGCCAAATATCAAGTCTCTAGTACGTTTGAAAGTGGTGTTTCTCCTTTATTTCGAAAATCGAACATTTTGGTGTGCGGCACATCTAAAATACAAAATTTTGGAAAACTGAAATTGTACACTTTTTTTCTTCTAAACCATCTACCCGTACACCAATTTTGAGACCCTTATCTTATCCCGAAGCATATTTATTTTATAAATTGACCTTTCGAACGTTTTTCTCTGGAGCCCCCCTTAAACAAACATTTTTGAAAAACTATATTCATTTTGGGTGTTTTCATCAAATGATTATCCCATATACCAAATTTCAAGCCTTTAAAAATTTTTAAAGCAGGCGTTTCTCATTTGTTCGGAAAATCGAACATTTTAGTGTGGGACACCCCCTAAGTTAGCAAATATTTAAAATCTGAAATTGCACACTCTCTTTCTTTCGAACGGTTTACCCATACACCAAATTTGAAGTTTCTGTCTCAGCTCAAAGTATGCTTTCCTATCATTTCACTTTTCGAACGTTTTGGTGTAGAGCACCCCCTGTACAGAAATTTTTTGAAAAATTCGATTTTTCCAAGAGGTTTTATGGAACGATCGACCCATGTACCAAATTGCAAGTCTCTGTCTGCTTGGGAAGTGCCTAAAAACGGCGTGACAGACAGACGGACACTTGGAAATTAGTATATACTAGCCGAATACCCGTTGAAAATCAACTGTCTCGCAATAAGCAATCCCTGAATAATGTAAATTTTATAATAATTCGCGTTTCACATTTATTCAACAAATCGAATATTTTGGTGTGCAGAACCCCCTAAAGAAGAAAATATTGGGAAACTAAATTTGCGCATTTCTTCCTCTGTTTGTCTTGTGTTTTTTATCAGATGATTGGCCCATATACCAAATATCAAGCTTCTATCCCATTTAAAAGGAAGCGTGCCTCATTTATTCGGAAAATCGAACATATTAGTGTGCGCACCCCTTAAAGTAGCAAATATTGGAAATCTGAAATTTCACACTTCCTTTCAAACTATCTACCCTTACACCAAATTTGATATCTCTATCTCATTTCGAAGCAGGGTTTTTTTATCAATTCACTTTTCGAACGTTTCACTCTGGAGCACCCCCTTAAACGAACATTTTTGAAAAAACTATATTCTTCTTACGTGTTTTCGTCAAATGACTAGCCCATATACCAAATTTCAAGACTCTATCAAATTTTAAAGGAGCGTTTTCTCATTTATTCTGTAAATCAAACATTTGGTGTGCGGCACCCCCTTAAGTAAAAAATATTGGAAATCTGAAATTGCACATTTTCTGCCTTTTGAACGATTTACCCTTACACCAAATTTGAAGTCTCTATCTCATCGCAAAGCATGCTTTCCCATCATTTCACTTTTCGAACGTTTTAGTGTGCGGCACCCCCTTAAGTAGAAAATATTGGAAATCTGAAATTGTACACTTTCTTCCTTTCGAATGATTTACCTATACACGAAATTTGAAGTCTCTACCTCATCGTAAAGCATGCTTTCCCATCATTTCACTTTTCGAACCTTTTGGTGTGTTGCACCCCCTCTAAAGAACGTTTTCGAAAAATTCGATTTTTCCAGGGATTTTTATCGAACAACCGAGCCATGTACCAAATTGCAAGTCTATATCTATTCGGGAAGAGCCTAAAAAAGCGTGACAGACAGACAGACGGACAGACGGACGGACACTTGGCAATTAGTATATACTAGCCGAATACCCGTTGAAAATCAACGGTTTCGTAATAAGCAACTCCCCGAATAATGTAAATTTTTGAATATTTCGAGTTTCACATTTAATCGGCAAATCGAATATTTTGGTGTGCAGAAACTTTTAAAGAAAATATTGGAAAACTTAAAATTACACACTTCTTCCTTTCGAACTATCTACCAATACACAAAATTAAAGTCCCTATCTCATCCTAAAACATGCTGTGTTATCATTTCCCCATTCGAACGTCTTTCTGTAGCTTGCAGTCACTACTTTTAACAAAAAGTAGTTATAATTTTAGTTAACTACATTTGTCATAATGTAGTTGTAGATCACTGCAATAACAAAGCAGTTTTCCCAACCACTGCGTAAGGCATTGGGCCCTTGTCATCACTACTTTTATAAGATCTCAATGAAATATGATCTCAATAATATGATCGCAATATTTCAAATGTCTGCTGTAAAACGATCTTCAGAATGCAAAATTAAATTGCTCTGATTTAACGTTACATTGTTGCGATGCATCCTCTGGAATCGTAGGGGGGGACGCAGGATACAAGAATGAGTCCAAATTTCTACATAACTAGCAGGTTCATTCACAGGAACAATATACAGTGAAGCAGCTTTTAAATGCTCGAGTAATTTCCCAAAATAGCCAATATTATATCAAAACATTGACGAATGTCATTTCACAACACAGCTGCTACTTTTCTCAAAACATTGACAAATGACAGTTCGATGTAGCTCGTGCCATGTTAACTACTCTCCAACTGGGTGATGATTCCTTTTATAGACTAGCCATAGAAATTTCTGGAAATCTCGCATATCAAGTAGTATAATCGTTATTACGATGTGTTTCTAACAAATACGGGAAGTCTGCACTCGTCGCCAAATTGGCGATAAATCGCCAAAAATCGCACCCGTTCTCCGAAGTTTTATAAGTGGAAACATTAGAATGACGTCATAAGATAGCATGTCTGTACGAGTATTTTTCCCGTCTAGTCTTCGATAGAGAATAAAGGCACCAGAAGAAAGAGGAATTTCACACGTTCACAACATTATTTATGTATTTTATATATTTAAAGATAAAATTTTCCATAATTTCCTTATTTATTCAAAATTAAACTTTTAACGCAGTTTATATAGCTAAATATGTATTTATTTATTTATTAAATTAGTTTCAAATATATTTTTACAGCATAGTTTAAATTTTTTCTGTCATGCATTTTAACAAAAAGAATGAAAATATTTCATTGTTATCTATACGCATGAAGAATATTTTACTAAATGTAATAAAAAATAAATAATTCTCTATAATCATATGTAGATAAAACTAAACAGGAGAGTAAAACATATATTGAATTCCTTATCACTGTCTATGATATAATTGATGAGTCCATAAAAAAATATATACAAACTTGCCTCCAAAATGTACGTGATTTCAACCTAAATACAATGACAAATGAGTTCGTCACGGCATTTCATTTGCCCTAAAATAGTTTCTGCTAGTTTGGAGAGGACAAGGGCTACTCGATCAGCTCTAACATCGTTGAACGCCATGTTTTGGGTCCCGGCAGTGTGATGAATTCTATTGTAGCAATAAAAAGTAAACAAAACACTTGAATGTATATGCTTTTGTCACATTTAAGTTTTTATAACTTTTAAGTGGTAAATTTGTTATGACTTTAAAGTGTTATTAGAATATTTTCCTATGCAATTTGATGTCAATCGGTGCAGACCTACATGAAATTGCTTGATTTGTTCCGGACTTCATTTTTAGAGGACAGTGTATATATATATCCCCTTTAATAATGCAAAGGGGGTTTTGCACTTAACTTTTGAATAGGAGCCCAGACAAGGCTTAATATGGCCTTCTATCCCATAACATATTAAACAAATTAATTATTCCGATAATTATACGTTCAATTGCACAAAATCAGCATTATTTGAAAAATATCTACAGCATTTAATTGTGAATAGCCAGGCCATGTATCTTGTAATATGGCCACACCCCATATTCGTAATATAGCCACAGCGCATATTCGACCGACCACACATTAAGCTGCCATAAGCCTTAGGATTGGTCTTGTGGTCTAGGTCTTTAACATCCCATATTCGTAGATTCTCATTTCTAGCATTTGGAGTTTCTTAGACGCATTGAAATAGTGTTTATTTGCAATAAGTATAAAAGGGAGGGATAAAATTTGAAGTAGTAGATAGCTTCATTTCCAAATCAACATTTATGAAGGTGCTAAAATGATCAAGCAAAATTCGGAAATTGAAACTGCAGTGAAAAATTGTCATTCGTGTTTTCTTATCGGTTCTAATTTTACCATTTGAAGTTTAAATTACATTTTATTTTATTTATTGTTTGATTGTCGTTGATATTTTTTTTTAACGACAACCATTTGATCAGCTCTTAGTGAAGCTCAAAACAGAAAACTATATTCCATTTTCCCACAGAGTGAGATAGTGAAAAATTAAAACTAAAGTAATTTTGCTTTCTAACTATAAGTATCAATAATATTCTGCAAGTCTATATTATATAAAATAGGACTTCATTCAAACAAGCTTCGAAGATAGTATCTGTTTGTATTTAATGTCAAGAAAGCTGAATTCGCAGCTAATAAAAAAGGATAAAAGCAACCCTGAAAGCTTTCCTGTCAACATAAGGTGGGCAAATGAATGTTAGTCATCCCGTATAAAAATCCACTGTATAGGGTTACTTTAAATTTTGCTAATAGTTATTTAGAATAATTTTGGCACTAATTCGCTGTTCTGTAAGGCCGTATATTATATATGTTGCAAATATTATGTAGTTGTACTTCGGTTTGACTGTCCAGTTAAATCCGACTTACTGGCTGTATCGGGCTGCGCCGGGCTGTACAATAAATTAAAAAGATATGAACTTAGCATTAATTTAAGTAAAATATTTAAAAAAAAATATATTTGAATTTTCTACACTTTCTGAATGAGTTTCTAGCCTAAATTAACAACTCTAAAATGTTAATTTTAACAAGGGAGTTTTGATGTGTTTTTAATTGTTATTTATATATTTAAAATATTCTTATAATATTTTAAATTTTATTTCATTCTAATCTATACTTAAAATATGCCTCATAACATGTAATCTATACTTAAAATATGCTTTAATATTCACAGGATGAGGTTCTGGTAACTAGCAGATTAATTTTTTTAATTGTTACTTTTAGGGGTGACTTTTTTAGCTGTCACCTTTTTAGAAACCGCAGCTAAAGTAGACACGTCCGAGTAGCAGACGTAAGGAATCTGGTAACGACAAAAATTCAACTAATTCGCAAAAACTGAATATTGTGTTCTAAATTAGTTCGTTTTCTTATAGACAAAGTAGAAAGGGACCTATTTCCTTATACCCCATCCACATTTTACATAATTTTTTTTACATTTCTTTCTTAACAGAAGTTTTGGACTCAATAACTTATTCGTGCAGATTTAGGATATTTACTTGGCAATAGTTATTGCACTTTTACTTGCCCTGCAATCCAAATGATGCTATGTATTGTAAAAGTATTGTGGATTAAAACTCCATATGATATAAACGAAAACCCTCCTTGTTTTTCATCGAATACGAGTTTAAAGCATTTTTTAATGTTCGGCATCATCCCCTTATAAAACAGTGGCAGAATTATGGTTTCGTTTAAAAGGAGAGTATATATCATTATTAGAAAATGCTCCGTCAGTACTGTTACACTTTGCAACGACATGGTTTTGCGAAACTAGCTTTCTCGTGTATACAACAAAAAACCTACACAAAATTAGGCACCAAAAAAGATGAATGCAGAGCACGACGTGAGAATAAAACTTTCTTTCATACAACGCAAATGTAAAGAACTCTGTAACAGTAAGAGACAAAGCCAATCGTTCAATTAATACGTTTCATGAATGAGTATGAATTTTCATATATATATATATATATATATATCCGAGTGAAAATGAAGAAACGTTAAAACGTTGAAAGGGGAGAACCAAATGCGTTGCATATAATGGCAGGGGAGGATTGCGCCTCCCCTTCCGGTTTAAAGCAGCTTTTACAGCCCGGGCAACGCTCACGGAACCAATACAATTCAATGGTCAGTCCCCTACATGTGCATAGACAAAGGCACCCGTATACAAGAAGAGCAAGAACAACATCGACGCAGAAGGAATGGACGCACAATGAAAAACGATCCTAGTACCAGAGCCTATATTTCAACACTTACGCATGCGTGCCAACACACCAGTATCGCATAAATCTCAAAATTCCAACCAATTCCCTATGGAAACGGCTGAAGTTTTCTTTATTACCGAAAAAAGAATTATAGCATGCCCGCAAGAAATAAATAGGATAGTGTTTTTTAAAGCTTCGGTTACGATTTTTTGATTACATTTATTGCAATCCCTTAAACAAAGTTGGTGAGGGATTAATCATAACTTAAAATGTTTATACTTACAGTAAGCGTGCAAATGACGCAATGCTGAAATACATCATAGGCGAATAATATCTGCCTCTTATCTATAATGGATCTTTGGCATGGATGGAAAACATTTTGAACAAGTTCTGTAATCTTTGCGTAAAGTTATTATTTCTACACGATGTAGATACTTTTGTATCAATAAATAACAACATTATTATTTATTTATGTAATAATCGGTTTCTTTCGTAATTTGTGTATGAGCCCTGTAACACGATCTGCCAACATGATTTTTCTCCTCTGAGAATCCATGTGGATTCATCGAAAAGCGGTTTAAGTCAGCATTTTTTCTTTTTATATCCGTGGGACATTTTATGATAAAAAAAGTTATATTTTGTACATCACCTGATTGTGTACGGAGCGCATTTTACTCATTGGAAATGTTTTTGTACGGAGGCCGTATTAAAATTTAAATTTTGTATTTCTTAAAATTTAATTCCCTTGAAAATTGTACTTATGTATACCTGAATACACTGGCGGAAAATAAAATCCCAACACCAAGAAGAAATTAGTTTAGAGGAATGAAATTTAGGCAAATCAATTCTGTAGGTAACACATTTATTTGATTAAAGTTTCAAGATCACAGGTTAAAGTATGTGCGAGAAGAACCATTTCAAATGCGAAATGGTACATTAATAACCGCTGTAGTCGCCACGACTTTAAATGCAAGCATGCAAACGTGCATACATTGTGTCGTACAAGAGCCGAATGCCATTTATGTGGGATGGAGTTTGATGCCTGTTGCACTTGGTCAGTCAAATCAGCAACAGTTAATGCTGGTTTTGGATGACGCTGGATTTGTCTTCCAATAATATCCCATACGTGCTCGATGGGAGAAAGATCTGGTGATTTCGCAGGTCAAGGCAACATGTCGACACTCTGTAGGACACGTTGGGTGACAGCAACGATATCAGGACGAGCGTTATCCTGTTAGAAAACATTCTCTTGAATACTGCTCATGAATGGCAGCACAGCCGGTTCAATCACCAGTTTAATGTACAAATTTGCTGTCAAGGTGCTTGGGATAACGACAATGTTATTCTGCTGTCATAGAAAATGGCTCATCGGATCATAACTTTTGGTGCAGGTCCAGTGTGTCTACGCCGCAGACAGCTTGGTTTCAATCGCTCTCCTGGCCTCTTTATTACCAGCATACGACCATCACTGGCACCAGGACAGAAACGGCTCTCATCTGGGAATACAGCAGATCTCCACTCTGCCCTCCAATGCTTGCCCTAACTTGATACCACTGACGTTGCAGATGACAGTGATTCGTTGTCAGTGGTATGAACGTTGCAGGCCGTCTGGTACGGAGCTGTCCCTCAAGTAATCGATTTCATACAGTTCTCTGTGTCACTCTGGGGCCAACAGAAGCTCTAATTGCTGCTGCAGATGCAATGTAATCCAATACAGCCCTGCCGCGAATACAGCGGGTTCCCCTCTCTCTAGTGGTCCATGCGCGGCCGGACCCTGGTCTTCTTGAGACAGTGCCTTCCCGTGACCACTGCTGCCAACAATCATGCACAGTGACGCTGGATCAAATCATCCTCATGCAGGCAACCATCACTCACATCCCTCCCCAGGCCTTTCTGCAATGTCGCGGAAAGAAAATCCACCTTCTCGTAGCCTTATTATACGGCCTCGTTCAAACTCACTAAGCTGTTGATACTGCTTTCTTCGTCTCCTTAAAGGCTTTCTTGACTCAAAACGTCCAAACCGGAAGATAAATAATGCTCATGAAGTTTACATCGCGTATTTAAAGCAACCATGATTTTCATGAACAGAGTGGCGCTACTAGCGCCACCCTTATTCATCTAGCGCGAAATTTGAATGGGCTTCATCTTTCATGTGCAAAAACGCGGCTCCTAAATTTCATTTATCTAGCACAACTCCTTCTTGGTGTTGGGATTTTATTTTCCGTCAGTGTATATTCCAACTAAGAGTAAATATAAATCATGGTACTCTTCTAATACTATCTATAATATTAAATTAAAAAGAAATTATCGTAATAAATCTATTTGAGGTGAGGATAAAAGTGATCTATGGGAATTTCGTAGACTACGCAAAGTGTTGAAGGATGGTATCAAAACTGATTTTGCTAATCATATTGCTATTATGGAACTAGAACTCAAAAAAAATCCTAAAGGTTTCTGGAACTTTTGTAAAGGAGATTCACCTGGTAGTCATAAGATTTCAACAATAACTTATAATAATGCTGGTAATACTAATGATATCGCTAACTGCTTCGCGGATTTCTTTGAATCTGTTTATTTTTAGAGTAGCCATCCTATTTATTTTGAACGGCTGACCAATTATAGTGAACTCAATAATATTGACTTAATTAATGTTAAGTATATTTCTGAAAATGATGTTGCTAAATTCCTAAAGAAGTTAAGATCCACTTAGTCAATAAGCTGTGATGATGTTCCCTCTTTTACTATTAAAGGTCGTGCTGACTGTCTACTTTACCATTTTCTAATCTTGTTTAATCGTTTGATTAAAACGACGACTTTTCCCAATGCCTGGAAATACGGTAAAGTTATTCCTGTACATAAAAAGAGCAACAAGCATGATGTTTCAAACTACAGGCCTATTACGATTCTGTCCTCCTTTTCCAACGTTTTTGAATGTGTTATGCATGACAGGATCTTTTTTCAAATTAAGCAATGGATCTCTCCTTATTAAAAATAAAAATGCCTGCATTAAAAATAAAAATTTTCTGACTGACAAAATTTGTCTAAGGGGGTCGTATAAAAATTTAAAAGGTGTAACTCTTTGAAAATTGATGAGAGGACTATTTCATTAATACAGTCTTTTTTTTCAACATTTTTGTAATTTATAATGACCACTTATCTTCTCGAACAGGTACAGAATTAAAGTCCGCTTTAATCATTTTGGGACACCCTGTATTTATATATACATATATATATATATATATATATATATATATATATATATATATATACATTGGAAGGTCTTTAACGCTGTACAACATAATTGAAAAGTGTTTATGACTTTGTTCATTCTGTCTGTCTATCTGTTCACACGGTAACTGCCGTAAAAATAACTTTATCAAAATGAAAATTTAGTGTATTTTTGAGACGGTATGAGGGACACACGAGAATGTAAATTAATAATATCACCCAATAAGTTGTGGATTGAACCCGGGTTGAAAATGGGAAATATATTGTACCGTATGTGACCTAATTTTTCAAACATATTTTAAGAAAAGTTAAAAGTCACAAATTGCTACGAAAATTTTAGGAAATATACATATTATCCCATAAAATATATAAAACAGAATTCAGCAATATATGTTCGGTAGTTTTTTAAATAAAAATTAATATAATAATGACACCCATATACTATGAAGTGGTCACGTGACCCACTTCATAATGAAATATGGCATCCAATTTGTATCAAAATCGTGATTTTTAAAGTTTTTTTAAATTTATATTAGTATTGCATCCGTCTTAAAACCGCTTTATTTTTGTTTTTTGTACGTATCCATATTTTGAGCCACGCTGTTACAATATTTGAGTTTAAATGATCATCAAACTTTGATGATTTCTACAACGAAGCCTAACTTAAGAAACTCTTTGCCTAACAAAGACTTTAAATTATAACGTTAATAAGTAAAGCCTAACTCAGTGAGAAGATTATGATATACGAGGAATACAACCAATTCAAAAAATTAAAAAACATGCTTATTTCTCTATAGATTTTGATAGGAAAAAAACTTGTAGATCAACAAACAGTTTTTCGTTTTGAAACCAGATTCATATATCTCTCTTTAATAGTATGAAAAGACAAAAATCGCTTTGAAACCATACTAAAAGATTTGTATGAATGGATTCAATTTGTTAATAGCCCCTAGATTCATGAATTGTGGTGATTACAAGCCTATCAATAAGCCACAATAAGAAGTGGTGTAAATCAGAAAGATTGACAATTTATTCAGTTTTAAATTTGCATTTTTGAGCTACAGTTTTTTTATTGACTAAATGATAAATGAAGGGCATATTTGTCATTTAACTTCGCTAAATGGACTCTAGAAGAATTTTTCTTTTTGAAGTTTTTAACAAGAATATTGCGCATTATTTAAATTACTATTGCATAACTTCCTGCGTCTTTTAAAATATTTTTGTAATTGAATCTTTGTGTCTAAAATCCAACTGCTGCAGAAAGTTTTCATTGTTTATATTTTTAAACACCTCTTATATCGATTTTTAATGTAATACAGAATAATAAATATTTAAATAGTGGGTGAATTCATGCACATGTTTCTTTTAGAAATTATCATTTCCGAAATTGATTAAATTCCAAAAAAGGATTTTTATTTAGTTATAAAAACGAATTTTCATTGCCAGACTTTTATATCCTACTGATAATCGAGGCAAACATAATTAAATGAAAAATCCGATAACTTTTTGCTGCATCGTAATTTTTTTCATCGAGCGAAAACGCCATTGATGTATTTATACCGTTGCATCATAAAAATAATCGCATATGGAGTTTTTCACGATTATCACTAAAACGTTTTGTAGATTGGGATTTTTGTTTCTCAGGAGGATTTAAATTTCATTACATGTTAAAAAAAGCTTCCCTGGGGGCTTAAGGTAAAATTGATTTGATTAAATGATAGCTGTAAGAAACATTGATTTAAGCTTAGGATGAATTTGGATGTATTTTCCTGTCGGGCTAATAATTTATGTGCATTTTTTATTTTTCTTCCTACAACGTAAAAGCAATTGTGAAAGTATTTTGTCTGAACTCATCTTCCATATTTCAGCCTTTCACATATTTCTTTCTTTTTAGCTTTTGACTATAAATATGGGCCAACATAATCTACGGGGCATTGAGTTCTGTACATGTTAAACATCATTTAAAATATCTGGCGTGTGCAACACATGACTTTACATCCAGACTCAAATTTATTTCCTCTTTTCCAATCCATTAAATGGAGTTTTAATTGTACAAAACAACATGGATAATTACTTGACATAAAACTAAGAATTCAGGGTAATTTCATATAATTATTCATATTATTTTGTGCAATTAAAACTCAATTTAATGGACCAGGTATCCCTGAACATATTTGCTGCCTTTTCGTCCATTTCTTGTGTTAAACAAGTAGGAGTCAAACGTAAGTCACTTCGAGTGATTCGTCTTTGTGGGTAAAAATTGCTAATCATGCAATAATGTTTATTAAATGCGTTTGCAATGTCTCTAAAACAGGTGAGGGTTTTCCCCTTAAAAATTAAAGGTTGGTTTTGGTTTTCCTTTTGTACATTTAATCTTGAAAGAAACTGGTGAGCTCTTAATCCAACACATCTAAAGTCCAGTTTTGTCAAAAAGTTTGAGTTGGTCTTTCGTTTAGAGTTTAAAATTCATTTTTTAGGATAGCATGCTTTTTTCGTAGTTCGATGCAGTCCTTCATTGCACCCGTAGATGCAGCACGCTGTCTCGCATTATCTCTTTCCACTTTGAGGTCCTGAAGTTTTTCATTCCAAAAGGGTTTGAATCGCTTCACTTGGCCTCTTGAGATACACAACAATGCACATTCGTGGATGATAATCGTAATTTTGTCTAGGAGTTTTTCAGTACAATCGTTGTCCAGAGCACAACGGGAAAACATTAGTTCTGTTAAAAGTGTATATTTTTCCCAGTCAGCTTTCCTCATGTTCCATCGAGTTCGTTTTAACTCCAAGTACTGTAGGTCAGGATGCCTGATTTTGGCTGAGAGGATATCATGTCCGGCGCTTCCTGGGCTATTTAAAAGTACATGATGCATGCTTGGAACTAAACTTGTATGTGGAAGTAATAAGTACGGAGATGAGGTCCCGCCACCATAAGAAAGAAAAATAGGTTTCCCATGAAGGTTACGAATATACTGCATAGGTCCCGAGTCAATAAAGTCCTCTACAATATTTCCAACAGGTCAATATCTTTGATAGCTCCATCTGCTGGAATGCGCATTAAAATCGCCCAGAATTAAAGAGCGTGGGTTCCAACCCAGGGTAAAACAGTCAACATTTGGTTTATTATGAGGAGGGTTATAAAGAAAAATGATGTGAAAGCATAAAGAACCCTTCCATACACTTAATTCAACTGCTTCATGCTTGTCTGCTTCAGTCATTTCATGAATAGTCTTAGTTGTTGCAATAAGGGAATCTTTTACATAAATTATGATGCCGGAGGCAACTTGACGAGAGCGCTTCAAAGTGAAGGACTGGTAACCATGAATGTTAAAACATTCCATTTTTTCTGTCGAGGTACCACACATCTACGATACCGATGGCATCGACGTTTTCATTAAAAATAGTAAGCTTGAGTTCAGAAAATTTATCCTGTGTAATTCCACCAGCATTCCAGAACAGAACTTTAAAACTGGGATTAGTAATCCAATTTTCCGAGCTCTTAGAAGAGCCGTTTTGTTTCTTTCCCATTGAGAAAGATGGGAAGAAGTGTTGTCTTCGCAAAAGGAGCAGCAAGAAAAAGGCGAAGAACGACAGTCGTTTAGCGAGAACAGGGGGCACCACGTGTAGGCGACAGTCATCACCCCCATATTTGAAAACTTAAAATTTCATCGAAAAAAATGAACTTCATTCAAATGACGTCAGTTACATATAAATCTCCTGGCCGCTCGGTAATGTTTTTAACATTATTATAATACTACAATAATTTATAATATTTGAAAATTTCATCAAACACAACTGAAATTTATTCAAATGACTCCATCGAAATATAACACGTCTGGCTCTCTCTATAAAAGCAGCATTTCATTCATTAACATTTACCCACTCATTTCATTCTTTACAATACTATAATAATTTATTTTATTTAAAAATTTAAGACCATGGAGGTACGAGTAATTAAAGTCTATGCTTAAAACTTCATCGAAAGAAATCGTCCTTCTCTTTGTAAAATCAATGACTATTTTATTCATATCAGCTATACAGACTCCATGAGCTAAATAATTTCGCGTTAAAGAAATACAGCAATTCTTATACAACTCATTCTACATGTTTTGCTGTTTACATTTTACATAAGTGAAAAAAAGGCGTCGTTGTAGAAATAATCAAATTTGAATGATCATTTAAACTCAAATATATTGTAATTGCGTTGTTTCAGTATGTAGATGCACAGAATTTAAGCAAAAATAAAGCGGTTTTAGGACGGATACAACACTCAATATGAATTAAACTTTAAAAATCATTATTTTGAGACAAGATGAATGCCATATTTCATTTTGAAATGGTTCACGTGATCTCTTCATATAAGATGTTTAATTATTATTTTAATTTTTATTTAAAAAACTACTGAATATATTTTGCTGAATTTTTTTGTATATATTTTATGGGATAATTTAAATATTACCTAAAATTTTCGAAGCAATTTGTGAATTTTAAATCCGCTTAAAAAATGTTTGAAAAACTAGGTCCCATAGGGTTCAATTTATTTCATTTCTTCAACCCGGGTTCAATCCGAAACTTATTGGGTGATATTATTCATTTATATTCCCATAGGTCCCACAGACCGTCTGAATAACATACTAAAATTTCAATTTGATTAAGTCATTTTTACGGCAATTATCGTGCTAACAGACAGACAGAATGAATGAACAAAGTCATAAACACTTTTCAACGTTGTTGTAAAGTGTTAAAAATGAAAAATTCTTATGATCAGGCACGTTTCTTAGTACATGTTTACATAAAAAAAATTGCTGTCTGTATGTTAATCTATTTGTCCATCTGTCCCATTTCAAGACAAATTTTGCGAAATTTTACCTACCTCGAGAATTTAGGAAAATATCGCCAAAATGACAAAAAATATAGTATCTAAGGAAATTAAGTTTCTTTGACAATCCTTGTCGCTTTGTAGAAATCATTATTTATTGTTCTTGAAAATTCACTAGTAAAATAAATAGTATATTAAAATTAACTCTTTGCAGGATATGCACATTATATTAGGCGGTCGTCAGTGCTGTAAATTAAGTATATTACAATTGGGGATCGTATAAGTTTATAATATTGATTAGAACATGTGCATGTTCAGCATGAGTCTCCTGTATAGTGAAAGTTTAGGAGCGCAAGTAGAGCAGGTAGGCGGTGAGAGGAAATCCTTTTCATAACTTTTTGAACGCAAGGGTGTTATGTGTTTAATCAACATAAATAAAATGGAAAATATGTCTGTATGTTTGTCTCGGAGAATGGCTAAACCGAATTTGATGAAATTCTGCAGGTAGCCTTGAAATAGCCCAACTTAAAATTTAGGCCACGTTTCGAGTTTATAAGACTAGGGGTTGTCGATATATTAATGAAAAACGAAATTATTATTTTTTTTTTCGATTTGAATAATAAATAAATGGATGTAAAATATATCGTATAAATGAACGGTTTGATTTTTCTTTTACTTATACTCATTCCGGACTACGTACATCACTTTTATTTATTTTGGTAAAGAGTGTTCAAGATTCTGTATTAAATTTAGCCAATGAACTCATATATTGTGTTTAGCCAATAAACTCATTTAACCGACAATTGAAACAGAAGAATAGCACGGGTATATCTGCAATATATCTTCAATATATCTTCAATTTATACGGGTATATCTTCAATTTTATAGTTTTTATTTAGTATATACAAACGGGATTAGGATGTTTTGTTCTTCAGACCTGCAAATTCAGAGCTACGAATTTGGCGAAATATTAGCAACCTCGAGAGTTTAGGAAAATATCTCCAAATTGACGAAAAATACAATATCTAGGAAAATTTTCTTTGAGTATTGCAATCGTGTCGAAAATAATGAATCGTGTTCAGGATGATTCTTAACGTATGTACAGTAGACTACAACAAGAAACCACAATTTTTAGCATGACATTTGTGATTGCGTGTGCGTCCCGCAATAATGGATCCGCTCTAACTCAAAAGTATTCGAAAAAATTTCACAAAATTGGGTTGACGCGTCACTTGTGAGTTACGCTGGTGCTGTTAAAACTCCGGTGCAATTCGGAAAAATAGAGCTCGTCTTTTTGAAAAAATAATCAGCAAACATCGTCAAAGGCTGAATAAAAATACTAAATATGCTTAAATGCATTAATTAAATACTTGTTTTATACGTCATTTTTAACGACATAGCGAATAAGACCAAACCCACCACTGTAGAACAGACCAAAAGTAATAATATTATCGGATGAAAATTAGATAAAGAATATATTATATATACACACTTACATATGATTACATGTATACTCGTATATCAACGGCAATTCCTGGTCCAGGATGTAGGTTATGGGAAATTGCTTATTATTTCCCCCTCCACGGAGCATTTACACTCGATCAGTGCAGAACTTCATGAAAATGCTTAAATTATTGTTAACATGACATAAGTTTTCGAGGGCAGTGTATATATGCCCTCTAATAATTGTAAAGGGAGGGCCTTGCACTTAACTTTTGCACAGGAGCCCAAGCAAAACCTAAGATCTCCTTTTATCCTATAAGATATTAAACAAATTGAATATTCTGATAATTAAATGTTTAATTATACAAAATATACAAGAAATGTTTAATTAAACGAAGTATACAAAATATATGAAATATATCTGCAATATTTAAATGTGAATTGCCAGGACATGTATTAATTGTGAATATGGCCACATACACATTCGTTCACTCTCATTTTTATCATTCGGAGTTTTTTGGGCGCATTGAAATAGTGTTTATTTACAATAAATATGAGGGATAACATGTTAAGTGGTATATAGTTTCATTCCAAATCAATATTTCTGAAGATGCTAAAATTATCAAGCAAAAATAAGGAAATTGAAACTTGAATGAGGACCTTTTTATTGTGGTTTTCATATTGGTACTAAATATACTATTTCAAGTCTAAATTACATTTTATTTTATTTATAGCTTGAATGGTCATAGGTAAAATTTTTCAACGACAGCCATTTGGACATCGTTAAGCCCAAAACGGATAACAATGTTCATTTCCCTGAGTGAGATAATGAAACTTTAAACATTAAGTTATTTTGCTTACGGGCTATATATACCAACAATATTTTAAAATTTTATATTATATAAAATATCATTTCGTTAAATGGCTAAGAAAATGGATCGAAATACTATGTTATCAAGAACGCCGCACTGTCTTTGGTCGCAGTCGGTCAAAATGAATAGAAAAAATAACCGTGGATCCCTCCTCCCTATCAGTAACACTGGCTTGACCCCTGTTCATTAAAAACAATTCCACCAAGTTGTTTAAAATATCGATAATGGTTAATTATAGCAATCGAGGTGTTTTGAAAGGCTCTTACAATACTATATATTGTTACAAAGGCGTGTATATATATATATATATATATATATATTTACGGGCGAATATTATATATTGTTACGTTCTCCCAGGATACAAATATGAATCCAGATTTCTGGAAATCTCTTATATCTCGTGCAATACTGGTTATTTCGAGGTGATTCTCAAACCTTCCGAAAGTCGCCAAATGTGGTCAAATTGGCGATAAATCGCCAAATCTGGTAACTACTCTTCGAATTTCGTCATGTAGAAATCCTAGATTTACGTCATGGGCGTATGTTTTCTTCGTCTCATTTTCAAAAATAACTTGGAGATAAAATTTTACGTGTTCGTAACAATATGCTGCAAATATTATTTGCTTAAATTTGCACTTCGCTGTCCAGTTGAATCCGACTCGCGGGTTGCATCTAGCCTCCAAAATAATTAAAAAACCCTTGAACCCCCAGCATTATTTCAAATTTAATATTTTAAACAATTTTAATTGTTTGAATATTCTACAATTTCTGAATGTAGTTCTAAAATAAATTAACAGCTTTTAATCGTTTAACTTTGAATAGGAGTGTGTTTTCATGTTTTTATTTGTAATTTATTTTTTCAAAATTTTCGTAAAATATATTAAAACATTAACCGTTTTATTTAATTCCACCTCTAATCCATATTTAAAACATGTTAAAATAATTTCTAGCTGACGAGCTTACAGCCAGTGGTTAATTTTTTGAAATGTCGCTTTTTAAGTGTGATTTATTCGGTAGTCACAAACGATAGCTACACCGATTACGCGGGCGCTAGAAATACACGAACGATAATTGTTCAACTACTTCACGAAAAGGTAGTTCGTATTAGAGCCTTTTTTTATCATACTAAATAAGGTAGGCAAACGCTGGAGGCCCGCAATTGAGGTTCGGTAACCCCAAACACATTTTACATTTTTTTGTAAACTAGCTTTTTCCTTTGGCACAGCACTTTTTACTTCAGAACTCAGCTGTTAAGCCTTAGGTTATTTACATCACAGTATTTAACGCGTTTTTACTTTCTCTGCAATAAACATAATAAGCTATGTATGGGAAAGTGTAGTAACATATTCGAGAATGCGGAATCAAATTTTTATTATATTTGCATATTTTGTGGATGTTACAACATGATTAAACTATTTCCAGAAGTACGACTGTTTTTGCATATTGGTGAGTGGTGTGCGTTACCTAATAACGCCGTTTTTCCGATCCATTTTGCCAACTCTCACCTTTCCCTCCGTGAAAACGTGTTCAACAATATATATTTGCATTGTGTGGGATGATAGGAAGTTAAGATATGTTTGTTGCGAATTTTCGGTCAGATTTCGTACACAGTGGCACATACAGGGAATTACTGTCTCAGAACATTCCATTTAAATGCTGTATTAAAATAGATCTTCTTTCTGATGCTTTCGGAGTTTTTACATCATTTCATATTTCAAAAATGACATCCACATTAGGCGATGCGAATAATTTGATAAAAATGATATAAATAATGAATTACATAATATTTTTCAAAATACGCATTTTATGCAATCAAAGATTAAAATCATATACCTATGAATAAATTTAGCAAAATAGTTAAACTCATGAAAATAAAAATAAATTATGCAATATTGTTCAATTCAAATTATTTACGCTCACATTTTTGGTTATACCACACACACACACACCACACATATATATATACATATATATAAATAACCTCAGCATCAAAGATTTATATGCGGTCATTAAGCAACTCTTCGAACTTTTAAAATTAAATACTCTTACTAAATATGACCCGTCAAGCTTTAATTATTTATTACATCTTGCTCTTTTTCACAATGGTAATGCTGTATACCTCCAAACGATTGGAGTACTTCAAGGATCCACTAGTAGCTCTATGCTCGCCAATATTTAACTTTATTTTTACGAAAGACAATCCATTCTGATTACAGATAACATTTCTATTTTTCGCTACATTGATGATGTTTTTCTTTGTTTTCATACTCCACATGATTATTTACCCACACTTAATATTTATTCATCCAATCTTGATTTAATACCTAATGAATCCCACCCTTCCATATTTGTAAATTATCTTGATTTTATCATTTATATACAAAATAACACATTCAATACTACTATATATGATAAGAGACCTCAATTCAAATTTAATGTAAAATTATTTCCTCATTATTCTTCTTGCCTTAGTGACCAAGTTTTTAAAAATCTAATCATTAGCTATTTGCTCCGAATCAAACGCCTGAATAATAATAAGTATACACTATCACATATTAATCATCTCAAAAGTCTATGCTATATGTACAATTTTCCCACCTTATTAGCAGATCGCAGTATAAGTGCGATATTCAGTAATAGTGGAAACACCATAAAATAAACACCGCCCCGACGAGTAAATATAAAATATGCAAATACTAAAAATAGAGTAACTTCGGTTGCGCAAAAATGTGCAAAATTAAAAAAAAAAAACCCGCTTCGGAGGGAAAAGAATAAAGTTTAAAAGGCTAATAAAACCGTTAAGGTGGATATCTAAAAAGCAAATAAAGTAAAAACAGACACAGTTCAAAAAACAGTGTTATCCATACTCTAAATGTTTTCGATCGTAGGGTTCACTTCTTGGTTAGTTTCTGAACTCTTGGGTTTATCTCACCGAAAACATCTACAACTACTTCCACTTCTTTTAATCTGGTCCCTTCCATAGCTGTTTTTCGCGTGGTAAGCATTCAATCTGGATCACGTGGTGAGACTCTCAGGAAGATTATTCAAGCTGGCGGACTTCAAAATTTGTGAGACGTCTTTTTTTTTTTTTGCATGTTTGTGCATTTGTGCGATATATTTTTCATGATTATGTGTTACTTTATGATATTTAAGTTGAATTTTGTCCCCATGAGTCGTTTCTCTGTGAATCTCGTTTATTCCGTTGTTGGGCTCAGATTGTATAAAATTTTAACCGCGTGTTTTCTGCAATCATAGACACAACGGATTTCAGTATATCTGTCTAGAATGTGCCCTGAAGACCTTTCTAGCAAATATACTATTCATTGATTTATTTTCTTTTTCTTGGTCATTCCATGATCTACTTTTCCAGCCATTCCTCGTCACATTTTACTTTCTGCTTTTAATGTATAAAATAATGCACGTTATTATATTACCCGCGGTTTGATGCTGTGTATACTGATTTGCAATTCTGCACTTTTGTTTATATTATTTTAATATATATATATATATATATATATATATATATATATATATATATATATATATATATATATATATATATATATATATATATATGTATGCAGGGCTGTTATAATTAAAGTTCGCCTATTCAGAAGACTCTAGAGCCGGTTCTATGACTCCAAACGAAATAACATTTAACTAGTATGTAGTACAAGTGATGCGCTCTGCGAAAATCGAAAAAAAAATGAGTTACAATTGTCGTCAGTAGGTGGCGTTGCTTCAATATCTAAGGGAATTTTCGCAAAATTTCGTTGTAAAAAAAAATGAAGGAAAATATATGTCACAGTTGGTAGAAGGAAAACATGGTTGGTAGAAGGATGTCACAGTTGGAAATTGTGCAGATTCATTCTATTAATTTCGGTCAATCCAGACGAAACACAAAAAAGTGTACAAAATTTCAACAAACGCTTGAAGAAGTTCACTTGTTTATTCAAATCTTCGATCAGTGATGTCACAACTTCTAAATACTGAAATACGCTTCAAATCAACTTACGATTTAAAACAAGCTAACAAAGTGTGTTTCTGATTCTTTTGATACTGGACGGGTTTATTGTTTCTGAAAAGCGTTAGAATCTGACGCTTTGTGAAAAATGGTTACGTTGAAAGAAAAGGCACTTCTTGTAAAGTTATTTTATCAACAGAACAGCAATGCAGCTGCAGCTCTGCGAGAATTCCGGAAACAGAAAATTGTTAGACGTGGACCAATGTGTGATCGTGGCGTTCACAAAATGATTCACAAATTTGAGGCAACAGGAAGACTCGACATTCTTCCGGGCGGAGAACGAAAACAAGTGGACAGTTCTAGCGTTGAAGATATTGCTACTGCCGCCGTAGATTTATCAAACCATTCACCATATGGTAATGCAAATTTGCCAGCTATTGCAAATGAAGTAGACATGTCGATTTCCACGGTGAGAAAAGTGATGCGTAAAATTTTGCGCTACTATCCATACAAGATTCAGAGGGTGCAACAGCTAATACAGGGTGATACAGGAACTCGGCTAACATTTGCACTACAATTTCTTGCACGAATGAATGTGGATGACTCTTGGCCCTGGAATATTCTCTGGGGCGATGAAGCGCACTTTTATGTAAACGGAGAAGTGAACACACACAACTGTCGGATTTGGGCGAAAGAGAATCTTAACGTTGTTCAAGAAGTTCCATTGCATGCACCTAAAGTGACAGTGTGGTGCGGTTTTACAGTTACGTTATGATAGGGCCTTATTTTTATGAGGAATCAACACCCACAGGACCCAGTGCATGTTCCGTAAATGGGACAAGATATCTCAATATGTTGTCACGTTTTGTGATTCCCGAGTTGCAACAGCCATGCTGCCTTCAAAATACCGTTTTTATGCAAGACGGTGCACCACCTCACATTACTCGAACATTTCGGACTTTCTTACAACGCCATTTCACACGAGACCGTTTGATAAGTCGTTATTTTACAACAATCTGGCCACCACGATCGCCTGATCTCACACCATACGATTTTTGGCTGTGGGGATGTTTGAAAGAATTTGTGTCTAAAGACAGATGTCGAACGATCTTTGATCTGAAGAACGGTATTAGGCATCACATCGGGTCAATCCCATAGGATACTTTACGCTCTGCAGTAGAAAACACAGTTCTGAGAATGGAATGCGTGATTGCAAATAATGGAGGGTTCACTGAGCATGCGTAATTCGTCGCTGTTATTCGTCGTTACCAGTTCAGAAGATAAACGCACAATAATATAATGTTATTCGTCGCTAGCGAGTGACATGTTTTATTTTGGGTCCATTTCGCCAGCCCCGCCCATCTCGAGTTTAAAGTTCAAATTAGGCTCAATCGTTAGTGCATCGTTAGTGCACGTTAGTGCACGTAAGCATTTCGTTAGTGCACAGCCCCCTCTTCAGGTATTACAAATAATAAAAATAACATGGGCGGGGCTGGGGAAATGGCCTCCCCACCCACCAACCTCGAATTATAAGTTCAGATTTGGCTCAATCGTTAGTGCATCATTAGTGCACGTTAGTGCACGTATGCATTTCGTTAGTGCACAGTCCCCCCTTCAGGTGCTGCGAAAATAAAGATAACAGGGGCGGGGCTGGGGAAATGGCCTCCCCACCCACCCACCTCGAATTATAAGTTCAGATTAGGCTCAATCGTTAGTGCATCGTTAGTGCACGTTAGTGCACAGTCCCCCCTTCAGGTGCTGCAAAAATAAAAATAACATGGGCGGGGCTGGGGAAATGGCCTCCCCACCCACCAACCTCGAATTATAAGTTCAGATTAGGCTCAATCGTTAGTGCATCGTTAGTGCACGTTAGTGCACGTATGCATTTCGTTAGTGCACAGTCCCCCCTTCAGGTGCTGCGAAAATAAAGATAACATGGGCGGGGCTGGGGAAATGGCCTCCCCACCCACCCACCTCGAATTATAAGTTCAGATTAGGCTCAATCGTTAGTGCATCGTTAATGCACGTATGCATTTCGTTAGTGCACAGTCCCCCCTTCAGGTGCTGCGAAAATAAAAATAACATGGGCGGGGCTGGGGAAATGTCCTCCCCACCCACCCACCTCGAATTATAAGTTCAGATTAGGCTCAATCGTTAGTGCATCGTTAGTGCACGTTAGTGCATCGTTAGTGCACGTTAGTGCACGTATGCATTTCGTTAGTGCACATTTCCCTCTTCAGGTGCTGCAAAAATAAAATTAACATGGGCGGGGCTGGGGAAATGGCCTCCCCACCCACCAACCTCGAATTATAAGTTCAGATTAGGCTCAATAGTTAGTGCATCGTTAGTGCACGTTAGTGCACGTATGCATTTCGTTAGTGAACAGTCCCCCCTTCAGGTGCTGCAAAAATAAAAATAACATGGGCGGGGCTGGGGAAATGGCCTCCCCACCCACCAACCTCGAATTATAATTTCAGATTAGGCTCAATCGCTAGTGCATCGTTAGTGCACGTTAGTGCACGTATGCATTTCGTTAGTGCACAGTCCCCCCTTCAGGTGCTGCGAAAATAAAGATAACATGGGCGGGGCTGGGGAAATGGCCTCCCCACCCACCCACCTCGAATTATAAGTTCAGATTAGGCTCAATCGTTAGTGCATCGTTAGTGCACGTATGCATTTCGTTACTGCACAGTCCCCCCTTCAGGTGCTGCGAAAATAAAAATAACATGGGCGGGGCTGGGGAAATGTCCTCCCCACCCACCCACCTCATATTATAAGTTCAGATTAGGCTCAATCGTTAGTGCATCGTTAGTGCACGTATGCATTTCGTTAGTGCATAGTCCCCCCCTTCAGGTGCTACGAAAATAAAAATTACATGGGCGGGGCTGGGGAAATGGCCTCCCCACCCACTCACCTCGAATTATAAGTTCAGTTTATAATAAGTTCAGTTTATAATAAGTTTCCTCCCCACCCACCCACCTCGAATTATAAGTTCAGATTAGGCTCAATCGTTAGTGTACGTATGCATTTCGTTAGTGCACCCCCCCCCTCAAGTAATACAAAAATGAAAATATATAAAAATTGTAAGGAGGAAGCACAGTGCTGTACAGGAGATAGAGGCAATCTCCATTATACCCCCATGTTAGATTTTTGCCGTCTTTTACCAATATGGATGCCGTGATGAATAATATTTTCAATTATGACCAAGCAACCGAATCAAGTTGTTCATCAGAAAGCATGTTCAACGACTTGAAAAATCGTGTCTTTCATCACGTGAATTTGCCAATACATGTTGATAAATTTATTCCTGAACTTATAGATTCCATTCTTGGAGCTATAAACTTGATTGGTGCTAAAGAAACATACAGAAACGACAAAACAGGCGATGACAAAGATGAATTGTTGATTATTTTTATACTAAAGAAGGAACATAAAAACAGAAATAATTGTCTTTCATCAATAGAACAGGAATGCGATAGCAGCCATCATCTTTTTCCAGACCCTAAGAGGCATGAGCATAGCAGTCCCCCGCATCCACCGGAACAAGAAGAAATTAAGAAAAACTATTCTTTAGAGAATTGGCGCGGTTTAGCTACAGCAAAGAAACGGAAGCGCAGAAACTACTTAGACTCGGATCCATCTATATTGACATGTAACAGAAACAGTAAAGCTAAAAACAAAGTTCTTGGCATTCTCAAAAATGCCAATTAGTTAGGTTTGAAGTCGATTAATATTGATGGAAAGCATCACACGTTCAGCAATACCTGTGCATTTGATTCCATTATTCAAATATTATTCGCAGCCTATGCAGATAGTGAAAAATATTCGGAGATTGTAGATAACTATACAAAAGAATTACTTGTTGAATTAATTCGTAGTGGGGTGCGTGATGGTATCACAGTTCAAACATATAGAAAACGGGCTGCTATCTTACTTAACCATTTTAAAGGAGAACCATTTAAAAAAAATGCGGATCTCATTTATGTAAACGCAGCCACAACTGCAAAATATTTATTAACGAAATTAATTAAAGATTTTTAAAGTGCTACCGAAATAGTGGAATGTTTTAATTTGTTTGTTTGAGACCCAGACCGTCCGACCTACCAGAAAGCTGTAAGGTAACCGGCCGGGAAGTACCACCCAATTTAGATCGGAACCCAGTGGGGGAGGCATCCACAGGGACCGTACCCTCTTTCCCCTACCACCAACCTCTCGAAAGGACTTTTGGACCCACATGTTTAACGTGATCGTACTCCGCATGAACACGGCGGCAGTTGTGGCAGCGTGCAAATCCAGCGTACAAACCACCGGGGTACCCCGCCCGAAATGTGCCAACAGCACGCGGTGTTCCCAAGTGGTCACCCACCCAAGTACTAACCGCGCCCGATACTACTTGATTTCGATGATCTAACGAGAACCGGTGTTTTCAGCACGGTACGGCCGTTGGCTTGGAAAGTTCTAGTTGTAATGCTACCAATAACTTTGCTAAAATTGTCATTAGTTTTTCTTTACGTAACAACAACATGGATTATTTTCAAGATGCGTTACACAGTGTGTTAAATCCAAACATAAAATGCAACATCTGTGGAGGAATTACTAAAATACATTATAATTTTAAGTCTCATATTTTTTTTAGAATTGTTACGTGAACAATGACCATCCATCCCATTTCAACTTGGATATCAACATACCATTATCATCAGTCCCACATATATATTGAATCAAGGTAGTAAGAAATACCAATTGAGATTAGTTTCCTGGCTCCGTCAGCAAAAACGTCCAATGCGATCGGTCATTGCTTTCGTCTGCATAACAATGTGTGGGAGAGAGTGGATGATCTCTCCAATTCCATCTAACTCGTAAGGATAAATACTGAAGTTCAAAAATGCCAAATTTTGGTATACACAGAATAAAAACGATTCATGTTTTACATATCCGAAATGATAGCATTCTTAAGAAGGCGTTTATATTCATTTCAAGAATTATATATTACATTAATTGTGTTATGATAGCCTCTCATGTTTTTGCTTTTATTTTGGAATGATATAAATTTTTTGATGATATAAATTGCAGTTTTATATCATCATTTATAATGCTACGAATGTTTATTGTAAATTCTGGACCATTTCGTAAAGTGTATTATTTTTACTAAATTCTTTTAAATTATATTTCAGGTTCTACAATTTAGTACAAAATTTCTTTTAACACGTTCAAAGGCCTAATAGTCTACAAATAATTTTTTATAAAAATTGGGAAATGTAAAGTAAATCAGACTTGGGGATGTTGGTTAATTTTGATAACGTTACAGTTACATTGTAAAAAATGAGAAACCAGTTAAGCTAAATCTTCCCCATCCCCCCCCCCTATTTCCTCAGCCACGCACATGTTATTTTTGTATTAATTGGAGGGGGGGGGGGGTGCACATCAGGGACGTACGTAGAATTCGAAATTTGGATAGTTAGGAAATTGGAGGTGGGCTGATGTGGCCGTTCCCCCAGCAACGCACACGTTATTTTTGTATTACTTAGGGGGTGGGGGGTGCAATAATGAAATGCATACGTGAACTAACGTGCACTAACGATGGAACCTAATCAGAACGTATAATTCGAGGTGGGTGGGGAGGCCATTTCCCCAGCCCCGCCCATGTTATTTTTATTTTCGCAGCAGCTGAAGGGGGACTGTGCACTAACGAAATGCATACGTGCACTAACGTGCACTAACGATGCACTAACGATTGAGCCTAATTTGAACTTATAATTCGAGGTGGGTGGGTGGGGAGGCCATTTCCCCAGCCCCGCCCATGTTATTTTTATTTTCGTTGCACCTGAAGGGGGACTGTGCACTAACGAAATGCATACGTGCACTAACGATTGAGCCTAATCTGAACTTATAATTCGAGGTGGGTGGGTGGGGAGGCCATTTCCCTAGCCCCGCCCATGTTATATTTATTTTCGCAGCACCTGAAGGGGGACAGTGCACTAACGAAATGCATACGTGCACTAACGTGCACTAACGATGCACTAACGATTGAGCCTAATTTGAACTTATAATTCGAGGTGGGTGGGTGGGGAGGCCATTTCCCCAGCCCCGCCCATGTTATTTTTATTTTCGTTGCACCTGAAGGGGGACTGTGCACTAACGAAATGCATACGTGCACTAACGATGCACTAACGATTGAGCCTAATCTGAACTTATAATTCGAGGTGGGTGTGTGGGGAGGCCATTTCCCCAGCCCCGCCCATGTTATTTTTATTTTTTGTAATACCTGAAGAGGGGGCTGTGCACTAACGAAATGCTTACGTGCACTAACGTGCACTAACGATGCACTAACGATTGAGCCTAATTTGAACTTTAAACTCGAGATGGGCGGGGCTGGCGAAATGGACCTTTTTATTTTTCTGGACGCAGATTGCATCACATGAAATTATCTTTTTTTTTCTGTATTGTTTGGAGCCATAGATCTAGCTCTAGAGCTTTCTGCATTAGTAGAATTTTCTTTGTACTAACTATGCAATACATTTTCATTTATTTATTTTACAAACAAATTGCAACTATCGCCTTAGCTATTGGCTCAGCGCCACCTACTGACGACAATTGTAACTCATTTTTTTTTTCGATTTTCGCAGAGCGCATCACTTGTACTACATGCTAGTTAAATGTTGTTTCGTTTGGAGCCTTAGAACCGGCTCTAGAGTCTTCTGAATAGGCGAACTTTAATTACAACAACCCTGTATATATATATATATACATATATATATATATATATATATATATATATATATATATATATATATATATATATATATATATAATAAAAAATGAATGTTACCACAAAAGTTCGTTAACAACTAGACAGAAAATAAGAAACCAATATACAATACGCGCATAATGCAGCAGAGAAGTATATGGATATATATTAGAAATATGTAATAATAAAAAAATGTATGTAATAATAAAAAAAAAAAACATTATGTAATAAAAAAATAAATGTAATAATCATCGAATTTGGGCTGGTGCTGTTCTCTTCTCTTATCGGCATTATGGCCGTGAAATTGCTTCTATGGTGATGTTAATATAACATGAATTTTTTTTATTATTACATAAATTTCTATTATTACATATTTTTAATATATATATATATATATATATATATATCAGTTATGGTGGCTAATATATATAAAAGAAAACTAATTATTATAATTATTAATTATGTGATTAATTTTTAAAATTAAAAATAATAAAATAAATTAAAATTTTTTTGAAAAGCGAAAAAATTTGAAAATCAGATACATAAATATTTTAAATTGTGTAAATTATTTTCGTTAAGAATACGTAAATTTGGCCAGTTTGATACTGCCATTTCAGCCCCTTTTTTAATGGTGTTAGCGGCATACCCGTTTATTCATTTCTTTTGTGAATTACTTTTATAGTAAGATTTTTCATCTATGATTCCTGTTTATCCTCTTTATCTTTTGTCAATGGTTGTCCTTTCTCCTACTCTAACTTCTTGGATGGGTTTCAGTTTAAGTGGAGAACACTTCAACTATTTGTACCACCTTTGATTCCATGATTTATTTTCTCTTCCTTTTCCCTGTAACTGTATATATATATATGTATATATATACATATATATACATATATATATGTATATATATACATATATATACATACATATATATATATATATATTTTCAAAATGAAAAGAGGTATGGAAGGAAACAATATACCATAAGATGGCCGGGGGGAGTTGTGACCCCCTCACCCCGGTTAAGCATGCTTTACGTCGCGGCAACACTCCCGGAGAGCCGGTATATTGCAAAAATAAATATTGCAATAAAAAAAATAATAAATATTGTTTAAAAAATGAATATTGCAATATACCGGCTCTCCGGGAGTGTTGTCGCGACGAAAAGCATGCATAACCGGGGTGAGGGGGTCTCACTTCCTCCGGCCATCTTATGGTATATTGTTTCCATCCATACCTCTTTTCATTTTGAAAATATTTTTAATCCTCTTTTTAGTGCAGCTTTGCGCCTTTTAAGTGTGATTTCTGATGATTTTATAATATTATATTTCACGGTATTTTCATATTATATATATATATATAAGTACCCTCCAGTCACACTTACTTAATAATCAAATCTATAATTTACATAATTCTAACTTTAAAATCTTATCCAATAGAATATCAGCCAAATATAAGCAAATCCATCTAAAAAATAGTTGTAATAACATTCCATATCTTGTTTTAGTACCCAAGTTTCATGAATCCCCTGTTGCTGTTCGAACTATTACTAGGAGGCACAATTCCTGCATTACAAATGCTGGTAAATTATTATTAAAAATCTTAAATGTAGTATCCTTGACAGATGATATCTATAATAATAAAAGGCAATGTTTGTCTGGGTGTCTGTGAGTCTTATACACTATAGACACAGCAACAGCGCGTCGCAGAGCTACAAAATTTGGCAATCGGAGACTCGGGAGAGGGGGGGGGACGTGAATACAGATTTTTAAAATTTGAACTATTTTTTGTCGTTGTTATTTAATGTTTTATGCGATATCGACAGTTTTCCCCATTTTTCCTCACCATCTAGACGTCGTGGAAAAAAACAAATCACACGACCAGAAAGAGCAGATAATTGCAAGTAAAAATATATCTATTTCAAATCTCAGGAGCAAATTTTAATATTTATTAAAGATTTTAAAACAAAAGTCACTTTCGCTCAAAATAACGAACTTTCGTTTTTAAATCCTGGCATCGGGAAAAGTACCGGTAATTTCGATTAATAATTTTCAATTTTAGAAAGTTAAAAGATCAGGATTTTTTACAAGTCCAATCTGGTCGAGAAATATTAAAAAGTAGCCGCACGATCCGGATTTTAAGGAAGTAATGATTTTCAATTTCTCGGCCAAACGGCGAAAGGAGGGATCGATTTACATCCACATGCGCGCGCAGATCCGCGGTGTTTCTATAGTGGAGGGAAGGTGGTCGAGGATCTAAAGTCACGGTTCTGACGAGGTTGCGTCAGAGGCACATAGCGAAATGACTCGATAATGCGTTGCCAACGTCGGAGAAGGCAACGTGTGCTAACTGCAATGGTGACCACCCAGCGAATTCAGGCAATGCCCGAAGAACGCCTGGAACAGAGGGAAGGCACCGGGGTATGCTCCCAATCCCCCAAAAAATCAGATACCCCCTTGGAGGCAAAAGGCCCTCGAACCAAACCCCCAGGCACCCCCTCAGGGCACCTCGCACATAGTGCCACAGGTAAACAGGCACAAACCTTCAGCACCTACCAGATCGGTGCAAGAACAGGCCCCTAAACCATCGACCTCCACAGAATTGACCCGTCCGGCCACACAATTTGTTACCATAAACCCCTGGGTTGGTCGTGTGGTCTGGGCCTTCAACAGAATTGACCCTGGAGGAAGTAAGGGCAGCTACAGCTGCCATTAAAAGGAGATCGGAAGTAAATAAAGCCAGACAGGCAAAGGAGGCAAAGTATAGACTTGACAGGAAGGTTGAGGACTGGAAACAAACTAAACGAGTCAAGGAAGAAGAGCTCACGCAAAACCAGCTGTTAGTTAAAACGGGTGAAAAAAAGCAAAAGACTATCGAGTTCCAAAAGGACACTCACAAAAAAGTGCAAACCGCGGCTGAGGCTGAGGAAATGGAAGCTGAGACTGAGCCGACTGATAAATCTGATGCTGAAAAGATGGAGGATATCCTCAACCTCATCAGAGGATTTATGAGCATGTTCAATTTAGACAACATGAAACATCTGTTGATGCAGTTCGCAGAGTTAGTACAAAAAAAGAGCGATCCTATGGTAATGGTCTTTGAGGTCCTTAAAATAATCGCGGATTTTAAAAGTAACAGTGAGAATCGAACCCTTAATGGCTAGGTCCGAAAAAGAATCCTTTAAAATAATATTTTGGAATGCGAACGGCATATCTTCAAGAATAAATGTACTTAGGAACTATGTAAACGAAAATTACGTAGACGCCTTATTAATTCAGGAAATTAGAGTTAGGGAAAGTAAAAAAGTAAACATAGCCAACTACTCTGGCTATCATAATCTTAGCTCAAATACTAACGCTAGAACGCCCCATGGAGGAACAGCAATATATATTAAAAGAAATATTCCCTACGAGGAACTAAACAGCATAAATCTTCAAGGTGTAGAAAACACTAGCATAAAAATTAAAATTAATAATACTAGCCCGTTTATCCTAACCTCAACATATGTCAAAAATATGAGTAAAGGTAGCTGCGCAACTGGAACTGCTTTTCTCTCGATATCCAAACAGGATACTCGCAGGCGACTTCAACGCACACCACCGAGCATGGGGATGTAAGAGAGCCAATTCCCACGGTACACAGATACACAGACTGCTGAACACGACAAACACTAACATTATTGCACCGTCGACACCAACCTGTTTCTCAGGCGCCAACGGCCTATTCATAGACTTTGTCCTAACGCGAAGCATAGACTACGCTCACACAATTAGTACCCTGGATGAATTCGACTCGGATCATCTACCGGTACTGGTGACATTCGACCTGAACACACCTCTTCCAGCCTCTTTGGGATAAGAGAGGGTCAGCTGGGAAGTATTCAAAAGAGCACTCTTCGAGCCGCACTTAGCAGTACCTAACATAATGAGCACGGCGGATATTGATTCTGCCACGCACACACTCACAACAGAAATCAAGAGAGCAATTGCCTCTGCCACAACACATAGTAAGTCTCCAAAAATGCCCACTCTTTCCCACCATGTCAAACAATTAGTCAGGTAAAGAAATAGAATACGTAAGACATTGCAGGCTAACAGAGACCCCACTCTTAAAGGGGAGCTTAACAGACTCACGTGCAAAGTCAGGGAAAAAATTGTCGCAGAAAAACAGCAACAGTATAAAGAACTAATCGAATCCCTTAGCCCAGAAGACGTATCGCTCTGGCAATTCGCAAAAAGACTCAGGAAACCTCAAATTAAGCTCCCGCCTGTAATAGATGGCGCTAAAATCACGTACGTAGACGAGGAAAAAGCCGAGGCGCTCGCAAGCCATTATGAAAAACAATTCCAACCAAACCACGATCTAATGTGTCAGGACACACTTAGAATGGTTAGACAAACTTTAAATAACTTCAGGAATTCCCCGGTAACGGCTGAGATTAAACCAGCCACCCCGCAGGAGATAGTAGAAATTATCAAAAACCGTAAAAGCCCAGGGCACGACAAAATCAGAAATATTGCGGTTAAAAACCTACCCCTAAACGTAATATGTTACTTGACTATCTTAATAAATAAAATATTAAAACTAAACTATTTTCCCAAAGAATGGAAGGAAGCGATAATCATAACAATCCCTAAGCCAGGTGAGGATGCCACAATTCCAGCCAACTACAGACCAATTAGCTTGCTACCGACACTTAGTAAAATTACTGAGAAAATAATTCTTAAGAGACTGAACACGCACCTTAGTGAGAATGATATTATCATTCCGGAGCAGTTTGGATTTCGGCCAAAGCGCTCCACCACTCATCAATTGCTGAGAGTCTTAGAGTACATATCTTCTGGTCTCAATAACAAGACACCCACAGCTGTGATTTTTCTGGACATACAAAAAGCCTTTGATAAAGTGTGGCACTGTGGATTAGCGTACAAATTGATTACTTTAAAAGTCCCTGACGCTCTTGTCAAACTTTTAATCTCATACTTAAATAACAGACACTTTCAAGTCAGAGTAGGAGGTAACTTATCTACAGCCAAGCTCATTAAAAGTAGTGTACCGCAAGGTTCTATCCTGGGCCCGACACTCTTTAACATATACCTGAACGACATCCCCAGGACTCCAAACACAGAGCTAGCACTCTATGCAGACGACAATGCGATACTTGCAAAACACCCCTATGTCTCAGTAATGCACAGAAAGCTACAACAACACTTAGACATACTCCAAACTTGGATAGAAAAATGGCGAATGCAATTAAACCCCAATAAATGTCATTGGATTTATTTCTCGAGGAAGCATAAACCTCCGCCGCCACTGTACATAAACAACCATGCCCTACGCGCGGAAAAATCTACTAAATACCTAGGTGTAACGATAGATTCCCACCTAACCTGGAAACAGCACGTAACGAACTTAATCAAAAAAGCGTATATAACTACAGGAGCCTTATACCCAATGATAGGAAACGGAAATCTCAGTCATCAAAACAAACTGCTAATTTATAAATCGGTCATCCGCCCGGGAATGCTGTATGCAGCACCCGTATGGGGATATGCCTGTAAAACTACAATAGACCTCCTAGAGACAAAACAAAACAAAATCCTACGGATTATCAGGAAAGCTCCCAGGTACTTCAGAAACTCGGTAATTAGGAATGACTTCAAAATAAAAACTGTTAGAGCCCAAATTAAAAAGCTAGCGCTTAAATTTTACAAAAATTTGCCATCCGTTCCAAATGAACTGTTATTCAATCTGCATGACTATGATCATCGCAAGGCCAAACCTCGTAAGAGACCCCGCGCTGTTCTAAACATCGATAATCGGAATTAAAAATCCCACCTCAAACATCTGATATTAAATAAAACTCGCGACTAATGTTCAAAACTCTAAGCTGCCAAAATGGTAGATAACCATTAGATCTGCATAAACCCCCCAAACTGCTTAAACTCTAAATGTGCAACAAACTGCCACACTAGGAGCTAGGACAAATAATAACAGGAAAGATCAATCATGCTTAAAGCATTGATTATGAAACACTTTCCAACTTCAATGCAATTTTATTTAAACATGTCTAAAATGCAATACATTCCTCGGTAATATTTTAAAACTTATCACAATACTACATTAATTTATTATATTTGAAACCTTAAACCTTCATCGAAAAAAATTAACTTCATTCAAATGACGGCATTAAAGTATAAATTGCCTGGTGTAAACATCTCTTAAATGTTATATATTCCTCGATAATAATTTTAGAATTATCATAATACTACGATAATTTATTATATTTGAAAACTTCATCTAAAACAACTGAAATCCATTCAAATGACGTCATAAAAAAATAACACGCCTGGCTCTCTCTATAAAAGCAACATTTCATTCATAAATAATTCCCCCATTCATGTCATTCATCACAATACTATAACAATTTATATTATTTAAAAATTAAGACCATGGAGCTACAAGTAAGTAAAACTCTATGAATAAAACTTCATCGAAAATTATCGTCCTTCTCTTTCTGAAATCAATGAATTCATATCAGCTAAGCAGACTCAATGGACTAAATGATTTTGTGTTAAAGAATTACAGCGATTCTAATACAACTCATTCTACATATTTTGCTGTTTACATTTTACATAGGTGAAAAATAGGCTTAATAGTAGAAATAATCAAATTTGGAAGAGCATTTAAACTGAAATATATTGTCATTGCGTTGTTTCAGTATGTAGATGCACAGAATTTAGGCAAAAATAAAGTAATTTTAGGACGGATACAACACTCAATATGAATTAAAAAGAACTTTAAAAATCACGATTTTGACACAAGATGGATGCCATATATCATTTTGAAGTGGGTCATGTGATCGTTTCATATCATGGACACGTGATCGCTTAATATAAGAGGTGTTATTATTATTTTAATTTTTATTTAAAAAACAACTGAATATATTTCGCTGAATTTTTTTTTATATATTTTATGGAACAATTTGAATATTGCCTAAAATTTTCGAAGCAATTTGTGAATTTTAAATCCGCTTAAAAAATGCTTGAAAAATTAGGTCCCATAGGGCTCAATGTATTCCATTTTTTCAACCCGGGTTCAATCCAAAACTAATTGGGTGATGTTATTCATTTATATTCCCATAGGTCCTATAGACCGTCTGAACAACATACTAAAATTTCATTTTGATTAAGTCATTTTTACGGCAGTTATCGTGCTAACGGACAGACAGACAGACAGACAGACAGACAGACAGACAGACAGAATGAACAAAGTCATAAACACTTTTCAACTTTGTTGTAAAGTGTTAAAAAGTAGTAAATAAAAACCTCGAACCTCCAATTAGGGTCACTGAATCAATGTCACAGTTTGACGATAAGAACCACATATTGAAACTGGAGATTAAAGGCGCTTCGCGCCTGGTGCTCTGTCCTGTACAACACTCGACTTTCATCAAACCGTTACGCTTAGCAGTGTTCCCAAATCCAAATCCAAATCACTCTCTCACAGGGAGAGAGGGAAGCATGAGGCCGCAGTGTTCCCATTATCAAGAAAGTTGCGTCTGCTAAAGTCGCAGCCAATAAAAAAAACATAGAAGTAACCGTGGAAGCACTTCCGTCAGCATTGGGTGGACAAATTAATGCTAGTTAACCACTGTGTAGGGTTACTTTAAATTTCGCTAATGGTTATTTAGAACAATTTGGAACTACTTTTCTATTCTGTAAGAGGCCGTATGTTACTCGTATATATGCTGCAACAATTATTTAGTTGTACTTCTGTTTGGCTGCCCAGTTGAATACGACTTACTGGCTGCATCGGACTGTAAAATGAATTAAAAAATATGGAACTTAGTATTAATTTAAATAAAATATTTAAGAAAAAAATGATTATTTGAATTTTCTTTAATTTCTGAATGAATTTCTATCATAAATTAACAACTTTAAAATGTTAATTTTAACAAAGGCGTGTTGCCATGTTTTTAATTGTAATTTATATATTTAAAATTTTCTTAAAATATTTTAAATTTTAACCATTTTATTTAATTCTATTTCTAATCTATGCTTAAAATATGCTTTAATTTTCACTGGATGAGGTACTGGTAGCTAGTGGTTAATATTTTTAATTGTCACTTTTGGGAGTGACTTTTTTAGCAGTCACCTTTTTAGAAATCGCAGCTAAAGATAAACACGCCCGAGTAGCGGGCGTAAGAAATCTGCGAGCAAAACAAAATTCAAGTATTTCGCAAAACCTGTATATTGTGTTCTAAATTAGTTCGTTTTTTCATAGACAAAGTAGGAAGGGACCTATTTCCTTATACCCCATCCACATTATGCATATTTTTTTTGAAATTTTTTTCCTAACAGAACTTTTTAACTCGATAATTCATCTGTGCATCCTTAGGCTGTTTACTTAGCAATATGTATCACATTGTTACATACTCTACAATCCATAAGATGCTATGTATTTCAAAAGTATGGTGGATTGAAAATCCATATGATATAAACGAAAAACCTCCTTGTTTTTCATCGACTGCGAGTTTGAAGAATTTTTTAATGTTTGGCATCATCCCTTTATAAAACAGTGACAGAATTCTGGTGTCGTTTAAAAGGAGATCAGGCTGTGTCAGTACTGTTACACTTTGCAACGACATATCTTTACGAAACTAGCTTTCTTGTGTATACCTACACAAAATAAGATGAATGTAGACCACGGCATGAGAATTAAACTTTCTTCCATATAACGCAAATTTAATCAAGAAAGATTAATCATGCATAAAGCATTGATTATGAAACACTTTCCAACTTCAATGCAATTTTATTTAAACATCTCTAAAATGTGATACTGTGCAACACACTTAAAAATAGGAACTTAAAGTTAAACTTTTAAATATTAAATTCATTAAGATTGACATGGTCGTTAACTCATACATAGCGGATTTATTATTTAATCCTACATTGCTAGTTGTGCCGTTATATAAAACCCTCTAAGTATTTAATTTTCGTGTCAGTCCTGTAAAGGAAATATTAATTATTATAATACGCATTGACTGCACCATTTAAGCTTTAACAATAAAACATTTATTAACAACATAAATCTTAATTAAATTCTATTACACTATTTAATTATATTATTTCAGCGGAGGGGACATATGTGACCAGTACGAAAAATCCTAAATAGTAGTTATGACCAGATATCATTTTCAATGGGTACATACCTTCAAGTCTGTCTTGGACTTTGTCAGCATCTGTATTTAATGTCGTTCATTTACCGCATTAACTCTTGGTGTAATGCTCCGACACGTAAATTCATTGAATATATTGTACTGCTGTAACTCTGCACTCGCACTTATTTCATTATCTTAGTATATCAAGTCATCGCTGTAGTATTTGCACAAGTCATAATGTCGAAATTATCTGTTCCAAGTCATGTTAGTATCTATGTCTGATTCTCGGGTATAACCCGAGAACCTGAAGGTCAGAAAACCACAAATTTAGGGGTGCCATGACAGAGGGGCCGAGCTGGGCCTTACGAGATGTGGAATGGTTCCATTGGTTAAAGGAGTAACTAATGGAAAAAGAAGATTTTTACGTCAAACTCAATGCGGCAAATGGAAGAAAAGGGGGAGTTATCCCCCCCCCCAAGGGAACCGCAGCCGGAGACCGGAGAATCAGACAGAGATACTAACATGACATGGAACAGATAATTTCGACGGGATAGTGCAGATACTACAGATGCAGATACTACAGATAAAATAGGTTTTCTGTGTCCTAGAAGATTTAGAACGTCTAAAACTATCCGTCCAAAACTCGAATTGCTATTTTCGCTAAGATTCCAGTACTTTCATTATACATTGCCATATATTGTAGAGAAAGTAATAATAAAAATTGCCGAATAAAATTTTATAATAAATTGTGAGGACATCTCTATTTCAATATTATTCATTTTCACATGAGAATATCAATGTATGACGTTGCGAAATTCTCAATCCAAGATGTTTCAAATAAACTAATAAATAAAAATAGATACAGATCTATAAGCAATATTTTGAATTATTTTTAAATGCCCACACTTAAAACGTTTATTTTATGCACATATAAAACCTTTCAAATATATTTTTGACGAAAATATTATGTTATCTGAAACATCGTTTCTCGATTGAAAAACGAAGTTTCGAATTCTTGTAAACGAAACACATATTTACTGGCATCCAATTTCTTAGAGTGCTCTGTTTGGACGATCAACAATTCTACTTAAATTTGAAGCCATTGTGTGTCTGCCTTAAAACATATTTGTCTCAACTAAGTGATAATATTTCGAAGCCCATTCATCGGGTGAAGTGGGAAGTAAAATTTAAGTGCGAAATACAATCTAAGGTCAGATAGCATATAATTTTCACACGTGCTTATGAAATACTGGCCATTTTAAAAACGCGTTTCGCGCGTTCTGAATGGTTAGTGGTCACTATATGTGACATCTACACACTTAACTAAAAGTTCTGAATATCATAAACCATTTTAAATTGAAACATAAAAAAATGGAATAGAGCACAGTTTTGATAGGCGAATGATGTAAGTTTTTTAAAATATCTTTGTATCGACACCAAATTTTTGTATCGTTTAATTCAATATTTCGATTATTTTCCGTTGATCTGGAAACTGAGACAGATTGAATGAGACCAAAACCAAGATTATGGCTCGAATAGAAGTTTTCGATCATTTTAAAAGCGGTTTTAAACGTATAAATTATGCCTTTACATCGTAATTTCTCATTCGAATTTTTGCAATATTAGATTTTCTTCTTTGACCTGGAAGCTGAGACGGATCGAATGAGACCAAAATAAAGATTCTAAATCCCTTAATTAAAACTATAAAAATTTCATTAAAACTTAATTTTCGGATACATACTGCATTAAACGGAATTTTAGCCCAGTTTTTTCAGAAACTAAATCCTTTAAATGATTAATATTTAAATTGATATAACTCAAAAAAGATTTCAGTTAGAACTATAAAAGTTGAGATATGACTTATCTATAATTTTAACTTTAATGTGCTTTCAGGATTTGCACGTAAAATTAAAATTTTTAAATTTATCCTCACTCTCTCATATAAAATCTTGCATAAGTATCTCATATAAGTACTATTGGTCTCATATAAAAGTAGAGTTTTTGATTTTTACTTATCCGTATATCAAAATATGCAAAGACAAATTTAAGAATATGTTGTCATCTAATAAAATTCACGATTTTTTTTTCTAATTTACAAGAAAATTTTGTAAATATAGGTATTGTGGGTGCAAATACTTACAATTATAGCGTGTTACCCCTTACATTAAAGGGGGCTGAATAAATATTTCGATTGATACCAAACTTAACATGTACCCCTCGGAGTGAGGCGGTAAGGGGCTAATGATTTCACGAACACAAAAATTGTATCACGACTATTTTTCATAAGAATGTTTGAAACTATTAAGTCTTCTGGTCATTGAGCCATAAATTACCCCTCTTATGCATAATTATGTCACATGTTGTAGTATGATGTGAAGTTACGGAAATATAAAATTTCGAATACATTTCGAAGTTTTCGCTCGATTTTCTAAAAAGTCTAACCAGTTCAGTGTTTTTCGTTAACAAAGCCGAATATAAAGTTCGTGAAAATCCATTAATATTAATGGCAGCTGTCGCGTGAACAAGAAATCGACAGACAGACGGACATCACTCCAAAAATCCTGAATTCAAAAATTTTCATGAAAACAATACTTTTTCTACACTATATTACATGATATGTGACAATAAATGTCTCTATTTTGTAAATAGAGTGTTTGAACAAATAATTATCTCAAATTTAAAACTTCAGTTTCTTTTGGTTAAAAATATTTTTAAATATTTTTAATTATATTAATTTATTTCACATAGCATGTAAAAAACTTATATGTGTAAAGAACTTTTAATAAAACTATTTATAAATCTCTTTGGTTCAAAATCTCTTTTGGTTCAAAATATATTTAAATATTTTTAAGTGAATTAATTTATTTCACATAGCACATTTACTTACACATACTAAAAAAAAAACATTTGTGTAAAATACTTATAATAAAACTATTTATATATAAGAGTAATGAAAATGTGTCCCTGACTAATAAGAAACCTTGATCTAATAAAAAGTATTTCTTTGGTTGCATAAATTTCTCCCCTCTAAATGACAATCTCGAGTGTTAGTTACTCTGTTAACGAAATAGTCAATAATGTTCGGACGCATACGTGTTCGGCTTGAAATGTTATTTTCTTAACCAATCTCAAAACGATGAAGAATCATCAGAAATATTACACGTGTTAGTAGAAATTCTTTCATCTAGATATCAGATATCTGTATTTTTCTTCCCTCATTTCTTCTCGGTTTCGAAACTTATTACATTTTTTCGTTTTGTGTCATTGGTAGGGAAATGTTCTGCTACGTGATTATAATCATCAATGTATTTTGTTCTGCCATTTCAAGAAAAATGTTATATTTCTTGAAATAACAAATTCTGTTATTTTCCTTGAAATGACAAGTTGTGTCATGTTTCTTGAAATGACAAATTGTGTCATGTTTCTTGAAATGACAAATTGTGTCGTGTTTCTTGAAATGACAAATTCTATCACGTTTCTTGAAATGGAAAAGTCTGTCATGTTTCTTGAAATTATAAATTCTGTCATATTTCATGAAATAACAAATTCTGTCATGTTTCTTGAAATAACAAATTCTGTACTGTTTCTTGGAATGACAAATTCTGTCATATTTCATGAAATAACAATGTATGTTATTTTTCTCAAAATGACAAATTCTGTCATGTTTCTTGAAATGACAAATCCTTTTATGTTTCTTGAAATGACAAATTCTGTCATGTTTCTTAAATGGACAAATTCTATCGTGTTTCTTGAAATGAAAAATTCTGGCCCCTTTCGTAAAATGACAAATTCTGTCGTGTTTCATTTGGTAAAATAAAATCTAGAAATTGATTCGCCGAACTAGCTCTCACGAGTGAAGGTTGCACTTCTTGCATGTCCTGACGAAAACGGCTGCTTCTTGTCATCGAAATAGGTCACCACTATAATTTTTGTACTGTATGCTGTGTTAAAATAATTAATTCTAGTTTTATTACTTTAACAACAGATTGAGCGGTACGTATTAAAATAAGCATATTTGTGAGTCTTTCAATGTTTCTTACATACATACGGGAAGTACTGTTGAAAACCCAGACCGCACGGCCAACCCAGGGGTTTACGGCAGCAAGATGTGAGCCCGGTCGGGAAGTACTGTGGACGATGTTGAAAATTCGAATTCGAATAATCGTCGAAAGAACACGTCTCAAGCATCCCTGAACCTGAACAGAATGTTTCTGAGGTGATGTCTGTTTGTATATTAATGTGTGTGTGTATGTGAGTATACATGAGTCTATGGACGCGATAACTCACAAACGAGTGAAGCGTTTCAAAAATTATTTAGTACAATTATTGCAATCAGTAAATACTGGAACCTTATAGATTTTAGATTGTTTAAAACAGATTTTTCGAAAGACTCCCCCCCCCCCCCCCTCCTACAAATACTCGAGTGAAATTTTGAAGTATCAATAGAAAATCAGGACCTTTATTAAAAGAAATAATCATTTCAAACTTAATTCTTCAATGAGAACCAATGACATACATAAATTCTGGAACGTTAGCATCGATAGTTCTCGAAATAGTTCGTATTTTTACATAAAATTTCCAAAACAATTACATAAATTTGAAATAGTAAGTATCATACAATATGTTGAGTTATGCAGTAAATCTGTTAACATTATCATCGTGGTTATAGTTCGTTCCATTCACGAAAGAAAACACTTTTCGTTATAGTTTCGTACTGTAACGGTCAATACTTCCTCAATAGGCATTTATTTCACGGGATATTAACTATATTTGAATTGCATTTTGATGGGGAGCATGAATAAGTGATACTGTTTCGACTGTTAGTTGCCAAAAATTGTCACTTTCAATTTATGTGGCATACCAGATATATACCAGAAATATTGTAATAATGCAAAATTACTAAATATATTGTGCTAATACCAGACATATTGTACTGTGGATCTTGTACACCAATTTTTCGTTTTATAAATGTTTAATTATTGCATTATGTAGGGAAAGTCATGTACTGAGCAAACGAAATTTTAATTCAAAGAAATTCACAAACCACACACGTGTGTGATATGGATTTCTCCTTAATCCAATAACAGGAAATATTTCTTTGGTTAGGTATATCCCCCCCCCCCCCCCCTCTGACAATATTAGTCTGGAGTTACTCTGCAAACGAGATAACCAACAATTTTCGGACACGTAGGTGTTCGACTTGTCATGTTATTTCCTTAACCAATCACAAGGCGACCGAAAATGGTCAGAAATATTGCCCGTGTTAGCAGAAATTATTTCATCTGGATATCAGGTTTCTGTATTTTTTTCCCACATTTCTTCTGTGTTTCGTAACTTTTTGTGTTTGTTCGTTTCGTGTCGTTGGAAGCAAAAATGTTTTATTACGTGATTATTTCTTCCTTCGACCGAGACCGTCCGACCTGTCCGTAGATGTAAGGTCTCTGTTTGGTCAGCCGGGAAGTGCCATTCAATTTAAACCGAAAACCATTATTCACAGGGCCGCGCCCTGGTTCTCCTGCCAGTAACGGGTCGGAAGGACTTTCGGACTCCTAAATTTAAGTGCCAGTTCTCCGAGTAAACATAGGGTTAGATTGGGCAGAGACGGAACTTGAAATCCGGTCTTTAGGGTGCGATCTCCGTGCATTAACCACTGGTCTATCCCGCTTCTTCTTCTTCGACCCAGAGCGTCTGATATACCAGAAGGTGTAAGGTAACTGTGTGGACGGTCGAGAAGTGCCACCTAATTTAGACCGTATATCAGTGGAAGAGGCATCCGCAGGGGCCTTACCATCCTTCCCCTATCACCAACTTCTCGGAAGGACTTACAGATCCACATATTTAACGTGACCGCACTCCGTGTGAACAAGGGGACAGTTTACTCAGATCCGGGAATCGATCTCGACTCGTCCGTGTGCATTTCCTGACCGCGTTAACACTGTGCTGTCCAATCATATCGTACTTCCTTTGCCACCAAACTCTCATAAGGACATTCGGACCCATAGATTTAACATGCCCGTACTCCGCGTAAACATGGGTATAACTTATTCAGAGCCTAGAATCGAACTTGGGTCCTCCGATTACATATCTGTGTTTTAACCACTGGGCTATCCCGAACTCTTGTTATTGTTACATGATTGTAACCATCAATGTTAAAATATATTGCGTTCTACCATTTTAATAAAAATTCATCCAGTATTTACTGCTGCCGAAAACCCGATTTTGAATTTTCAACGCAGTCTCAATACTTTCCATATACATTATTTATACAATTTATGTAGTTAAAGCATTTAAATTAAAACGTTAAAGCAGATCAATACTGGCAGAATTCCGAGCACCGTTGCCTAAGAACCCTTAATTATATTTAATTGCTGAAAAAGTTCCTCCCTTTATATCCTGAGGGCGAACTAATTACGCTGAGATTGCAGTAATTATTTGACGCATTTTATAATAATTGAAAGAACGTCATATACAAAAAAATACATGGAGAAGTACGAGGCCAAATGTCTAATTAAGAAGAAATTAAAGCTCTAAACACGAAATTTAAAGCATTGACGTTTTCTCTCGGTAGTAAGAAAAAAGAAAAAGAAAGCATAGGAACGATAAAAAAAATTCAGTCTTAATGAATTATTTTGTTGTTGAAGAGCCTGTGTCATAAACCATTAAAATCGTAAAAAACTTACCTGATGTGAGTACTGCGATAATAATTTTGTAGTTAATTAAATAACTTAATAATACTATACAAACTTCGTTTAAAAGTGCATACCACACAAAAAAATCTGGTGTGGGCAATACATGATTTTCCTTATATAATGCAATGAATTTCCTACTTTTACAGTTAAAAAGGTAGGTTTTTCTTATAGTAGATAGTTATATTCTTTCCAAGATATTGAATTTTCGCCAACTAGTTTTAATTTTCATTGATTTGGCGTCACTTTTACCAAATTAGCGATATTTTCGTTAATTTGGCAACATTTTAAAAAGTCGTCGAGTTGGCAACATTCCGCCAAAATCTCGCCAAACGTTATGAACGAAGAAATAAGATATTCTTATAGCAGATAAATGACTATTGGCGTTCAAATACAAACGTATTACTCAAAGTATCTTTTCTCATGAATGGAACGAGCTAGATCTCCGAGAATGATGTTACCCAATTTATCGCATGATATTACATATGAAAATTGAATATGTTTTTCAATAGTTAATATTTTTTTTATTTTGAGACATTTTGATAAATTTATTTTAAAAATGAGCAATATCTCGCGAACGGTTTATGCTAGCGTTCTAAAGTTAATGTCAATCGTTCTCTAAGGAAAAATTATATAAGAAATATTTATTTCCGTAACTTTATTAAAGGTTTTGATTTTTTGATAATTTTTTCAAAATTTCACTCTAAATTTAGGGGATTCTGAACATTCGATTACGTTTAAAAACAATAGGCTTCCAGTATTCACGGATTGCGATTTTGGTACCAAATTTCATTCGAATCGCTCCATTCATTCATGAGATATCGTCTCCACAGGCTCACTGACACACACAAACACACACGCACACACCTACTTTTACACACTCACACATACTTTCACACACACACCCATACTTTCACACACACACACACACACACACGTACATTCACACAGTCACACATACTTTCACACACACACACATACTTTCACCCACACACATGTACTTTCACACACACACACCCGCGCAAACACACACACACATACTTTCACCCCACACACAAACACACACACACATACTTTCACCCCACACACACATACACACAGATATCACCTCAAAAATGTTTGATTCGTGATCAGGGATGCTTGAAACGTTCTCTCCCGTCACAATACTTTCCTTATATATTATGAATATCTGGAAAGTAATAATACTAACAACTTTTTTCTTCTTTAGGATAAACACGAAGCGAAACCTTCACTCGTCAGAGCAAGATCAGCAACTGATGTTAGAACAACAAACGTGTCTGTAACAGAGAAAGGGGATTGCCAACAGCCAGAGAGGAAAAAATGAAGTGAACAATATGCAGGAAGGAACAAGTAGTAAAACACTATGAATGAACGGTAAAATAATAAATAGGAAGTTGAACATCCAACAAAGGATTCAAAGCACTTGTTCAGTGAGTAATACTATGAATAAAAGTTTCTTAATAAACTCAAAACGGCAACTGACCCGTATATGAAGTTACATAAGTTTTCCAAACCATCTGTAAAAATACCAGTTTTTAAACAAACGGAAAAATAAGAACGAAAAAATGAACTAACAGATTTGGAGTTTATCAAAGCCTCCAAAATTAGTTTCTCTCATCCCATAGTATTTGTTGAATAAATTGCTAGTTCAGAAGTTGATTTTTTTTGTTGTTCAAAGTTGCTGGATAAGGACACCTTCTTGAGAGGTCCACAGACTCACAAACACAAATGTACGCATGCACAGCACCGCAGAAAAGTCCGATTGGGAAAAGCTTAGAAAGCTTCGTATAAAATAGCATATAAGACATTAACCGAAGTCGGAGGCAAAAACAGCTACCTTTTACAAGACAATAAAGCTCCTTTTTACAAGACCGAAACCAACCTTTTACAGGACACAAGACTATATTTTGCAAGACAAAAACAAATGCCTTTTATAAGACAACAACTACATTTTACAAAACGAAAAAAGGCTAACTTTAACAAGGCAAAAACAGCTACCTTTTACAAAAGAAAAAACAGTACGCTCAACACTCACTAGAGGAAGAAGAACTCTATATGTCAGCAAAGAATAGGCCTCACTCACAGAATAGGCCTAGGGTGTTGGTCACACTGTGTGTTTTCACTATTTATTGCTGCCGAAATCAATTCATAAGTTTATTGCGTTATACACTCTAACTGAAAAAAATCGACGCACCCCACAAAATAATCCGATAGTAATGAAACTTTACATGCAAACTCTTTTCGACCGAACATACCAATGATAAAAAATTCTCAATCAATGAATGAATAGTTGGAAATACAGCGCATTGAAACTGAGCGCCATGGTGGTGTATATAAGGAGCTAACCTCGCTTTGAGGAATTGCTTAAATTATTGTTAACTTGACATAATTTTTAAGGGCAGTATATATATCCCCTCTATTAATTGTAAAGGGAGGGCTTTGCACTTAATTTTTGCAAAAGATTCCAGGCAAAGCCTAAGATGGCCTTTAATCCTATAAGGTATTATATAAATTGGATATTCTGATAATTATACGTTTAATTATACAAAATATGTAATAATTGCTTAATTAAGAAAAACATGCAAAATATTTGAAAAATATCTGCAATATTTAATTGTGAATTTGCAAGGATATGTATTAATTGTGTATATGGCCACACCCATGTCAGGATTCGGAGCTTCTTAGGCGCATTGAAATACTGTTTATTTGCAATGAAAATGACGGATCAAATGTTAAGTAGTAGATAGTTTCATTCCAAATCAATAATTCTGAAGGTGCTAAAATGATCAAGAAAATTTACGGAAATTGAAACTGGAATGCGGAACTTTTTTCTGTGGTTCTCATATTGGCACTAATTTCTCTATTTCAAGTCTAAATTACATTTTATTTTATTTATAGCTTGAACGGTCGTAGATAAAATTTTTCAACGACAGCCATTTAAATTGCGTTAATCTCAAAATAGATAACAATGTTCTATCTTCTCAGAGGGAGAGAGTAAAATTTAAAACTGAAGTATTTTTTGCTTACTGGCTATAGATACCAATAATATTTTAAAAGTTTATACGATATAAAATAAGATTTTGTTTAATGAGTATCTTTTGCCCTCCTCTGCATGCATTATCGAGGAAGCTGCGCCTTCTTAGGTCGCAGTCAATCAAAATAGATATAACCGTGGTCTCCCAAACAGTAATACTGGCTTTGCCTATACGAACTAGCTGTTCGGTAAAAAAGAAATTCCACTGGGTATAGTTACTTAAAATTCCGATAATGGTTATTTAGAGCAATTGAGCTGTTTTGAAAGGCTCTTATTATATATATATAAGCGCCCAGGATACAAAAATAAATCCAGATTTCTGAAAATCTCTTATATCTCGTAGAATATTGGTTATTTCCAGGTGATTCTCAAACCTTCCGAAAGTCGCCAAATGTGGTCAAGTTGGCGATAAATTGCCAAATTTGATAACTCCACTTCGAATTTCGGCATGTAGCAATCCTAGACTTACGTCATGGGAAGGGACGGCTGTACGTACGTTTTCTTCGTCTCGTTTTAAAAAAGAACTCAGTGATAGCATTTTATGCGTTCGTAACAATATGCTGCAAATATTATTTGTTTATGCTTCCAATTCGCTGTCCAGTTGAATTCGACTCACGGGCTGCATCTGGGCTGCAAAATAATTTAAAAATCCGTGAACCCAGCAATATAAATGCGATATTTTAAACAAATGTAATTGTTTAAATATTCTACAATTACTGAATGGATTTCTAGCATAAATACATAAATTAGCAACTTTAAATCTTAACTTTTAATAGAAGGGTGTTAGCATGTTTTCATTTGTAATTTGTATATTTAAAATTTTCGTAAAATATATTATAACATTAACTATATATATATATATATATATATATATATATATATATGTGTGTGTGTGTGTGTATATATACAGAGGGTGTTCACACATTTTTGTACCGATTTTGACATTTCCATGAATTAATTTTAAATAAAATTTAATAAAACCTGACTGGCAGCAAGTCAGAATGGGGTTTAATTACCGTCTGCATCATTAAAAATATTCTTTGCTTTAATGTCGCTAGAACATAAACAATGGATCGAAGGCTATATTTTTGCGCTTTCCGAAGCGAAATACTCTTATTAAATTATGATACTCTTATTCGATTATTAAAAAAAGATATGAAAAGCATGGTTTTAATATTTCTACACGTAAATTAAGTGACATAATTAATAAAAAGGGAAAGAACCGTCAAAGTTTACATTTGACTGGGAAAAGGTAAAAAATGCATACCAAAGGTTGGTTCAGAGAAAACAAGGAAAGTTTTGCTAAAGGTTTTATGGTTATTGCTGGATTCTCTTATAACACGAAACTTAAAATAAGGAAAGTAGAAAGAAATGTCAGAATTAACCCGGATTACTATCAGAAATATGTTTTAACACCTGTTTTCAAAAAAGACATTAAATCACTTTACCCAAACAATCTTCACTGTGTTGAGTGAGATCCATCAGGATAAGGCTACCAGACATACCTAAAAATCTATTGCTATTTTTTTTTTGAAAAAATGAGAAATGAAACCGGAATTGAGGCTATTCCATTTGAGTGCATCCCACCCAAGTCCCCCGACCTGTTTGTTGGTGCGTCGATTTTTTTGTCTTAGAGTGCATGGTGTTTTATACAAAAATTTCTAAAACTTTTTGCCTTTTGAGCTAGTAATTTTCCATATTTCAAACTTAACTCTGCTCAACAGGTGTAGATCTTTTGACCCAAAGTGAATTGCCGGCAGGAAATTCCCGGAAGTTCTTGATATTTCCAGATGATGTTGGAAATTGCCGATAATTCCCGAAAATCAAGATTTCGCCTCACATTGTAAACTAAATCAATTTATCAGTAGATAAAATCATATATATGCTTGCTAAACGATTTTACAAGGAAAAAAAAAAGAAATCGATAAATGGAACAAGAAAAATAAAGAAATAGAAAGGAGAAATAAAGAAATAGAACAACCCAAAAAATTTTATAAATCAATTTAAAGAAACGAAAATAATTTAATTTAAACAAAAATACGACATTATAAACGTCCCACAAAATATAAAATCTTATGTGGGTAGCACATGTCTTTACATAATCCAATAACTTAACTTCTTTTACAATGAAATAGTGGTGCATAAAATTTACAGAATAATATTTTTTAAAATACAAAACTATTACAAAAAGTAATTTCCCTCATGGATAGAACGAATTAGATCCACGAGAATGGTGTTAACATATTTTTAGCTTTCAGACATAGTATAACGTATAAGAAAAGTATTATAACAGGGTTGAAAATTCGAATTCGCATTTTCTATTGAAAAGCACGTTTCAATCATACCTGAACTCAAGTCGAACGTTTTGAGATAATGTCTGTGTCTATGCTGTGTATTAGTATGTATGTTAGTGTGTGTGTGTGTGTGTGTGTGTGTGTGTGTGTGTATCCATTAGTCTATGGAAGTAATATAAACATTTTGATACGATAAAAGGTACCCTATGTATTTTAAAAGCAATCGAATGTTTTAAAAATCCCCAATTTTAAAAAGAAATTTTTAAACCATGATTCAAAAATCATAACCTTTAATAATTTTTTAATAATCATCTCTTATATAATGTTTCATCAAAAAACGAATAACGAATGGCATAAACTTTGGAACATGAACACGTTTTTCACATAAATTTATCAAAAACATTACAGGAAATATTTGGCTCACAGAGCTTTGCGAGTTCAGGAAATCAACTATGGGCAAAATATTTGTATTTGCAACCATAATAAATCTCTTATTAAGAGGTTTTGGGGCTGAGAAGGCTTTGTATTTCCTAAAAATCCACTACTAGTAAAATGATTGAGATTGTGACTCTACAAAATCAAAGAGGATTATTTTCGTTCGGAAATCTTTGAGCTTCCTAAAAGTCCATTATGAATAAAAGTTTGTATTAGCGACTCTAAGAAATTTTTATTAAAAGGTTTTCGGCTCGGAAAACTTCGCGTTTCCGAAAAGAAAAACAAATCTCTTTTCCTAACTTTTCCCTTTCAATAAAAATGTCTCAAGGAAATATTTTACCGCGCATAAGAGAAAATTCCCAATGAAAACTCATGATCCGATTAAATAAATTAAATGATAAATATTTTGCTTGAAGTCAAATTAAAAATTTCAAAATACCCAAACACTTCAAACTACTCTGTAAACACTATTAACCCCATACCCAAGACATTGTACAAAGAATAAAAAATGCAAATAGAGACATAGCTTAGGCAGAGTTAAATAACAATCGACTAAAAAAAGCAAAATGTATCCAGCAGAAACAAAAAGATTTTTTTTTCTTTCAGCGAAACAGATTTGAGTAAAGCATAAAGATTTCAGCAAATGCCTTCTTGAGCGAAATTACATTAAAAATAATTTTTAAAGAACTTTAATCGAATATTTAATCGTAATCATGTTCGTAAAAATGCGAAAGATTTTCATTGGGTGAGTATTTGCTTCATTATCCATAGCAAAGTGGAACATTTCATTACCCAAGTTATTAACTCGAGCTTTTCGAAAATACATAAAAAATTAATGTAAACTTAATTAAAATATAAGGTATAATGTTTATCAAAATTAACTAAAGTGTGGCTCAACTCGACTTTTTCATTCCAGAATCCATTTTTACTAGTTTCTTTCATTTTTTTTTTTTCAAATTTTACAAGAAAAAATTTAAAATACTGGTATCATGGGTCCAAATGATTACAATTATAGCGTGTTACCCTTCACTTTACAGTGATTAAAATATATTTCGATTTATGCCATACTTTGCACTTTCGACAATGCACACACTCCCGAGGGGGCTAATAACGTTACAAATAAAAAAAATGTATCGCGGCTATTTTTTACAACAATAATTGAAACTATGAAGCATCGCAATCATTCAACCATAAATAAACCATTTTAAGCGTGATTATGACAAATTTTGTCCTGTACTGTCATGTTAAAAAAATACAAAATTTCGAATACAATTCAAATTTTTCACTCGATTTTCAAAACAGTCTATCCAGTTCTAGATTTATTAATAACAAAGCCGGATGTAAAGTGTCATGAAAATCTATTAATATTTGTGGCCTCCAACTTGTACACAAAACATCGACCACAGACATTAGACAAACAGACAGACAATCAGATATCACTTCACAAATAGTCAAAACGTGTTCAGGAGGTGTTAATACATATAATGGTATTAAAATCACGAGTTCTTTCACCCCGGCAGCTTGAATGACATAATTGATGACATACAGCTGTGGTAACCTAGCCATTCACTTAAAATATAATATGCCAATTTAAACATGAACACGTATTTGCACTGCTAAAAGTGTTACATGTAAACCTAAAAATTGAAATATTTTTTACGAATTTATAATTACAAAGGAAGCATTCGCAACCCCCTTACATTTTAATTATAATAATCAACAAAAAGATATACAATTCTTAACTGCAATAATAATATTAAATTTTAATTGTAATTGTTCTTGATAATAATAGTTGTGAAACATTCTGCTTTACGAGTCAACAAGACATAACATTGTTAAAGGCAATAACACTTCAATTTTAATCGTAATTGTTCATGATAATAATAGTTGCGAAACGTTTTGTTTTTGAGAATCAACAATAAGGCACATCATTGCCCTTGGCCATCTTTGTGATGTTTCTTCCAACAACCTGTCACAGAGAATTTAGAAGTTGGCTTGACCCAATAAAAAAATGCCACCCTGACAATGCTAAATTCTATTAATCAATATTTAATTAATTCAGGTTTAAATCAAAATTTTAAGCCTGTGTTGCACATCTACGGGGTCATAATAGTCTATGTGTATAATTTCATAACTATACGGTTCAAGAATAATTTGAGTAAAGTATAAAAGCACACATAACACAATAATGCAGCATACAGCTGTTTCGGAGATACGCTGGGTCCCTTCGTCATAGCAAGGGAACCAACATACCCTAAGTTCAAAAGAGCAAAAGAAAAGAGGATTTTTTATGGGCGTATTCCTCTTTTGGACTTATTGGTTCCTAGGCACTGAAGAAGAGGATCTATCGTATCCTCGAAACAGCTGCATGTTGCATTTTATTATTTGTGATTTTATGCGTTGCTCTATACATTACAAGTTTTTCTTGTCCTTCGCACAAAGCGTATTACAGTATAGAACAAAGTGTAGAACATCATATTGATTTCAGCTGAGTACGGGGGGAAAATCAACCCCCTTTGATGGGACAAAAAAGGCTAACACTCACCATAGCAATACGAGCTCATCTCTCGCTAGAGAAGAAGTGTGGCTCGCTGTCTTTTTACCCTGAAAAGTACGCCTGTTTATTGTCACCGAAACTGGTTAACACCTTTATTGAGTGTGCTGCTCCAAATTTGCTCCTTTCAAATTTACAATTTATAAATCACTAGCCGATATATCCGGTTTTACTCGTGATTACAAATGCGCACATTATAGTAGTTCTTAAAAATATTCTAATAAGAAAATTAATTCAATTCCTCTAAAAAAAAAGTATAAGACTCTATGTTCTCGCTTTACAAAATTATCTTCACAAGCACATTTTGAAACTTGGGCAACTTACGCCAAAATAAAGAAGTTAAAATTGTAAAAGATAACATATATCATTCTTATCATGTTTCAACAATCGGTTCAATACAATAGAAAATACATAAATTTGGAAAATATTTGCTAAAATAAAACAGATGACTTCAGAAATTGAGAATATCCATAATTCCAGTAAACTTATATCCCAAAGCACACTGATACAACACAATCGAAAACATAATACTGTTTATTTACAAAATTTATATTTATATCCGTTTCTTTACTATTTAAATGAAATTGTATACGTAAAATAAAAACAGCCTTCCGAACAAACATGTTTGATTTGTTTCTGTTAAGCTACCTTTTATAATTTTCTTTAAATAAATTTGCCGATAATAATCGTCTGCATAATGCAATTTTTGTGGAAGGTTTAATTTTGTGTTTTGTATTAATACTCGTAACCATGGAGTTAGAGAGAAAGAGATGAAACTCCTATGAATGAAACGTTGGAAAATGACATAATGCTTTGACAGTTATATCTAGGTGTCGCTAGTGATAGTAAAGTAGCTGCTATTGTAAGTTGACACAGCAGAAAAGCGTAGTATTTAGTAGATGTATTTTTGATTTTTTTTTTAAATTAAGGATTCGCTAATTATGAGTATAATTAACCAGTATTTTTTCATAGTTGTAGGATAGAATACAGAATATATGGAGATAAAAATAAATTGAAAGATAAACTAAGTTATAATATGTAGGAATATTATTTATTGTTTCAGTTCTACTTTGCATTGCACCAATAATTTATTTTTACAAAATTAACAGTTTAAATAAATATTTCAATTTTTTCACCACGGAAATTCATACAATGCAAGACTATTTATTTTATCCCAGAGCCGCCTGATTTATTGTTGTTAAAAATGATATTGGAGTTTTCTTAATATGTAGTTTTAACTCCTTACTTTTACCTCCATACTCAACAACTCCTCAACTCAACAACTCTTAGTCCAAGAAACTAGAAACAAGGACGGGGTTACCCGCAGTGAAGTATAGAATACCCATACAAAATTTGAAGAAAAAATCAGTCAAAACTGTGATTATGTATACAGAACAGATAGACAAACTTAGAAAGAGGAGATCTACAGCCTGTGATCCGACAATCAGATAGAGATACTAACATGACTTAAAACATATAACTTCGAAACGCTGACTTGAATGGGTGAATACAGACTTGTGGACTGTTCCGTAGATGTTCCAAAATAGAGATATAAAAAATAGAGAGATACAAAATAAGACCTATTGATGTGTAAGTGCAATCAGAGTACGAGAAGGAGCCACATACCGCGAGTTATGGCGAGCACGAATGACTAATGCCAGCATATGGATATATGATCATAGTCCAAGACAGCCTTGAAGGTATGTGTTCATCAATAATCAAAGGTCGCAGACACATTTTAAATAGTTTTATTCATACTGGTTTCACATGTCTCACATGTTCCCATCGCCGAAATAATATAATTAATTTTGAAATGCATTTAATAAGTATTGTTGTTGTTAATAAATGATTTATTGTTTAAGTTTAAATGGAGTAATCAATTTAGTAACATATTAATTATTAATTCTTTTACAGGACTCACGCAAAGGTTAAATAATTGGAGGGTTATTGAAAACACAACGCACAACTTAATGATAATAATGATAAATAATGTTAATCAGAATTTAGTGCTTTTCTTTCTATTTGGGTACCACATTTTTTATTAATTTGTTTATATATCCTTTTTAAATGCGAATTTATTTACTCACCGTACCTACAAAATTTATCATATTTATGTATTTCAATTTTTTTAATTCTTATAACTTTGAATACTTGACATTTATAACGCGCGATTGTTTATCATTTATCGTACACATCTTTATCTAATTATTACTTATTTTGACATTTTAGTGACTGCGGCTATCGCCTTTATCGCCGTAATACGTATTATCATTTATTACGTTACCACATATGACATTTATTGCATCCAAATTTATATTTATTTATCATAACATTTTTCAACACCTTATTCGGACTATCCTTTTCACAATTTTTTTCATATTTAAAAATACCTAATCACCATTTTCTATGACATTACCAACAGAGTATATATATGTATATATATATTATGTAGATTACCGTTTGCTTACAAACACTTTTCCGTTGCAATCATATCTCATCGATAAATTTTAATTTTTATTTACATTCCCCACTGACATCAAAATTCCTTATTATTTAACATATTTATTTATTTATTCCGTATTTATTTATTCACTGCATATTTATTTATATTCATTTGACCTGTATTTCACATTTATTTGTTAACGAACAATTTTTCTCATCAATATTTACATTCTATTTTCATATCCATATTTATTTATACACACAAGATTAACGTAATCTTTCCTTACGTTGTAAATGAACAACAAAAATGCTATATTTCGCACTCAATATTTTTGAAATATTTTTTATTTCATCCTTTTTTTAACACCTTCTGTGAATTTATTCATTTATTCCTTAACAAAATTTTAACTAAATTTATTTCATTTATCCTGTTACTTTTGGATTGATTTAGTTATTTAATCTGCTTGTACAATTTATATTTTTCCTGGTATATTTATTTACCTAAGCATTTTCAATGCATTTTTACATTTCAACATATTCCTGCACGAGATATCGTGCCCTCGATTCCCTTATTGCAAATGGCGATTTACAGATACTTTAACTGTTCATAGTTTAATATTTTAAATTGATTTAACATTTTCGATTATTTATGCCTTTACTTAAATTTTTGAGATAAAATTTGTACCATTAATGACTAATCTCTAATATTCTCATTTTCAGCTCATTTCCATTTTTTTCATTTTACTTAATTATGTTTTACAATTTTTTTAAGCATCAAGCTCATGAAAATTCAACATCTCCTGCCTGCCCTTGTAAACAAATTCAAGCCTGGACTGGCCCTGTACAACAAAGTATTTGCAAGGATTTGGCTACATACCTTTCATCTACCCAATTAGGTAACATATTTGATTCTACCTTTCATTTTTGTAGATTTATTTGCATAAATTAATTACTCAACCTGCTTATCTCATGTAAAACATTTTTGACTTCATTATCATTTACATTATCATTTACATTCTATGCATCATTATTAAATAATTTTTTGAAAACAAATTTTTGTACAACTACTTTAATTTATTTGAAATTTATACCATTTTCCTTTTTTAAAACAATTCCTTAATTATTGCTTTTAAACATTTCATATCTTTATCCATTTTATTATTTTTGAAATTCATTCCATACCAGATCATTTTCCTTAGAATCATTTTGATTTGTTATTCTTTTATCTCTCACTCATTTTGAAATTCTTTAAGTACCAATCATCAGAAAATTTTGAATTTTTAAATATCTTTGACCTTATGAAAAAATTTTGATCTAGCGTTCTCTCATTTTGCTCATGAATGTTTTCAATTTCATTTGTGTTATAAATTTGTATCTCATTTAACAACATTAATTTTTGAGTAACATAATCTTTATATTTGCTTTGACTTTCAACTATTTCTGAATCTGCCTTTAGAATATCATTACCTTCATTATCAATGTGGTTATTTTCTCTTATTATTTTATCCTTTTCCTTTTGAATGCATTTATTAGCATTACTTGAATTTTGCAATTTTTGAAAATTAACATTTTCACTTTCATTTTCCAAAACATCCATTATTTTATTGTCCTCTGATTTCTGAATATTTTCATTATTATGACTTTTATTTGTATTTTGAACACCTTCAAAATTAACATTTTCACTAACCAAAACATCCGTTATTTTGTTTTCAAGTGATTTCTGAGTTTTTTCTACCTCATGATTTTTACTTTCATCTTGAATTTCTACAAACACTTTCTTTCCATTTGCATTACGTAGTCTTTGACATTTAACATTTTCGTTTTGCATATTTTCATGATCAATATTTTTAAAATTTTTATCAACTTTTTGATTGTGCATATTTTTGACATCCGTGTTTTCGCTTCTATGCTGAATATTTTCATTCGTATTTTGAATATTTTCAACTTGTACAATTTGTACAGTATAACATTTTTTAGATTGAATTTCAAGTATTTCACCGTTACCGTTATATTTATTTTTCTTTTGCATCTTTTGTATTATATGATATTTTTTTGCGTGAATCTCATTTATTTCACTGTCTTTATCATATTTTTTCATCAATTCTTCCGCACTTAGTACATTTTTTTCTATATAACCTTGGGTAGAGTGATTTTCAATCGGTTCATCTTTCATGCTATATTTATTTCTAATGGTCAATTTATTTTTACTCGAAAGTTTAGTTTTATTACTCGAAGGAGTCCCTGAAATCTATCTTGTAGCATATTGGGGTTATTTTCCTCTTTCAAAAATACGGTATCTCCGATTTGCATTTCTTCATTAGTAATTGTTTTGAAATTTTTAATCACTCCTACTCTCATCTTTTTATTTAACGTAATTTTAACTCTCTTTTGATCACAATATTAATTTTGTTATTTTTTATTACATTTCGAATTGCACCAAATGGAAAGGGTAATTTTGCGTGTTTTGTGGGGATAAAAATCACTTCTTTATCCTGAATTTACTGATCTAAATCGAATTGCTCTACAATCAACTGACCAGGCTGCAAAGCAATCCTGCGTACGATCGTGACATAGACCCGGACGTCAAGAGTTGACTCTTCATTAACACATTATTTTTCAGCAAAATCATTAATCTTTTAATTTTTAGGAAAATTGGCCTTATCGACCTGTGCGATTTTTTGACTGTCATAATAACCGTTATTATTATTTTCATTGAATTCAAATCTGCCTTTTACTTCATCTTGTGTGACAATTGACTTTTCTGCACTAGTCACAATTTTAAAGTCATTTTCTTTATCAATATTTTTATTATTTTTATCATTTGAGCAAGTATACTCAGTAACATGGCTACCTTCAAGAACTTGTGTATCAATTTGCGAAACTTTACAACTAGTTTCCTTAATTTCATCATACTTTTTATTTTCGATCTGAGTCGATTTTCAGTTAATTTCATTTTTGTACTCATCATTTAAATTTATTTTTGCACTGCACGTATCATTTTCATTTTTAATAACTTCTTTAACTCCTACATTTTCATTATTTGTCATGATCTTTATTTTATTATTTTCTACACATGTATTTTCCTCAATTTTCTTTTTATTAATATTTGCCTCACATTTTAGACTTTGGACAAATTGTGCATCGAAGCGGACCCATCCGGGCTGCGCCAACAAAGCTGCTATATCAACGACCTCATCCTTCGGACCGAGGACAAGGGTATCTTTTTGCATGCTTTCAATACTATTTATTTTTTGACTGTCATTTTTATTTTCTTGCTCTATATTTTGATTTAATTGAAACTTGGGACCTGGGCTTCGCGTGCGAATCTCCCTTTTATATTTTTGTACTTTATTTACGCCTTTATAATTTTTATTACCGTGTCCGTACGTAATTTTCGCGTTGTCACCTGTATTTGATTTTTCATTTCCTTCCGTATTTCTTTCTCTGAATCTGCTATTTTGCGTGTTCTTAAATCTGTTACTTTGCCCATTTCTAAATCAGTTATTTTGATCATTTCTAAATTCACTTCTTTTATTCCCATATTTATTTATTCCATAATTTTTTTGTGCGTTTTGGTTGTGCCAACAGGTTGAAAAATAGTGCCCTCTTTTTCCGCATCCTATAAAATATATCATTTCATTTCTGATTTTTCACGCCTTTCATATTTTACTTGCTAAGGTTCAAATTTTGAATTTTGTAAATGCTTTTCCATTTGTCTATCATTAACATTTCTGCCCATATTTTCAATACGATAAATTGCATTAACTTCTGTACTGTCGCAATCCTCAAAAATTAGCTCCAAATGCTCTGCGTATTCCACCTCTTTTTCAAAATTTTGTATATTTAGTTTTTTAATTTCAAAAGCAAGATCTTGTCTAACAGACTCTATAAATTTTGTCAACATTAAATTGTTCTTTATTTCACACATTTTATTATTTGCGTAATCCCCTAAAAATTCATTTGTCGAATTTGCAATTTGTAACACTAACTCAGATACTTTCATTCCTGGCGTCATTTTAATTTTATTTAAATTTGCCTGCTTTTTTTTGCAGCATCGTAAGAGATGTTTTAAATTGTTTCAAAAATATTTCTTTTATCTCCCCCATTTTATTTGCTTTCTGGAGTTCCTTTTTCTTTGAAAAAAATTCAAGCGCTTTCTCCTTTAATCTAGTTTTTAAAACTACGACTTTAATTTCCTCTGTCCATTTGGCCATTTTTGCTACATTTTCAAATTGCACAATAAAAAATTCAACGTCTTCGTCTTTCCTTCCATTAAACACAGGCAATACATTAATTAAACCAAAATTATCCATTTTTACTCTCGGATTTTTAATAATTTCTCTTTGAGATCTATCCGTCGATTTTTGTCGTCTAGAATTTCTACATCCTCTCAAAGGCATTTAAAACAAATAATTATCCGTTCCAAAATCCTAACTAAAATTAATAGCATAAAATACACTTTAAAAATACTACACATAAAACATTTCAGCATGCAAATTATTATTCTAAATATTGATCATTTTCAACTTTTCAAACATTATCATTACACTGGTGACTGTGCATATTTAATTTAAACAATGCTAAAATCTGGTCAACACATGCTCCTCCCTTAAATTTATTTATCTTTATTCAAATTATTTTATGAATCTCAGTATTATTTATTAAAATTTTCATTTTAAATTTTGAACTCACACAAAAGTGTCACGGCACAAAATGTGATACATAAATAGAAAGTAAAAGAACCTAAATTAATGATTAACTTATTTACCATTATTATAATTACGTTGTGCGTTGTGTTTGCAATAACCCTCCAATTATTCAACCTTTGCGTGAGTCCTGTAAAGGAATTATTAATTAATATACTAAACTGATTACTCCATTTAAACTTAAACAATAAATTATTTATTAACAACACCAATACTTATTAAATTCATTTCAAAATTAATTATATTATTTCCGCGATAGGAACATGTGATACCAGTTTGAATAAAACTATTTAAAATGTGCCTACGACCTTTGGTTATTGATGAACACATACCTTCAAGGCTGTCTTGGACTATGATCATATATCCATATGCTGGCATTAGTCATTCGTGCTCGCCATAACTCGCGGTATGTGGCTCCTTCTCGTACTATGATTGCACTTACACATCAATAGGTCTGGCCATCATTTTGGAACATCTACCGAACACTCCACAAGTCTGTATTCACCCATTCAAGTCATCGTCTCGAAGTTATCTGTTTTAAGTCATGTTAGTATCTCTATCTGATTCTCGGGTCACAGGCTGTAGCTCTCCTCTTTCTCGGGGCGTCATTTCCCCCCTTGCTTTCATTCGCAGTATTGAATGTGACGAACAAGTACTTTCTCCATTGGTTAATCCTTTAACCAATGGAACCATTCCACATCCTCGTACGGGCCAGCTCGACCCCCTTGTCTTGGCGCTCCTAAATTTATGGTTTTCTGACCTTAAGGTTCATGGGTTGTAAAACCCGGTGCCAGCCAGACTGACAGTATTGTTTGTCGTTTTAGATACAATAAATAAACGGCATAAAGCTGTCTCACCAAATTGTGAGATCAATTTCTGGTCTCACACACACACACACACACACACACACATACACACACACACACACATACACACACACACATATATATATATATATATATATATATATATATATATATATATATATACCGGGTTGTCATAAAAAAACTTCCCCGATATATAAACCCCTAGCGGCGTATCCGCTCAACCAATCGAAAGGAAATTTCAGATATTGTTATTTGAAGGTATGTGCTTGAGATTGTGATGATTTCAAACAATAGAGCTCTCACGGTTACGGTCACAATGAAAACATTTCGAAATTTTCGAATCGCAACACCCACTGTTTTCCTGCGCAAATTGATCAGCGTATTGAAAAACCATAAATGGCGTTGGAACGGTGTATGGCGAAAATTAGCGATATAAAACATTTGCAAAGAATTGCATTGTAAAGGACCAATGACAATACAGAGAAAAGGTTCACTGACACACTTTGCATAATTCACAGGGATAGACAGTAGAAACACCAATCACAGAACACCATGTTCAAAGCATTACTTGTTGTTGTTGTTGAGACCCAGACCGACCGACCTACCAGAAAGGTGTAAGGTAAATGTATGGACGGCCGGGAAGTGCCACACAATTTAGACCGGAACCCAGTGGGGGTGGCATTCACAGGGACCGTACCCTCCTTCCCCTACCACCAACCTCTCGGAAGGACTTACGGACCCACATGTTTAACGTGATCGTACTCCGCATGAACACGGCGGCATTTGTGGCAGCGTGCAAATCTAGCGCGCAAACCACGGGGATACCGCACCCGAGATGGCCAACAGCACGCGGTGTTCCGAGGTGGTCACCCACCAAGTACTAACCGCGCCCGATGCTGCTTCACTTCGGTGATCTAACGAGAACCGGTGTTTTCAGCACGGTACGGCCGTTGGCCCAAAAAGCATTACTTGTGGAAAACCTTTAATAAGCAGTGTGGGAAAATTGTTGCTTTAATCAGGTGTTCGAGCATGCCATCAAGATGACACCTACAGGGAAAGAACGAGGTGAATTGATAAAGCTCTTTTATCTGAACGGTGAAAATGCTGCCGAAGCAGTGCGAGTTTATCGACGAAATCATAAGCTATGACGATGCCCATATTCCGTATGAACTGTACGTGATTTGGTAAAAAAATTTGAAGAAACTGGATTCACATGTGATAGACCGTGATCCCGACGACCATCTGTTCCTGTTGAAGTTGTTACGGAAGTGCATAATACAATTACTGCAGGTCCATTGAGTACTGCAAGAAGTGTTGCAAGAAATTTGAATGTACCGAAAACCACAGTCCTCAAGCTACTGTACTCTGTTATAAGGATGATTCCTTAGCGATTCTAGCGCGTCCAGATGTTGTAACCTGGAGACGAGCAATAGTGTTGTTGTTGTTGAGACCCAGACCGTCCGACCTACCAGAAAGACGAGCAATAGTGTGTCGACTTTGCGAATTTTTTCTCCATCAGATATGATCAAGATAGCAGGTGGCCGCTGCGGATATTTTGGACGGATGAGGCACATTTCCCCTTAACTGGGAACGTAAACTCCAAGAACTGCGTTCACTGGGCTGACGAAAATTCTTACAATGTGGCACCCGTGCCTTTACGCGAAGCTAAAGCGACTGTGTGGACATATTCGTTCTCGGTCTGAACATCTTCGATGAGGTCACTTCCAATGGTATGCAAACGTGCTCCATCACAGGCCCTCGGTATAAAACAATGTTGCAGAATTACGTAATTCCATAATTGCAGCAGCGAAATGTCGTTAATGACATTGTGTGGATGCAAGATGGTGCTCCTCCACACGTTGTTACATGTGTTCGACAAGTGCTGCAACAGAACTTTGGTGATAGAGTCATCTCCCTTAAGTTTGCAGTTTTGTAGCCACCGCGATACCCCGATCTCACTCCGATGGATTTCTGGTTCTGGGTTTATCTGAAATCTAAGGTGTACACATCAAATCCAACAGATTTGTCAGAATTGAAAGATGCCATAATACGTGAAGTTATACAGATTCCTCCTGCGATGTTACGTTCGTCATTGTCAACAATCTCCCGCATGCAATGAGTTATCGTCTGCGAAGATGGGTATGTTGAAAAATTTTAATTCGAATAAAAGTTTTTTCCCTCTCCTCCCTTGAGTTGTCATTAGTCCTTTACAATGCTCTTCTTTGCAAACGTTTTACGCCGCCAATTTTCGTTATACGTGTATCATTTCAACGCCATTTATGGTTTTTCAATGCGTTGATCAATTTGCGCACAAAAAAGTGGGTGTTGCTATTCGAAAATTTCGAATTTTTTTCACTGTAACCGTAACCGTGAGAGCTCTATTGTTTTAAATCATCACAATCTCGAGCGCATACCTTCAAATAACAATATCTGAAATTTCCTTTCGATTGGTTGAGCGAATAGGCCGCTAGGGGTTTACATATCGGGGAGGATTTTTTTGATCACCCTGTATATATAACAAATTTGGTCAATCAGAAAATTTTTATTTTTAGTGCAAAAAGATCATTAAAAAACCCCGCATATATGTATCTCTAAAATTGAACGAGTTATATTTAATTGAACATTGTGAATGGGGACCATATATCAAATTAGAAATGTAAATTTGTGACATATCACAAAAAAGACAAAACTGGATGATAATATATAGATAGGACACATTTTTGTGAATTCCGCGTAGGCTCACGATGCACTCACGGATTCTTAAGAACTTTTCACATTGAGACATGTCATTCTTATTTGAAACAATTAAAATAAATAAGTAAACAAATGCAAGTATGTATTTGATTTTGAGATTCAACATAATTTTTCAAAACGAAGAATAGAACTCACAGACGATTTTTTCTTTCCTTTAACTCTAATTTAGCCGTTTCAAACGTTTATAGTAAAATAATTTAAGAAAACTGAAGAGTGAAATGCAGACGATTTATTTTTTTATTTACGTATTTATTCCCAGTATTATTTCTATTCAATGCAACTAAACTTGTTTTTAATATTATACCAAAATAAAGAAGATTAGAAATAATTCAGTGAATCGTCAGCTTGTTTAGTTCTGAATTGACGAATTAAGAACACGTAACTGGTTGTGCATTAGGGTATTTTAACAAATAACGAGCTTTTCAAATTAACAATGGATTTATGCTCTGTGTAATAAAAATACTGCAAAAACCTCTCATGATTTTGGACCGCGATATCCAAACTTACCTGAAATTTCACGTACATTTGTCTATCGGTTGATGAGGAGATTAAGAACTACCGATTCATTTCATTGGCCCTGGGAGGAATCATTTGTACATGGAGGACCAAGAAACTGACATCACCGCATATTTTTCTTTCAACCCACGAACAAGCATTCGGTAAGCCAGCGAAACTTTGGGGCCACCTAGGATGTCAATTGCTAGAACACTTAGAAAATACCATTGGTATCCGTTTTGTATTCACGGACTTCAAGCACTTCATCGTTCCGATTTTGACCGGCTTGTAGCATTCTGCAATTGGTCGTTAATCCAACAAGACATCAATTCGAACTTTGTTAAGAACCTTCTGCTGACTGATGAATGTTTGTTTACGGAAGATACAGCAATCAATACTCACAACGATCATTATTGGGGTAACACGAAACATTTTTTTGTCCGTGAAATACATCAGCTGAGAAAGTTTTCTATGTCTTTATGGTGCAGAATTTGGAATGGAAAACTGATTGGTTCTGTGTTTTATGATGGGATTCTTACAGCTGAAAAATACATGCAGCTTATTTTAAACGGTACTGTAACGGATTTTATGAAGACGCTAATAATAGCGCTTCTAAAAGACATGTATTATCAACTAGATGGCTGTACTGCACACCAGGCTATAATTGTGACCAGCTGGCTCAACGAAAACTAATAAACAGTGGATTGGTTTGAACGGAGCCACAGAATGCCCCCCCCCCCCAGATCCTCTGATTTAACTTCTCTCGATTTTTACTTATGGGGTCGTCTTCGAACACTATTTTGTAATACTTGCCCACTAAAAGCAATTGCACTTAAACATAAGATAATTGATGTTTGCAACAATATTAGTGGTGAAGATATTTAAAGAAGCATTATTAGAAGAGCTCAATTATGTATTGAATATGAAGGAAACATTTTGAGAATGCTTTATGGATTACGTTTTGAGAATTGTATTTCTAGTATTGTAACGAAATTTGTCTCTTTATATCAATTTCATTTTGTGCCCCAACCGCATAGTGAGTTCTACTGATTTAAATTATCTCTGTCTGTGTAATGCTTTATTTATATGCATTTGTGATAAAAAAATTTGACACATATTAACGTATTTTTGATCTAAACAATTTCCATCTTTAATTTGTTTATGATCCCTATTTTCTCTGATGAAACAGCCTTTCACATGGTAAGGAAAAATGGCATAAGTCAGATCTATTTCCTTTATCATAATTCAGTTGATTTTATAGATGCAGACATGCTGTTTTTTTTTAATGATTAAGAATAAAAATTTTCTTATTGACCAAATTTGTCAAAGGGGGTCGTATAAATGTTTAAAACGTGCAATTTTTTCAAAATTACTGGGAGGACTATTTCATTAACGTAGTCTTATTTCCTACCTTACTTTCAATATTTTTGCAATTTACATTGCCCACTGACCTCCAGCATGTAAAGCATTAAAGCCAGTTTCAATTCTTTTGAGACACCCTGTATATATATACACTGCTGGACAAGTACTAAGGATGGATCACAAATTGCGATGTAGCACAACATTAATCGGGGGTGGAGGCCCAGCAGGCTAAAATATTGTTCCCACATTGTTCGCACCTTAGAATAAAGATCATTTATTGTTCTGGAAAATACAGAAGGTTTTAAAACATCTGAAAAGAAAAAAGTCTTCATTTGATGCTGTATACGGCGAAATGGAAAAATGCATATGAAGGACAGAAGGTATCTTTGTGTAAGGTGCCAGTACGGGATATGTCCACCGTGGAGTGCGACGCAGCATTCCACACGTCGCCTCGTGTCATGGGTGGTGTGGAATGTCGTCACAGCACGTCTCTCATACTTTGCACAACATTATCCACCAGCTTTTAAGGCAAGTTATCCCACTAATCGGTCAGTGCACGGATGAGTGTGTTCTTGTTTGTTGGAGTATATTTTCGACCCGCTAGTTAGCTCCCCAAAGAATCCCAAACATTTTCAATAATCATTTTTCAGAGTATTAAAACATGAAAAATCAAAAATAATGATATCCATAGTCTATTCACGGTTTTGGAATAAAAGATATCGAAATGCCATATTTTAACTTTTGTCCCAATAGTGAATGTTCAAGATTGTACCCATGTTTTCATAACTCTTATTTAACGATAGTATTTTAACGAAAATCATAAATTCTCATAACAAACCATCTACCACCGAAGGGAATTAAATCATAAAATTCCCTTTCCTCCCTGTACAATTTTCATTCCTAGGGAATAATGTAAAGAGAGAAATTAAGAATAAGAGATTCATTCAGGTTTACCTAAATTATTTGTTACGCTCTCAGTTGTGCTTCGAAGCCCCAACTCGTTCGACGAAGTGAGAAAAATCACTCTTGGAAAGAAATAAAACCCGGTCAAAATTACTGTGTGGAAAATATGAGCACACTATTAAAGTTACGAAAAACTTTAACTTCTAATATCTATCTCACAATGCTATAGATACAGCTCAGATGCAGACTGATTTCGATTGAGCATTAAATCCTGGTGGAGATTAAAGGTGTTCATTAAGGATTTCTATTGCTGGTTCTGTTTCAATATTATGTTCAAAATTTTTTTTGAAAGATCTATTACTTATTATTAGCTGCGGATAGAGCTTAGATAATGACTAATATTAGTTTAGCAATAAATACTGGAGAAGATAGGGAGATCGGTACAAATTTTCATTTCCAGTTCATAAAATTTCCTTGAAATATTTATTTCCCAGGATATAGGGGGATCGGTAAAGATTTTCACTTTCGGCTCATAAAAAAATTTCCTTGAAATACTTAATTCACAATATATAAGAGCATCAGTAAAGATTTCCACTTTCGGTTCATAAAATTTCCTTGAAATATCTTTTCACGTTATATATAGGGATCGGTAAAGATTTTCACTTTTGGGTTCATAAAATTTTCTTGAAATATTTATTTCATAGGATATAGGGGGGTTGGTAAAGGTTTCCACTTTCGGTTCATAAAATTTCCTTAAAATGCTTATTTCGCGGGATTTAGGGGGATAAAAAAAGATTTTTACTTTCGGTTCATAAAAAAAATTCCTTGAAATATTTATTTCACAATATATAGGAGCATCAAAAAAGACTTCCACTTTCGGTTCATAAAATTTACTTGAAATATTTTTTTCACGTTATATAGGGGGTTCAGTAAAGATATTCACTTTAAGTTCATAAAATTTCATTTGCGTATTTATTTCAAGGGATATAGGGGGATCGGTAAAAATGTCCACTTTCAGTTCATAAAATTTCCTAAAAAAATTTATTTCACAGGAGATAGGGGGATCGGTACGAATTTCCACATTCGGTTCATAAAATGTCCTTGAAATATTTATTTCGCGGGATATAGTGTGATCAGTAAAGATTTCCACTTTCGGTTCATAAAATGTCCTTGAATCATTTATTTCACAGGATATAGGGTAATCGGTAAAGATTTTCACTTTAGGTTCATACAATTTCCTTGATATGTTTATTTCGAAGAATTTAGGGGAATCAGTAAAGATTTCCACTTTCGGTTCAAAAAATTCGTTGAAATAATTATTTCACAGGTTATAGCGAGATCGGTAAATATTTTCACTTTCGGTTCATAAAATTTCGTTGAAATAATTATTTCACAGGTTATAGCGAGATCGGTAAATATTTTCACTTTCGGTTCATAAAATTTCGTTGAAATAATTATTTCACAGGTTATAGCGAGATCGGTAAATATTTTCACTTTCGGTTCATAAAATTTCGTTGAAATAATTATTTCACAGGTTATAGTGAGATCGGTAAATATTTTCACTTTCGGTTCATAAAATTTCGTTGAAATAATTATTTCACAGGTTATAGCGAGATCGGTAAATATTTTCACTTTCGGTTCATAAAATTTCGTTGAAATAATTATTTCACAGGTTATAGCGAGATCGGTAAATATTTTCACTTTCGGTTCATAAAATTTCGTTAAAGTATTTATTTCAAGGAATGTAGTAGGATCGGTTAAGCTTTCCACTTTCGGTTCATTAAATTTCCTTGAATTAATAAAGGTGGTATCACGTATATTCTAAATTCACTTATAAAATCAACAACATAACATCACAGATAAAAGGTAATTTAATAAAATCATCCTACAAGACGTAAAAAGCTTTAAAAATACAGAGAGCTTTCTGGCATTACTATACCCTTTATCAGTGGCTATACGAAACAGTAAACGCGGAATGATTATATGTAGACCAGATCAGCAGACAAATTTGCATAAATGAACAGAAAATAACAGTAGTACAAACAGGTTAATAAATTTAATCAAATACAAATACAAATTTAAAGGTTATACCCAACAAATTTAATTTAAACAAGTTGTAAAAATGTTTACAAAATAAAGACACAATTCAAAAAAGCAGCCAAGCACAATTACCATAATATGATGTCACAGATAATTGTCAAGAGGTTTGACATGCATAGAGTCGAGAACGAATCGCTAGGCGTAAATTAAAATTTCAAATTTCCATGACATATTTTTTTCACAGGATATAGGGAGATTGGTAAAGACTTCCACTATCGGTTCATAAAATTCCCTTGAAATTTTTATTTCACAGGATATAGGGATCGGGAAAGATTTCCACTTTCAGTTCATAAACTTTTCTTGAAATTTTTATTTCACAGGACATAGGGGGATCGGTAAAGATTTCAACTTTCTCTTTGTAACATTTGTTTGAAATATATATTTCACAGGATTGACTATGCATATAGCTAAGATGACTGATATAGACTCAAAATAGAATTCCGGAGGGTTAACAAGATTCACTTAAGAATTTTTTAAGAATTTCATTTCTAGATTTTTAAGATATCTTATTATAAGAATTTTTTACACTTTCTGACAAAGTTCACTTCTCCCTAGTCCAATTTGCAATATTTTGAATCCTACTCCCACTTTTACCTGGAGAAAGTGTGTTCTTGTATTTATATATATATATATATATATATATATATATATATATATATATATATATATATATATATATATACATATGTATATAGCTTTAACAAGTTTTCTGCATAACAAATATGTGAGCTTAAATTATTTGCCCTGAGATGTATTGATTAATTTTTTTTTATTCCTGTAAGTTTTGCTATTTTACTGGTATATATGTTTAATATTTTGTGAGACCAGAATATGTTCTCACATGTAGTGATACAACTTTATGTGTAGATTTATGGTGTCCTTAAAGGCAGACAAAGCATTAGTCTGGCTTGCGCAAAATTTTATGAGAACTTGAACTTTTAGGTCAAAGGACAGTAAATTTAGGAGGCCATATAACAGTTGGCAGTCGTGCCATTGGGTGAAGGGTGGCCAATCAGTGCCGTGGAAGAAGTAAGGCGGAGTTACCCCCCCCCCCCCCCACCGAGTGGACCTCAAGTTTGGATCCGAGAATCAGAAATATAGTATAGCATCAGTAATAGTATTAGTATTATCGACAGTATTAGTATGAGTATTTTGTAATACATAGTAGTAGAACATGAACAAGTAAGATGACTTAGAAGCAGTTATAGAAAGATCTGAGTATTAGAGAAATCATGACTTAGAGGCATCAGCCTTCTGACTTAGCAACATGAGCAAGTAAGACGACGACAAAGATCATCGTAAGATTAGCAGATTTCAAGTAGTGAGAGTATCATCATGACATGGAGAGAACAACTACAGACGAATTCGACCACGGTTCCCAACAAGGTCCAAAACTCAAGGTATGTGTCATCAACAATCCAACGGTTAATGAATATTTAGATATTGGTTCAAATAGTCTCACATGTCTCCATCCCAGTCTATTTTAAGAGTAATATAATGTATTGGAAGTTAATAAGTAGTTATGTAAATTAATAAATGTTATTGTTAAGTGTAAATAGTCTAATCTTTTAATAATGATTAATGAATTCCTTTACAGGACTCACACTTAAGTTAAAATAATTGGAGAGTTATTGCTTAAACACAACGCACTTGTAATCATTAAAATTAAAGATAAACAATTAATAATAATATAATTTAAACTTATAAATTAAAACATTTAATTTTATTACTCGTGCCACATTTGGTTTCCGTGACGCTTTTTTGTGAGTCATAAATTTAAATGAAAATTTTAATAAATAATTATAAGGTGAATAAAAACAATTTAAATAAGAAAATGAATAAATTTAAAGAAGGAGCATGTGTTAACTAGATAATTTGCATTGCTAAAATTGAATATGCACAATCCGTTTGAAAATGAAAAGAACTTGAATGTTGGAAATGATTGAAAATAGTATTTAAAAAATTGTTTAATATTAAGAATATTTAGTTTGATGTTGAAGTGTGTTTATGTACAGTATTTTTGATGTGTATTGCATGCTGTTAATTTTAAGTAGGATTTTGGATGGGAAAAATTTTGTTTTGAATGCCTCAAACAACTAGAAATTCGAAACGACAAGTCGCCGGACAGGTCACAGAGAGAAAATATTGAAAATCAAAGAGTTAAAATGGAGAACTTTGGAATAACTAATTTATTGCCAAATTTTTACGAGAGGAAAGACGAGGACATTGAATTTTTTATCGGACAATTTGAAAATATCTCTAAAATGGAAGAAAATAAAGTTGTAATTTTAAAAACTAGATTAAAGGAGAAAGCTTTGGAATTTTTATCAAAAAAAAGAGAATTGCAGATTGCAAATAATACGGAAGATATTAAGCAAATGTTGTTAAAACAATTTAAAACATCTTTGACAATGCTTCAAAAGCAAACAAATTTAAACAAAATTAAAATGTCACCAGGTATGAAGGTAGCTGAGTTGGCATTAAATATTTCAAATGCGACAAATGATTTTTTGGGAAATTACGAAAATAATGAGATGTGCGAAGTTAAAAATAATATAATGTTACCTAAATTTTTAGAGTCTGTAAGACAAGATCTTGCTTTTGAAATTAAAAAATTAAATATTCAAAATTTTGACAAGGCAATAGAATTCGCAGAGCATTTAGAGAAAATTATGGAGGAGGATTGTGACCGTACGGAAATTAATACAGTTTATCGCAGTGAAAATAATGGCAGAAAATTTAATGATATTCAAATGGAAAGGCATTTACAAAATTCAAAATTTGAACCTCAGCAATTAAAATGTGAAAGGTATGAAAATTCAAAAAATGAAATGATATATTGTATAGGATGCGGAAAAAGAGGGCACTACTTTTCTACCTATTGGCACAACCAAAACGTACAAAATAATTATGAAGTAAATAAATATGGGAATAAAAGAAATGAATTTAGAAATGATCAAAATAAAGGATTTAGAAATGAAAACAGTAACGGATTTAGAAATGGGCAAAGTAATGGATTTCGTAATACGCAAAATAGCGGAGTCAGAGAAAGAAATGATAGTCGGTCAAATACCCAAACTTCTGCGAAACAAGGATTTAAGGGGGCAAGAAAGAAACCATAGCGGGTTTTTAAACTGACGGAGGGGCTTTGGCCAAGTCAAAATTTAAGAAATAGACCAAAGTCCCAATCTAGAAAAGAAAAATCGCAAACGCAAATTAAGATATCGAGTTTCAAAACTGATGAAAACGCAAATAAAATGCAAGATGATAAAAGGGAGGTTCGCATGCGAAGCCCAGGTCCCAATATTAAGTTAAATCAAAATAAAGAGCAACAAAATAAAAATGACAATAAAGAAATAAATAGTGTTGAAAGCATGCAAAAATTTACCCTTGTTTCCTGCCCGAGAGATGTGGTGCTTGAGAATATTGTAGATTCGTTGGCGCAACCCGGATGGGTGAAATTCAATAAAACATTCATCCAAAGTCTAAAAAGTGAGGCAAATATTTATAAAAAGAAAATTGAGGAAAATACATGTGTAGAAAATAATATAGGTAAAAATATTACAAATAAGGAAAATACAAAAGTTAAACAAATTATGAAAAATAAAAATGAGGCTTGCAATGCAAAAATAAATTTGAATGATGAGTACAGAAACGAAAATAACTCAAAATCGACTCAGATCGATAATAAGAAGTATGATGAAATTAAGGAAACTAGTTGTAAAGTTTCGCAAATTGATTCACAAAATATTGAACGTAGGCATGTTAATGACTATAAATTTTAAAATGATGAAAACAATAAAAATGTTAATACAGAGAATAAGTTTAAAATTGTGACGAGTTCGAAAAAGCCAATTGTGACACATGACGAAGTTAAAGACATATTTGAATTTAATGAAAATATTAAAAATGGTTATTATGACAGTAAAAATATTGCACAGGTCGATGAGGCCAATTTTCCTAAAAATGAAAAGGTTAATGATTTTGCTGAAAAAGAATGTGGTAATGAAGAGTCAAATCTTGACGACCAAGTCTATGTCACACTCACACGCAGGATAGCTTTGCAACAAGGTCAGTTGATTGCAGAACAATTCGACATAAGTCTGGAAATTCCGGATAAGGAGGTTATCTTTATCCCCACAAAACACGCAAAATTACTCTTTTTCATTTGGTGCAATTCGAACTGTAATAAAAAATAACAAAATTGATATTGTAATTTGTAATCAAAAAAAGGTTAAAATTACGTTAAATAAAAATATGCGAGTAGTAGTGATTAAAAATTTCAGAACAATTACTAATGAAGAAATGCAAATCGGAGATACCGCATTTTTGAAAGAGGAAAATAAACCCAATATGTTTCAAGATAGATTTCAGGGACCGTTTCGAATAATTGAACTTGGAAAAGCAAATATATTGCCCATTAGAAATAAATATAACATGAAAGATGAACCAATTAAAATTCACTCTACCCAATGTTATATCGAACAAAATGTATAAAGTGCGGAGGAATTGATGGGAAAATATGATATGGACAGTGAAGTCGATGAGATTCACGTAAAAAAATGTCATATAGCACAAAAAGTACAAAGTGAAAGTAAATATAACGGTAACGGTGAAATAATTGAGATGCAATCAAAAAAATGTTATACTGTACAAAGTGTACATATTGAAAATGTTCAAAATATGAATGAAAATATTCAGCATGGAAGCGAAAATAGGGATATCAAAATTATGCAAAATCAGAAAGCTGATAAGAATTTTGAAAATAATGATCATAAAATTATCCAAAATGAAAATGTTAAAATTCAAAGGGTACGTAATGCAAATGAAAATAAAAGATTTGTAGAAATACAAAGTCAAAATCAAAATCATAATGATAAAAATGCTCAAAAATCACTTGAAATTAAAATAATGGATGTGTTGCAAAATGAAAGTCAAAATCGTGATAATGATAAAAATACTCAAAAATCACTTGAAATTAAAATAATGGATGTGTTGCAATATGAAAGTCAAAATCGTGATAGTGAAAATATTCAAAATTCAAATGAGGGTAAAATAATGGATATTTTGGAAAATAAAAGTCAAAATCTTAATGGTCAGAAAATGCAAAATGAAAGTCAAAGTCATGATAATTAAATACTCAAAAATTACTTGAAAGTAATATAACGGATGTTCTGGTTAGTCAAAATGTCAATTTTGAAGGTGGTCAAAATACAACTAAAAGTCATACTAAGGAAAATATTCAAATTTCCGAGGACAATAAAATAATGGAAGTTTTGGAAAGGAAAAAGCAAAATTTTAATTTTCAACAAATTCAAAATGAAAATGAAAATGGAAATCATGATAATGATAAGCAAAATTCACTTGAAAATAAAATAATGGATGATTTGGTTGATGAAAATAAGAATTTTCAAGAAATACAAAATTCAAATGTTTGTAAAAATTTGCAAAAGGAAAATAATGAAATAATTGGGGATAGTAATCACAATGAAAATAAAGGTAATGATATTCTAAAAGTAGATTCAGAAGTAATTGAAAGTCAAATCAAATATAAAGAATATGTTAGGCAGAAATTAGAGTTACTAAGTGAAATACATATTTATAACACAAATGAAATTGAAAACATTCATGAACATGGGGAGAGAAGGCTTTGTCAAAATTGTTTCAAGAAAACAAGAAATTTTAAAAATTCAAATGTTGCTGATGATTGGTACTTGAAGAATTGTAAGATGAGAGAGAGATAAAAATATTAACAAATCAAAAGGAATTAAAGGAAAAATGATCTGGAATTGAAAATATTTTCAAAAATGAAAAAATGCATAATGATATGAATTTAAAAAAAAAACAATAAGGAAGGAATTGTTTATGAATGAAAATGGTATGAATTTCAAAGAAAAAGATGAATAATCATGGAGTGGTTTAAAAATGAACATGGTATGAATTTTACAAAAATTGATAATAATTGTACAAATACTTCTTGTTCAAAAATAATATTATATATAATTTATAATGTAACTCAAAATATGACATGTGATAAGAAAATTATGCAGAGATTAATTTATGCAAATAAATCTACAAAAATTAAAGGTAAAATCAAATATGTTACCTTATTGGGTAGATGAAAGGTCTGAAGCCAAATCCAGGCAAGGACAAGGCTGTTGGAAAGCCAGTCCAGTCAAATGCTTCATTTTTCAAAATAGGATGGAAGGCAAGTCCATTCACTTCAATTTGTCTTCAAAGGAAGCCAGGAAAAATCTTAAGTCTTTTGAGGGAAGAGTCTTGAGGCTTAAAAATTGAATGACAGGTTTAAGTAAAGTAAAAAAATAAGTAATGAGCTGAAAGTGAGAATATTAGAGATTAGCCATAGATGGTATAAATTTTATGTCAAAAAGTAAACAAAGGCATAAATAATTGAAAATTTTAAATCAATATGAATTTAAAATGTTAAATTATGAACAGTTAATGTAGCTGTAAATTGCCCGTTGCAATAAAGCAATCGAGGACACGATATCTCGTGTAGGAATGTTCAAATGTGAAAAACGCATTGAAAATGCTTAGGTAAATAAATGTTTCAGGAAAATATAAATTGTATAGGCAATTTAAATAACTAAATTAATCCTAAAGTATCAGGATAACTGAAAATAAATTTAGTTAAAATTTTGTTTTGTGAATAAATGAATAAATTCACACAGGGTAGAAGACCCAGACCGTCCGACTCGTCCAGAGGACTAAGAGCAGCTATTTGGACGGCCGGAAATTCACACAGGGTGTAAAAACAGGTTGAAATAAAAATATAACTGAAAAATTTTAAGTGCGAAATAAAACATTTTTATTGTTCATTTACAACGTAAGGAAAGGTTACGATAATCATGTGTGTATAAATAAATATGGAAATGAAAATAAAATGTAAATAAATATGGAAATGAAAATAAAATGTAGGTATTGTTGAGGAAAATTGTACGATAATAAATAAATGGGAAATACATATATAATGAATATAAATAAATATGGAATGAATAAATAAATATGTTAAATAATAGGGCACTCAGATGTCAGTGGGGGGTGTAAATAAAAATTAAAGTTATCGATGAAATGCTGTAGCAATTGAAAGGTGTTTGTAAACAAACGGCAATCTACGTAAAAAAAAAAATATATATATATATATATATACTCTGTTGGTAATGTCATAAATGCTGTTTAGGTATTTGTAAATATTAAATTGTGTGAAAAAGATATTCTGAAATAGAGGTTGAGAAATGTTATGATAAATAAAATGAATTTGGATGAAATAAATGTCATATATGGTAAATACATAAATGATAATATGTATTAGAGCGATAAAGGGATTAGCCGCAGTTAATTAAATGTCAAGATAAGTAATAATTAGATAATAATGTGTGAGATAGAATGATAAACAATCAAGCGTTATAAATGGTTATAAATGTCAGGTATTCAAAGTCATAAGGATTAAAATAAATTGAAATACATAAATATGATAAATGTTGTAGGTACGGTGAGTAAATAAATCCGCGTTTAAAAAGGATATATAATTAAAAGGGATATATAAATAATAAATAAAAAGGATTTCAATTGTTAAAAATATAAAATATAAATTTTCAATTAAGTAAATAAAGGATTTTCAGACAAGAAATTAAAGTCATGAGTTTGTTTAAAAAGATGAAATAATTTTATAGAAAATGTAAAAGTTATGAAAGTATTAAGCAAGGAGTTAAAATAAATAAAATTTAAACAAACTATAAAAAAAAAATTAAAATTTTAAATTTCAAAATTAAAAAAAAAATTTCAATTTTTTTTTTTAATTTCATAAAGTCATATGGAAGGTATAGAGAAAACAAAATTAAATAAGAGAGAATCTTAACAACAAATAGAAAGGTGAAATTTAAATAATAAGTAATACAGTAAAAATATTTCAAATGTTGAATAATGTTAATATAAAGGGTATACAGGCAGTAATGGAAGGCACCATTAAGAGGACTTTGATATTAATAAAAGTCACCCCAAAGGAACCAACTGAATAATATTTAAATAAGGGGCTATTTAAGTTGAGTTAAAAAAAAAAGAAAAAAAGAAGAGAGCTATACAATGTTAATATAATGTACAAGCCCGTATGACCATTCTAATAAAGTTGATTATCAGATATGAATAATATAATAAATAATGAGGAGGTATATATATTTAAAAGACTAAGTCGACGTTTATATAACACGCCGAATGGATAAATAAAAGGTTTACAATACTTGGTTAGAAGCTTTTGAAGAGCGCGAGAAGAAAATCCACGCCGCACGTTGTCCATTTCAACATTGCTTTGTCATAGCAAAAGGAGTAAAGTTGAGGGAGTTCAGGCTGCTAATCACTGTGCAAAAAAAGGAAACGATTAAAATAAAGAGGAATCTTTTTCGAGAGTCTTTTTAGTTACAGTATTGTGGCAATTAATTGAGAAAAGTCATTTTTTTCGTTTTATCACACGTAAACTTAGGAAGAAGCACTCCAAATTAGCTCAAAGTTCAAATTGCAGTTATTATCAAAGTAGCAGGTGTTCGTATGCACCTGGTGAGTAGCAGGTGTTCAAATTCCTCCGCCAGGTGGCAGGTGTTCCGCAGTGGTAGTTTCTCAGTTGTTGCGTGGCTCATTAGCGTCATGGATATCAGCGCGGAAACACGTGCTAAAGTGATTGCGCTTAGAGAACACACTTCTAAGACGTTCGAGGAAATAGATAAAATATGTGGAGTGAGTACAGCAAGTGTCGGGAGGATCTGGAAGTGGTTTCAGGAAACAGGAAATGCTGGATCCAACCGCTCTGGAAGATGCGACCGAAAAAGATCAACTTCGACTCGTGACGACAAAACTTTACATCGAATAAGTGTTAAAAATCCTCGATTAACCAATTTTGACCTGTCTAAATCCATGGTGGCAGCTGGTGTTGATATTGCACCTTCAACAGTGCGATACAGGCTGTTAGAACGCGGACGGAGAGCACGTCGACCGTACAAGAAGCAGCTTCTGACGCTTCGCAAGAAGAAAAAAAAGGTTGGAATGGGCACGGAAATACAAAACATGGACTGAGAAGGACTGGGAGAAAGTTCTCTTTTCTGAGGAAACACATTTTGTGGTTCAGGGATTTAGATCTATGTTCATGAGAAGGAGCCAAGGAGAACCTCTCAATCAGCACCACATCAATCAAGCATCCGCCCAAAAAGATGTTTTGGGGTTGTTTCAGCGTTTTGGATACAGAATCTCTTGTTCCCGTAGAGGGAATGATGAACAGTGCCAGTTACGAAGTCATATTGACCCGAAAAATGCTTCCAACCATGGCTAAACTGTGGCCGAACGGAGATTGCGTTTTCCAACAAGACAGCGCGCCATGTCACAAAATGTCAAGCGAATCAAAAATTTCTGTTCAAAAAGAAATATTACCGTACTAGATTGGCCCGGGAATTCACCAGACTTGAATCCCATAGAAAATTTGTGGGCTATTGTCATAAAACGGCTTCACAAATTTGACTGTACGACGATGGACAAGCTAATTTCGGCCGTTATTGACATATGGTTCAGAGACGTTGAAATTAAAACTACATGTGCTAGTCTAGTACATTCCATACCGAAACGTGCCTGTGATGTTATAAAGTCTCGGGGAGGTCATATCACTTATTAGTTTTAAATGTATCCATAGAAAACTTGAATAAAACTGAATTTTATAAAAAAAACTGCATTTCTCAATTAATTGCCACAATACTGTAACTGGTCACTTTCCAAGTTCGGAAAGGGGATTTGAACGCTGTTTCCGGTAAGCACTTCCGGTATCGAAGCTTAGAGAAAAAAGGGGTTTCTCTAATGATCTCTTTGAAAATGATCAATCAGTAACTGTCATCAAGTGCAAGGGGTGTTGTTTGTTTACGTGCAATGTAAGAAAAAAATTTTAAAGGGAAGATGTCACCCCGTATGCAATTATAAGGGGAGTTACAGAATTCTGTGAAAAATATGTATATTTTCAAGGGCTGATTTAAAAAAAAAAGATGTTTGAATGTTATATAATAAGTATGTACCAGTATCAAGGTTAAGCAAAAATATTATATATGTGATGAAGTTATCAATTATGGAAATTAATGAAGTATGAAGAAAATTGTGTTCAAAAAATAGTATACTGTGTAATTTGTAAAAAAAAAAATTGTAATGGTGTTAAGAATATAAAAGTAGATAGTAGTGTGTAACATTTCAAAGTGAATGTGCATATGTTTAAAATAATTTAAATAATCAAAATTTAAGTTCGCTTCGATTGGAAGCTTAACCTGATGGAGTTGATGAATACATAACTTATGTTTATTTGGTGTATGATCATGTAAAAAAAAAAAGAACTTTTGGGTTCCACAAGACTGTGTTCACAATTCTGGATGAACTTTGTACCAAAAGGAAAAATTCCAATTACAGAGTTGCAAGTGCATCGAACTTTGGTTTCGAACTCTGGTGGTTTAGAATTTTTTTTTGCTTCTTTTTTTGTGTCTGTGGGGAGATATGAGAGACCAGAATATGTTCTCACATGTAGTGAGACAACTTTATGTGTAGATTTATGGTGTCCTTAAAGGCAAACAAAGCATTAGTCTGGCTGGCATAAAATTTTATGAGAACTTGAACTTTTAGGTCAAAGGACAGTAAATTTAGGAGGCCATGTAACAGTTGGGCCGGACTGAAAGTACAGTCGTGCCATTGGGTGAGAGGTGGCCAATCAGTGCCATGGAAGAAGTAAGGCGGAGTTCATAAGCCCAAAACTCAAGGTATGTGTCATCAACAATCCAACGGTTAATGAATATTTAGATATTGGTTCAAATAGTCTCACATGTCTCCATCCCAGTCTATTTTAAGAGTAATATAATGAATTGGAAGTTAATAAGTTGTTATGTAAATTAATAAATGTTATTGTTAAGTTTAAATAGTCTAATCTTTTAATAATGATTAATGAATTCCTTTACAGGACTCACACTTAAGTTAAAATAATTGGAGGGTTATTGCTTAAACACAACGCACTTGTAATCATTAAATTAAAGATAAACAATTAATAATAATACAATTTAAACTTATAAATTAAAACATTTAATTTTATTACTCGTGCCACATATTTGATTGCATAAAATGACTATTTTGTCTTTCGTAAAAATAAAGTTAAATATTGGCGAGCATAGAGCTACTAGTGGATCCTTGAAGTACTCCAATCGTTTGGACGTATACAGCATTACCATTGTGAAAAAGAGCAAGATGTAATAAATAATTAAAGCTAGACGGGCCATATTTAGTAAGAGTATTTAATTTTAAAAGTTCGAAGAGTTGCTTAATGACCGCATATAAATCTTTGAGTATGAGGTTTTTTATATATATGTATATATATGTGTGGTGTGTGTGTGTGTGGTATAACCAAAAATGTGAGCGTAAATAATTTGAATCGAACAATATTGCATAATTTATTTTTATTTTCATGAGTTTAACTATATTGCTAAATTTATTCATAGGTATATGATTTTAATCTTTGATTGCATAAAATGCGTATTTTGAAAAATATTATGTAATTCATTATTTATATCATTTTTATCAAATTAATCGTATCACCGAATGTGGATGTCATTATTGAAATGTGAATTGACGTAAAGACGCCAAAAGCATCAGAAAGAAGATATATTTTAATACAACATTTAAATAGAATGTTCTCTGAGACAATAATTCCCTGTGTGTGTGAATGTGTACGGATTAGTGCATTACTGATCGAAATTACGCAACAAACATATATTAACTTCCTATCATCCTACACAATGCAAATATTTTGTTGAACAAGTTTTCAAGGATGGAGAGATGAGAGGTGGAAAAATGGATCGGAAAAACGGCTTTATTAGCTATCTCACAACAAGCACCCATATGCAAAAACAGTCGTACCTCTGAAAATAGTTTATACGCGTTGTAACCTCCACAAAATATGCAAATTTAACAAAAATTCGACTCCGCATACTCGAGTCTGTTACAACACTTTCCCATACATAGCTTATCTATATAAATAAAAATGAAAATCTGTCTGTCTGTCTGTCTGTCTGTCTGTCTGTCTGTCTGTCTGTTTGTCACACCATCACGGGAGAACGGCTGAACCGAATTTGATGAAATTTTGTGGGTAGCCCAGAAATAGCCCCACTTAAAATTATATCCGTGTTTTGAGTTTCTACGACCAGTGGTTCTCGAGATATTAGTAAAAAACGAAATTTTCGTTTGTCTCATCATCACGGAAAAACGGCTGAACTGAATTTAATGAAATTTGGTGAATAGCCTTGAAATATCCCCCCATAAATTTTGTCCAAGTTTCGAGTTTCTAAGACTTGGGGTTGTCGAGATATTAATGAAAAACGGAACTTTTTCCTAGGAGTTCTACTCCCTAACTCCGTGGTTTATCCAAACGAAAAGCTTGAAAATCGTTTGAAAGTGAATTAAAATTTAATCTCTGAGTTTGATGGGAGATTTTTTGCGTTAATTAGTCACTTTCTGAAAACATGAATTGTTTGAAACATGATTTAAAGGGGAAATCTATCTCCATGGTTCATGGTTTATTTAAAACAAGCTTTTACGGAACAATGAGAAGTATAGAGAAATCAAAATCGTTATTTAATTTCGCAGTTTATGTTATAAGACATGACATATTTAACATGTTATAAGATTCTATCTTATATCATGTTACTCAGAAACGCAATTAAATTAAATCTGTCTGTTAATTTCAATAATTATTTTTTCGATTTGAGTAATAAATAAATGGATATAAAAATATATTTTAGAAAAGAACGATTTGATTTTTCTTATAGCATTTTTGACTGGATAATATCAATTACGGTCTTCAGGTTTAAAAATTATTATTATTTATATTTTCGGGGATTATTGATTCAAGGATTATTGATATTTTCAAGTTATTATGCAGTTATTTTATTATGACAAAAATTGTTTAAACTCATATATTGTATGTTGTACGAATCTTCTACAAATACACGTGTATATCTTTTAATCTACGAGAATATAAGTAGTACAAGTATATTGACATATGTTTTGATATATATTGGCATATATTGGAATCAATTACGACCTTCTGGTATAAAGAGTACGGATATTATTGATGTTTTCAATTTATTACGTCATCTCTTTTATTTTGGCAAATATTTTTGAGACGCATATTGTAATACGGGTAATCTTCTACTAACACATTGGCATATTTTCTGATCTGCGACAATATAATTAGTACGGGGTTGCATATATTCATTCAATTCCTATTTTTTCTTCTGTAAATTTGCTTACAAAAGGGGGCAAGATGTTTTATTCTTCAGATCTGATCGTGAAGATAATTTTGCATAGTGAGAACATATATTCTTAAACTTCTCTTTAGGAGCAATAAATTTAGTATTTTAACAGAATTTGCACATGATTGCGAACTTTAAATTTCTTTAAATTATACACTCCGTACGAATAACGGGTGTGCTGTTAGTGGTTAATAAATTTTAACATTTTAGGAGGATATATCATGTTGCTCGGCATCGCAATTAAATTAAATGTGTTTGTTAATGTTTTTATTATTTTTTTTCGATTTAAATAATAAATAAATGGATAAATGGATATAAAAGTATATCTTATGAATGGACGGTTTGATTTTTCTTTTAATTATATTAATTGCTAACTGCTTACATCAATTTCATTTATTTTGGCAAAGAGTTTTCAAGCTTATATCGTATTTAGCCACTAAACTCATATATTGTGTTTAGCCAATAAATTCATATAGCCGATTGTTGAAACAGAAAAAGAGTAGAGCGGGTATATCTTCTAATACAATTGTAGTGTTTTCATTTAGTATATTGAAACGGGATAAGAATGTTTCATTCAGATCTGCAAATTCAAAGCTACGAATTTGGAGGGATATCGCTAATTTGACAACTTTTCTTAAACTTTGCGAAATTGACGGAAATGTCGCCAAATTGATATAAACGACACACAAATAGCTGCCATGAACCTTCGGGTTGGTCGTGTGGCTTGGGTCTTCTACATATCAATGAAATTTTTTTTTGTTTTGTTAGAAGAGAGTACTGAAATGATGTTTGGTTAGCATTTATCTGTCAGACCAACCATCCTACTTAGTAATACATTTAGCGAATTTTTAAAATGTCACCAAATTGATAAAAATGTTTTCAAATCTATAAAAATATCTTGAAATTGATAAAATTGCGCTACATAAATGATATTAATTGTTTTTTGTTAGGGGATAGTATTGTGATGATATTTCGTCAATTTGTCGCAAAGTGGAACTGTCAGTTCTACAGTCCCACTTGGGCGATAAATTTGGCGATTTTTTTAAAATGTCGCTAATTTGACGAAACTGTCGCCAAATGTTCCATAGAAATATAACTATTTAGACGATATTTTTTCTACCAATTTATTTGAAGCAAATGATATCATGTCGCTTAGCAACGGATTTAAATCCAATGTGTTTATGCGGCAGGCGATTTTTATTAAATCCTTTCCGATTTGAATAATGAAGATATGTATATAAAATAAATTTCATTGCCATTTCATTTTGGACTGGATAATATCAATTATACTCTTCAGGTTTAAACATTATTATTATTGATATTTTCCGGAATTATTGATTCAGGGATTATTGATATTTTTAAGTTATTACGCCATTGTTTTATTGCGGCAAAAATTGCTGACACACGCATATTGTACGTTGTACGAGTAATCTTCTAGGAATGCACGGGTATATCTTCTAACCTACGATAATATAAGTAGTACAGGTATATTGGCATATATTTTGACATATATTGGCATATATATTGGAATCAAGTACAGTCTTCTGGTATGAAGATTAAGGGGATTAATTATATATTCAATTTATTACGTCGTCTGTTGTATTTTACCAAAAAACATTTGTGACTCATATTGCAAAACGGGTAATCTTCTACTAATAATCGGACATTACGTGTATATCGTAGTACGTGTATATCTTCCCATATAATTTTAGCACTTTAATTTTGACATATATTGGAATAAATGACTGTCTTCAGATTTAAAGATTACGGGTTTATTGGTATTTTCAATTTATACATGTAATCTACTAATACAGGTTATATTTTCTAATATTCGCGTATATAATTAGTACGGGTCCCATACAATTTTAACGCTTTTATTTTGCATATATTGATTCAATTCCATATTTTTTTTTATATTTGCTTACATAAGGGGTCCAAGATGTTTTATTCTTCAGATATGTCCATGAAGATAATTTTATATAGCGAGAACAGAGATTCTTAAACTTCTTTTTAGGAGCATTATATTAAATATTTTAACAGAATATTTTGATTAAACATGTCATTTAGTATACTATAAGAATTTGGGCATGATTATGAATTTCAAGTTTCTTTATATTATATACTCCGTACGAAGAACGGGTATGCTGCTAGTTATGTATATTATAGAGAAAGCAAAAATGCGTTAAATGCTGTGAAGTAAATAACCTAAGGCTTAACAGCTGAGTTTTCAAGTAAAAAATGTTGCGCCCAAGGAAAAAATATAGTTTACATAAAATGTAAAATGTGTTTGGGGTCAGCGAACCTAATTGTGGGCCTCCAGTATTTGCCTACTTTGATTAGTATGATAAAAAAGGCTGTAATAAGATCTACCTTTACGTGAATTAGTCGAAAATTTATCGTCCGTGTATTTCTAGCGCCCGCGTAACGGGCGTATCTTTCGTTCGTGACAACAAAATAAGTCTGACTTAAAAAGTGACACTTCAAAAAATTAACCGCTAGCTGTAAGCCCGTCAGCTAGAAAGTAATTTTAACATATTTTAAATATGGATTGGAGTTGAAATTAAATAAAACGGTTAATGTTTTAACATATTTTACGAATATTTTGAAAATATAAATTGCAAATAAAAACTCCTATCAAAAGTTACGATTGAATGTTGTTACTTTATGTTAGAAATTCATTCAGAAATGGATAATTCTGATTTTTTTTTAAAGCTGTTATAACTAATTGATATTTATAGAGAATTTTTTTCTGATTTCAAATATCCAAGCGAAAATCTCTTAAGATAATTATTTATTTAAATATTAAGAAATGAAAAAGCGCAAAATCTACTCAAACACAAAACGGCTCGTGATTGGCTGTCACGTCACATGGCCTGTTCGACCTGTGATGCAATATTCTACTATGTCCAGATTATGAATATATGAAATAATTTTAATACTTTGGAACTTTTTTAGAAAACACTTAAAGCATCTTTCCGAGCAAGTGATTTTTTAATTTTTCCTACTTTCACTCAAACATCAAAAGATAGATATAAATAGTAAGCGACAAAAATATGTATTAGTAAATTTAGTTTCTGAGTCTACATTTTAAGAAAGAAAAAGCTAATATATTGAACCTTACTGACTTAGTTTTCGAGTAATCGTCTTGATAAGTGGAAGAAGATTAAAAATTTTTTATTTTACAAGTTTGTAATGCTTATTTCAAAAACTATGCTAGATATGAACAATAAGCAATAATTTATAGCTCTTTTAAAGTCTTGCAAGTGTATATAATTGGGTTTTGGATCTAGTGGTTCTAATTTCGATTGTTTAGTGTTTAACCTGGATTTTCCAATAGCTGGGAAAGTTGCAATATTTAAAATATCACGATTGCTGCAGCTCAGTGTTTTTACTTACTCCTTGGTGAAATATGGATGCACAAGAACGAGATATTTTATTTTGTTTAAAAAATATATAAGGTTAAATAATCTTGGGAATTCAAAAGACGTTTAATGATTGGTGAAGTTTGAACATAATACATGGAAATATACATAATCAAGTACGTAATTATGTGCCGCCAGTCAAGCTTATAAATTAATTTGAATGTAAAATCTCATCAGATATATTGTTAAGTTCAATATATATATACCGCAAAGCAAGTTAAAAAAAAATTTCATATTTTGAGAAAATTGCATATCTAGAGTCAGAGTATACAGATGAAATCGGGACGAAAACTAAAAGTGCTAGCTAGCTATAAACAGTTAGCAAGTAATTTGTAGCACTTTGTCTGTAAACGAAAGTCTGTAAACCAAGCAAATGTGTGAAAAAAATGAACAAATTAAATATTTATTTTACAAAATATTATTCACGCAAAAACATTTTGGCTCCATCAGACTGGACGACCCACCGCAGATTCCTTTCTCTTTTTTTTTTGTAATGTGCTCCGTAATTTTTTAGTGCAAATACCTTTTATAGTTAAGTTTGTTATACAGAGGAAGGTCAACCTCCCGCGGCAACCATAGGGTCTATGCCAACTACTGGGGGAGGAAGCACGGGCTAGCCAAATCCATTCCAGCAAAGCTGCAGCCGATGGCCACGTTCTCTACGGAATCATTCACCGGTCAGGGTCCGGAGAACACCCGCCAAGTCCGATCCCGGCCGCCGGCCGGATCTAGGCTCAGGTCATGAAGAGACACAGTCCATGAGATCACAGCCACCTGGAAGATGCCATGGCCTAACTGCCTCCCCGGTACGACGGCAGGTTCCTTGACAGCCGGTTCCCGGAATATTATGCCCCCCCAAAGTCGGAGGATCAAGGCTACAGAGCCAACATCCGTAACCACCATCTAAGGGTGGCCCACACTTATACAGTAAATTTAAACTGAAAGTTTAGATTGAACTGTGTATTTTTTCTGGGAATTAAAAATAATATTTATGTGTATATGTATATATATTTTTATACATATATTTTTTATTATATCTGTATGATTTGTGAGGATTCTAAGTATAATATCTGAAAATTTATTTTTAATTAAAAGCCTTTTTAAATTGTTTCTTATAATATTATATTTTAAAACCTATAATAAACAGTAAATCATTTATAATTCTGAATAGGCGAAGGAATTTTAAATTATTTTCCATTTATTTTCTATTCCTTTTGTGTAATGTTTCAAATTTGTAATTTATTTTTATAGATAAAATCTATTTTATAACTTTTCGAAAGCACATGTGATTTACAAAAATATAAATACAAAAAAAAATATATAAAAATGATAAACAAAAATGAAAATACTAAATTGCAGCTGCTGACTGCAACATATATAGATATAAAAAAAATGTTATGCACGGAATTTTTTATATTCACTAATCTAACTGCGAACATCACACACTAAACCGGGTACAAAGTTAATAATCCACTTTGAATCTGGCTTTACATTCATTCGTAATAGCAAAACTAAAAATAGAGTGCCGAACCAGTAGTGGACACCAATAGTGGATTTTCAAAGTTTATTAAATCATAAAGAAATAACTTCTCATAAAATGGCTTTGGAAATTTGGATTATACAGTCACTGATATAACATAACATACGTAACGAACACTCTTTAATGACAGTTGTAAATTTTGTTTACAATCTGGCTTCCTGCGCTTCACATAATTCTTCACGAAAAACATTTTTTGGCACATATATACATATTTTATCTGATGATGTAAAACTAGTAGTCGGGCACATTGGAGCGATATAATACTTATAACTATTCGGAAGTTTGGGACGGAAGAAACAATTATAATTTTCGGAACTTTCCGAATGTAACCAAACTTATGCACCAATTCTCAAAGACGGGAGCCGCGGACGAACCTTGTGACGTCACATTTCTGCAAGCCAAAATGGACAGTTTTCCCGTCACAGCCAGAAAGGCGAACTTTGACTGGTAATAAAACCTGAAATACAGCTCGGAGAATAAAAATCCTTATACTTTTGTCCGTTTTAAAACATTTCGAATCGAATAAAAAATTAAAAAAAAGAGGCCAGAATTGTCCATTGTAGAATATTCAAACAAATAAATTTGTTTAAAATACTGTATTTAAAATAATGCTGGGTTCACGGATTTTTAAATTATTTTACAACCCTGATGCAGTCCGCGAGTCGGATTAAACTGGACAGCGAAGTGGAAATTTAAACAAATAATATTTGCAGCATATTGTTACGAACGCGTAAAATGCTATCACTGAGATACTTTTGAAAACGAGACGGAGAAAACATACGTACAGGCATACCTTCCCATGATGTAAATCTAGGATTGCTACATACCGAAATTTGAAGAGGAGTTACCAGATTTGGCAATTTATCGCCAATTTGACCACATTTGGTGACTTTCGGAAGGTTTGTGAATCACTTCGAAATAACCAGTATTCCACGAAATATAAGAGATTTCCAGAAATCTGGACTCATTTCTGTATCCTGGGCGCACGTAATAATATATAATATTCTCGCGAACATATTATATATATATATATATACACGCTTTTGTAGCAATATGTAGTATTGTAAGAGCCTTTCAAAACAGCTCGATTGCTCTAAGCAACCATTATCGAAATTTTAAGTAAGTTTACTCAGTGAATTTTTTTCACCGAACAGCTAGCTCTTACAGGCCAAGCCAGTGTCACTGTCGGGAAGGTGGGATCCACGGTTATTTCTTCTATCTATTTTGATTTACTGCAACCTAAGGTGCAGCTTCATGGATAATGCTCATATGGATTAAAGCACCTGTTGTTTAAACGAAATAATATTTTATATAATATAAACTTTTTAAATATTATTGGGACGCATAGTCAGTAACAGCAAAATTACTCCAGTTTTAATTTTTCACAATCTCACTCTGGGAAGATGGAATATTATTATCTGTTTTGAGCTTAACTCTTTCCAAATGGCTGTCGTTAAAAAATTCTACCAACGATCATTCAAACTGTAAATGTTTGAGATTGTGACAAAGGACGTTGATTAAACGAAATAATATTCTATATAACGTAAACTTTTAAAATATTATTGCCATCTATAGTCAGTGACAGCAACATTTCTCTAGTTTTAATTTTTCATCATCTCACTCCGGGAAGACGGAATATTATTATCTGTTTTGAGCTTAAACGCTTTCCAAATGGCTGTCGTTGAAAATTTTTCCAACGTCTATTCAAGCTATAAATAAAATAAAATGTAATTTAGACTTGAAATAGTAGATTTAGTGCCGATATGAAAACCATTATACAAAGTTCCGTATTCCAGTTTCAATTCCCGTATTTTTGCCTGATCATTTTAGCACCTTCAGAAAAATTGATTTGGAATGAAACTATCTACAACTTAACATTTTATCCCTCATATTTATTGCAAATAAACACTATTTCAATGCTCCTAAAAAACTCCCAATCCTAAAAATCAGAATGAACGAATGTGGGTGTGGCCATATACACGATAAATAGATGTCCTTGTAAATTCACAATTAAATATTGCGGATATTTTTCAAATATTTTGTACATTTTGTTTAATTAAACAATTCTTACTTATTTTGTATAATTAAACATATGATTACCAGAATTTTCAATTTCTGTAATATATTATAGGTCATCTTAAGCTGTGCCTGGGCTTCTGTGCAAAAGTTAAGGGCAAGGCCGTCCCTGTACAATTATTAGAGGGGATATATACACTGCCCTCAAACAATTATGTCAAGTTAACAATAAATTGAGCAATTTCATGAAGTTCTGCACTGATCGAGTGCAATTGCGCGGAGGGGGAAGTATTACGCATTTCCTCATAACCTACATTCTAGACCAGGAATCGCCGTTGATATACGAGTATACGTGTAATCATATTTAAGTACATATAATATATTCTTTATCGAATTCTCACCCGATAATTTTATTACTTTTGGTCTATTCTACAGTGATGGGGTTGGTTTTATTCGTTTTCTCTTTAAAAATGTCGTATAAAACAAGCATTTAATTAAAACATTTAAGCATATTTAGAATTTTTATTTCAAACTTTGACGATGTTTGCTATAGTATATATATGAGATAGACAGCATATCCACAAAAAGTAAAACCATAACTCGTCTAAGATTGTAAAAGTTTTAATTAAGTTATGATCGAACAATATGTTATCAAAAAAACATAGCACAGGTAATTTTAGTCACACCACGCTCAGCAACGAACACGACATGCAAAACTTTAATTTACATCATATACCCAAATGTAAAAAAAAAAAAACGGTTGCACTTTAAAAGAGTTATCGCGAAAAAAGCAAGCAGATACGTAGACCAAAAGAAAATAGCCATATTTTATTTTGCAATGAATCATGTGATCTTTTCATATATCGGTTGACATGATATGGGTGTAAATATTATTTCAATTTTTGTTTAAACGACTACCCAACATATTTTGCTGAAATTTTTTTACACATTTTATGTGATAATTTGAATATTTCCTAAAATTTTCGAAGTATTTTGGGAATCTTAACTCGTAATTTAACTCGTAAAAAAAAATAATCAGCAAACATCGTCAAAGTCAGAAATAAAAATACTAAATATACTTAAATGCATTTATTAAATGATTGTTTTAAAAGTCAGCTTAAACGACAAAACGAATAAGACCAACCACATCACTGTAGAACAGACCAAAGGTAATAACATTATTGGGTGAGAATTCGAAAAAGAATGTATTAGATGTACTTACATATGATTACATCTATACTCGTATATCAAAGGCGATTCCTGGTCTAGAATGTAGGTCATGAGGGAACTAGTAACACTTGCCCCTCCTCTCAATTGCACTAGATCACTGCAGAACTTCATGAAATTGCTCAATTTATTGTTAACTTGACATAATTGTTTGAGGGCCGTATTTTCCCCTCTAATTGTACAGGGAGGGCCTTGACCTTCAATTTTGCACAGACGCCCAGCCACAGTTTAAGATGACCTATAATATATTAAAGAAATTGAATATTCTGGTAATTATACGTTTAATTATGCAAAATAAGTAAGAATTGTTTAATTAAACAAAATGTACAAAATATTTGAAAAATATCCGCAATATTTAATTGTGAATTTGCAAGGACATCTATTTATCGTGTATACGGACACACCCAGATTCGTTCACTCTCATTTTTAGGATTGGGAGCTTTTTGGGCGCATTGAAATAGTGTTTAATTGCAATAAATATGAGGGATACAATGTTGAATAGTATTCAGTTTCATTCCAAATCAATATTTCTGAAGGTGCTAAAATGATCAAGCAAAAACACGGAAATTGAAACTGGAATACGGAACTTTGTAGGGTGGTTTTCATATTGGCACTAAATCTATTATTTCAAGTCTAAATTTCATTTTATTTTATTTATAGCTTGAATGATCATTGGTAAAATTTTTTAACGACAGCCATTTGGAAAGCTTTTAAGCTCAAAACAAATAATAATATTCCATCTTCCCAGATTGAGATAATGAAAAACTAAAACTAGAGAAATTTTGCTGTCACTGACTATAGATGGCAATAATATTTTGAAAGTTTATCTTATATAAAAGATTATTTCGTTTAATCAATACCTTTCACGTAATTGTCAATCATTATCCAGGAAACTGCACCTTCTTAGGTTGCAGTCAATCAAGATATATAGAGGAAATAACCGTGGATCCCCTCTTCCCAACGGCAACAGTGGTTTGGCGTATAAGAGCTGGCTTTTCGGTGAAAATTCATTCAGTAGACTTACTTAAAATTTCGATAATGGTTGTTTAGAGCAATCTAGCTGTTTTCAAAGACTCTTACAATATTATATATTGCTACAAAAGCGTATATATATATATATATATATAAATATATATAGTTTCTTTTTTTTTCGTAATTTTAAAAATATGGGGTGGTTGCGGTTTGCGATGCAGTTTGCAGTTTGTAGGGTTTAACCAATGCAGGGGCGTGAGGCGCAAATTTCCTGGGCTTCCGCTTCACAGAAGTCCCCACATTAAACACAACAGTGAAAAATTAAAGACTGCTAGCTGAAAAAAAATACATTCCACCATAATTGGCTCGCCCAGTGAAAAAAAGATTCTGAAGACATTTAGGGATTACTGGACTAATTCGTCCTCTTGGCTATGATGAGAAAGCCAGTAATTTAAATTCAATTAAAATATGTAGGATATTCTTTTTTTCTCTGTCTTTACAATACTATTATTTTGTTGAAAAAAATTTTTCGTTTATTTTCGATATATCGAAATTTGGAGGGGGCCCTGGAGGGCTATCTGCCCTGGGCCTTAAGGGCTATCTGCCCTGGTTAGGTTAAGTGGGACCCTTGCAGTTGGTTTGTGGCACACCTTTCAGCATTGTTTAAGATTATAAGTTAATCAATAAGAAATCATTATATAGATGGAGAAGCTGGTACCACGTCTGGGCGCAGTTCAAAAGGCTTAGGTTCGATTACTGATTCTAATAATAATTTTAGCTATATTAAGTCCAACACATCACAGAAAATCATCTAATGAGTATTTCAACCCGCATATCTATACAAGCATAAGATACAATTTATCGGCTGTGCACTTATTTTAACTAAACGCAATTAGAAGTTATTTTAATGTCTCAAATAGAATTTAAATGTTAATGAGGATATCTTTTGTACGGATTAAAGAAATCGATTACCAAGAAAGCGTTTTAGTGTATGCGACTACGCTAATATCTTTGAAAATTTAAAACACGTTAATGAGGTATTAGCAGACTTTATAAATGATCTTTGATGCATACGTAATTAAATTTTCTATGGAATGCCAAGAGCGAAAATGGCTTGGAAAGTTTGGTGCAAAAATAAATTTTTGAGAGAGTTTAGTTTCAAATATATAATACTTGAATAATTCGATGTTCCTTAGGAGTTAAATGAGATTCAAGTACTTTTAAGTGATCTTATTTGGGGTGTCATTACAAGTATGGGAGATGATATTCTAAATTCAAAGGAAAACAGCTCAGTTACATAAAATACTGTGGTGTGCATAATAGGCAACTTTTAGTACTGACAAATATTGCTGATTAGCATTCTAGTTATTTATATACCTGATGGATTATAAAATATATTCATTATCCATCAATAAAATCTTAATATACTTTTATTATAAAATTAGAGTTCAGCATGAACAATAATCATCCTAAATAAAAAATATGATGTGGCCAGCACATGGCTTTCCTTATATAATTCAATGAAATTACTACGTTTACAGAAAAAAATAATTTATTCTTATAGTAGATACTTATATTCTTTCCAAGATATTGAAGTTTCGTCAATTAGTCGCCATTTTCATTGATATAGCGTTATTTTTATAGTATATTAGAGTACACCTGGAAGATTTATTATGGAAGGTTACAATGTTTTCAGCGTACTAAAATTATATGTGTTAAATTGTAATGGGATTTCACGAATTTAACCCCTAATGTATTAATTATAGGTTGAATTCTGGATGCAATTTGCCCACTCGCTTATTGCATTTGACACCTTCTGATTATTTTCTTTCGGGGGTATCTTATCCCTGAGCAGTGGAGAGGAAACATTTGACCCAAAATACGGGTGAAATGCAAGATACTTTAACAAAATTTAACTGAATAAAGCTGTCACCTCTCCCCCCCCCCCAGTTTTATTAGACCTGGAAAGAAAAAAACAGGAAAAAAATAAATTTAAAGGAAATATGAATTCCGCAATTGTTGCATCACCCTGTATTTGATACAAGCTGCTTTAGGCGACTAGCTTAGTAGCTTTTTTAACACTTCCCAACATTGTTGAAATATGTTTATGACTTAGGATCATTCTATCTGTCTGTCAGTCCGTTCGAACGATAACTTCCGTAAAAATGACTTTTAATATGTTGTTGAGACGGTCTGTGGTTTATTTGGGAATGAAAATAAATAATGTCATCCAACTAGTTCCGAGTTTAATAACGTCATATTTAAGACGTGTTGTATTTTTTCGAATTGTACCAGAATTTGAACAGCACCGGAGTAATTCAAAAGTGACTCGTATGCCCAATTTTGTGATATTTTGTCGAATAGTTTTTGAGCTAGAACGGATCCATTTATTGCTGGAGCGCATACATAGACAAATGTCAGGCTAAAAATTCTGGAATCTTCTTGTATAATGTCCAAACGTTCAGAACCATCTTGAACTCGAGTTCATTATTTTCGACTCGATTACAATTCTTCCCTTATACATTACCATATACTGTGGGAAAAGTAAAATACATCGATGTGTGTATCTAATAATTATAACGTGGGGGAAAATAATTTTAAATTAAAAAAACATTCCTATATTTTTAATCAAATCATTTATTATATTTATCCTTCTTTCTTAAATTCGTCTTAGCATATCAAATTTAAATTCCGCAGAAAATAAAAACTAATCTTTAAAAAATATAAATTTTAGGAAAAGTTGTAAACACAATTTTAATAATGCAGATATAAAGATGTTGCAATCGATTTTCGTCTTCTAGGAAATATCATTATTGGATGTTGTAGTTAATTGAGACATGGTTTATTTTCAGAATATGAATGTTTTGAAATAAAAATGTATTTTATAGCAAAATAAAAGTGTAATTTTAAGTGTAATGAATTTTGGATAGTATATTCCCGAAAAAAATTGCTTGCAGTTCAATAATCTGTCAAATTTTCCTATAAAATAATGTTTCGTAGCACGTCGCGTAATTCTGTAATTTAAAATAGTGAATATTTGGAAAGAAATAGTAGAAGACAAAAAGTTATAACTAGGAACGTAATGTAAATATAGACTTATCTCTGAGCATTTTATAAAATTGCAAGAATGAATTACCGACGTTTCTCGAGTGCTTAATAGACGCCTGTGACTTAAATAATACATATAACACCACCCAATTTCAAAATAGAGCAAATTCAAAATCGACCCAATTTCAAAATCGACCAAATCGACCAATTTCAAAATCGACCACTTTGAACCAAAATTATTCTCCATTCCGTTTCAATTCATACTTTAACCCAATAACAAAAATATTTTTAGGTGTGTCCCTTCACATTTTGAACTTTATAACCACATATGTAATTTATATAAAACTAGTTACATATTTAAGGTGTTGTATTAAGACATAAAGTCTGCGTAACGAAATTTGCCTCACAGATCCCGTAATTCTAATCCGACTGAACTTTCACTAACATACTCCATCGGATCAACGTTAAACTATACATGACAAAAATTTTCGGTTAAAATCTATTAGGTTTTAGATCAAGTAACGTCGCTTATTGTATAGCAGTGTTGGGGCACAGCATGCACACTTTTTATACAACCACGCAACGAACTCGGCCTGTAAAACTTTTAGCTGCACCGCGTATATGCATTCCGAAGCATTCGGTAAATACCTAGATACGAAACAATAATGTATCAAAGAATAATTTATAGAGAACCTTGCTGACCCAACCGAGAATTGAACCACAAATAACAAGAATTTTATCCACGAAAGTATGATGACGGATGTTCGCTTCGTTGTTGCATTCTAAATGGCTGCAACCTTTAAGGCATTGAACTTAATAAGCTCCCGCTACTTAACTAATACTGACACACTTTTGATACACCCTAAGAAAGCTTTTCTGATACGCCCTAAATAAACGTGATGTAATTCGCCAGCATATAAATAGAAACACTTTACGTCGAAAAAAAGAAAAATAATTCTTCCACGGAGGTAAAATTCGCAAAATTAATAGCAATCTCAGTGTGTCTTTATCCGATTAAAGTAAAATTTTCAGAACACATATAAAATATAAAAATAAATTTATGTTCACAAAATTTAAAATTCATCTTTTAAATTAGCGAAGTTTTGATTTAGAAAATATTTAGATTGTTTAGAAAACAGTAATATTCATTACAGTCCATGTCTAGACAAAAGTTTTAGGTCACCGGTCTGGAATGTGAGCAACGAATACCATCTGCAGATGCGATGGATACGTTATTTTGATGAAATGGCCTAAAATTGACACATAAAGGTTTGAAGATTATTTCTTTCTTTCTACCCAGACCGACCGACCTACCAGAAGGTTGTTGTTGAGACCCAGACCGTCCGACCTACGAGAAAGGCGTAAGGTAACCGTTTGGACGGCCGGGAAGTGCCACCCAATTTAGACCGGAATCCAGTGGGAGAGGCATTCATAGGAACCGTACCCTCCTTTCCCTACCACCAACCTCACGGAAGGACTTACGTACCCACATGTTTGACGTTATCGTACTCTGCATAAACACGGCGTCAGTTGTGGCAGCTTGCAAATACAGCGCGCAAACCACCGGACAAACGCGCCCGAAATGTGCCAACAGCACGCGGGACCTACCAGAAGGTGTAAGGTATCTGTATAGACGCCTGGGACAGTGTTACCCAATGTACACCGACATGGTTTTTGACCTGTTCACTCAATATCCAATGATATTTACAATATATATATATACAAGAGCAGGAATAAATAATTCAGATACATATATCTCAATTCCAAATAAACGAACAAACAAAAAACAAGATCAATCATACATAAAGCATTGATTATGAAACACTTTCCAACTGAAATTCAATTTTATTTACATTTTAATCTGCTTCAAAAATCGCCGTCAACAAAATTAATTTCAAGACTTCATCGAAGAAGACAATGCTATTTACACAAAATGAACATTATTCAAATGACGTCATATTTGCAAAGTGTTTGTGATGCTTTTGCAGTTATTAGTACTTCACAATTATAATATTTCAATATTATAGAAACTGCTTATCTGACGTTAAATTAGTTCATCGAAATTGTTGTAACTATGACAAATGATTCCGTTTTATAAATCACCTGCCAATCTATGTAAAATCAATGAATATTTCATTCATGTCACTTATATTCCAGACTCCGCAGCTAAATAATTTTGTGTAAAAAATAAATTCAGAAGTTCTATAAAACTCACATTACAATCGCTTAATTTATCTACATTCAGTATGGTATAGCATAGGTTTAAAATTAGGCTTCATTGTTGGAATAAAGAAATTTTATTGTACATCAAAAATTAAAAATATTGTAATTGCGATGGCATAGAATTTAGATACACCGATAATACAAAAAACAAAGAGGTTTTACGATGGATGCAACACTAAATATAAATGTAAACAATCTTTAAACGTCTATGGCATACACAGCCAAAAAAATTACCCATACTTCATTTTGCAATGATTCATGTGATCTTTTCATATATCGCTTGATATGATATGTGTGTAAATATTATTTCAATATTTATTTTTATTTTTTCAATTTTTATTATTTCATTTTTTATTTTTTAGAACTACCCAAAATATTTTGCTGAAATTTTTTTACACATTTTATGTGATAAGTTGAATATTTCCTAAGATTTTCGAAGCAATTTAGGAATCTTAACTCTTAATTTTAACTCTTAACTTAAAGTTTGTAACAAATTATGTCCCATAGGGTTCAATGTATTTCACTTTTTCAACGGGAATTAAATTCGAAACTAGTTGTATGACATTATTCATTTCCATTCCCAAATATCCCACAGACCGTCTCAACAACATATTAAAAGTCATTTTTGCGGAAGTTATCGTTCGAACGGACTGACAGATAGACAGAATGATCTTAAGTCATAAACATGTTTCAACAATGTCGGAAAGTGTTAAAAAAGCTATTGAGCTGGTCGCCTAAAGTAGCTTGTATCAAATACAAGATGATGCAAAAGTTGCGAAATGTTCATATTTCCTTTAAATTAAATTTTTTCCTGTTTCCTTCTTTCCAGTCTTAAAATAAAGCTAGGAGGGGGAAGTAAGAGCGTTATTCAGTCAACTTTTATTAAAGTATCTTGCATTTCAACCGTATTTTGGATCAAATGTTCTCCCTCGACTGCTCAGTGGTCTTTAAGATACGCCTCAAAGTAAATAATTAGAAGGTGTCAAATGCAATAAGCGAGTGGGCCAATTGCATCCAGAATTCAACCTATAAATAATCCATTAATGGTTAAATTCGTGAAATCCCATTACAGATTAACACATATAATTTTAGTTCGCTGAATAACATTGTAACCTTCCATAATAAATCTCCCAGATGTACTCTAAAAAATCTGAAAAGGAAAAAAAAAACAAAAAAATTCACATTAAAAAAAATGATAACTATTTTCAATCCCTTTGCGGCAATTAACGCCACACCGTGAAAATTAGTTTTTACTTCCCTTATATACATAATGTATAAGGAAAGTATTGTGACGGGGTCGAAAATTCGAATTCGAGTTTTCGACGGGAGAGCACGTTTCAAGCATCCCGGATTACGAATTAAACATATTTGAGGTGATGTATGTGTGTGTTTGCGTCAGTGAGTCAGTGGAGACGATATCTCACGAACGAATGGAACGATTAGAATGAAATTTAGTACAAAAATCACAATCAGTTTATACTAGAAGCCTATTGTGTTTAGACACAATCGAATGTTCAGAACCCCCTAAATTTTCGAGTGAAATTTTGAAAAAATCATCAAGAAATCAAAGCCTTTAATAAAGTTACGCAAATAGTCATTTATTATGTAATTTTTCCTTAGAAAACGATTGACATAAACTTTAGAACGCTAACATCAACCGTTCCCGAGATATTGTACATTTATCAAATGAATTTATCAAAAAATCCCATAAATTAAAATATATATATATTAACTGTTGTAAAACATGTTCACTTTTCATATGTAATATCACACGATACATTTGCAGACATCATTCTCGTGGATCTAGCTCGTTCCATTCATGGGAAAATATATTTTGTGTAATACTTTTGTATTTGAACTCCAATAGTCATTTACCTGCTATAAGAATTACTTATTTTTCCGTCCTTAAGGTTTAGCGAGGTTTTGGTGACGAAATTGGCGACTTTTTACATGCTGCCAAATTAACGAAAATCTCGCCAAATGGATAAAAATGACGCTGTATCAATGAAAATGGCGACTAATTGACGAAAATTCAATATCTTGGAAAGAACATAAGTATCTACTATAAGAATAAGCTATTTTTTTTTCTGTAAAATCAGTAATTTTTATTGCATTATATAAGGAAAGTCATGTGCTGCCCACATCAGATTTTTTTTATCTAGAATGCTATTATTTATGCTTAACCCTAATTTTATAATAAAAGTATATTAAGATTTTATTGATGGATAATAATATATTTTATAATCCATCAGGTATATAAATAACTAGAATGCTCATCAACAATATTTGTCACTACTAAAATTTGCCTATTATTCACACCACAGTATTTTATGTAACTGAGCTGTTTTCTTTTGAATTTAACGTATCATCCCCCGCTCTTGTAATGACACCCGAAATAAGATCATTTAAAAGTACTTGAATCTCATTTAACTCCTAAGGAACATCGATTTATTCAAGTATTATATAATTGAAACTAAACGCTCTCAAAAATTTATTTCTGCAGCAAACTTTCAAAGCCGATTTCGATCTCGGCATTCCACAGAAAATTTAATTACGTATGCATCAAAGGTCATATATAAAGTCTGCTAATACCTCAGTAACGTGTTTTGAATTTTCAAAGATATTAGCGAAGTCGCATACACTTAAACGCGTTCTTGGTAATCGATAGCTTTAATCTGTACAAAAGATATCCTCATTAACATTTAAATTCTATTTGAGACATTAAAATAACTTTTAATTGCGTTTAGATAAAATAAGTGAACTGCCGATAAATTGTATTTTATGCTTGTATAGATATGCAGGTTGAAATACTCATTAGATGATTTTCTGTGATGTGTTGGACTTAATATAGCTAAAATTATTATTAGAATCAGTAACCGAACCTAAACCTCCTGAATTGCGCCCAGATATGGTATCAGCTTCTCCATCTATATAATGATTTCTTATTGATTAACATATAATTTTAAAATTAACTTATAATTATTGATTAACTTATAATCATAACTTCGAAACAATGCTAAAAATGGGTGCCCCAAAACAACTGCAAGGGTCCCACTTAATCTAAATTTGTCCCAGAGCAGATAGCCGCCCTCCAGGACCCCCCTCCAACTTTCGACATATCGAAAATAAACGAAATATTTTTCCAACAAAATAATTGTATTGTAAAGACAGATAAAAAAAAAAGAATATCCTGCATAATTTAATGGAATTTAAATTGCTGGCTTTCTCATCATAAACAACAGGACGAATTTGTCCGGTAATCCCTTAATGTCTTCAGAATATTTTTTTCACTGGGCGAGCCAATTCTGATGGAAAAGTATTTTTTTTTCACGTAGCAGTCTTTAATTTTTCAATGTTGTGTTTAATGTGAAGACCTCTCTGATGCGGAAGCCCAGGCAATCTGCGCATCATGTCCCTGCATTGGTTAAGCCCTGCCAACTGCATCGCAAACCGCAACCAAACCATATTTTTAAAATTACGAAAATAAACAATCTATATATATATACATGCTTTTGCAGCAATATATAATATTGTAAGAACCTTTCAAAACAGCTCGATTGCTCTAAACAACCGTTATCGAAATTTTAAGTAAGTCTACTCAGTGAATTTTCACCGAACAGCTAGCTCTTATACGCCAAACCAGTGTTGCCGTTGGTGAGAGGGGATCCACGGTTATTTCTTCTATCTATCTTGATTGACTGCAACCTAGGAAGGTGCAGCGTCCTGGATGACGGCTGCGCGAAGGCTGCTGAGTAATGATAAGGCGAAATAATTTTCTATATAACATCCACTTTTAAAATATTATTGGCATCTATAGTCAGTGACAGCAAAATTTCTCTAGTTTTAATTTTTCATTATCTCACTCTGGAAAGATAGAATATTATTAACTGTTTTGTGCTTAAACGCTTTCCAAATGGCTGTCGTTGAAAAATTTTCCAACGACCATTCAAGCTATAAATAAAATAAAATGTAATTTAGACTTGAAATGGTAGATTTAGTACCAATATGAAAATCACTATACAAAGTTCCATATTCCAGTTTCAATTTCCGTATTTTTGCTTGATCATTTTAGCACTTTCAGAAATATTGATTTGGAATGAAACTATCTACTACTTAACATTTTATCCGTCATATTTATTGCAAATAAACGCTATTTCAATGCTTCCAAAAAGCTCCCAATCCTAAAAATGACAGTGATCGAATGTTGGTGTGGCCATATACACGATAAATAGATGTCCTTGCAAATTCACAATCAAATATTGCGGATATTTTTCAAATATTTTGTACATTTTGTTTAATTAAATAATTCTTACTTATTTTGTATAATTAAACGTATAATTACCAGAATATTCAATTTCTTTAATTTATTATAGGTCATCTTAAGCTGTGCCTGGGCTTCTGTGCAAAATTTAAGGGCAAGGCCCTCCCTGTACAATTATTAGAGGGGATATTACTGCCCTCAAACAATTATATCAAGTTAACAATAAATTGAGCAATTTCATGAAGTTTTCCACTGATCGAGTGCAATTGCGCGGAGGGGGAAGTATTATGCATTTCCTCATAACCAACATTCTAGACCAGGAATCGCCGTTGATATACGAGTATACATGTAATCATGTGTAAATACATATAATATATTCTTTATCGAATTCTCACAAAATAATATTATTACCTTTGGTCTGTTCTACAGTGATGTGGTTGGTCATATTTGTTTTGTCTTTTAAACTGACGTATAAACAATCATTTAATTAATGCATTTAGGCATATTTAGAATTTTTATTTCAGACTTTGACGATGTTTGCTGATTATTGTCTTTTCAAAAGACGAGTTGTATTTTCTCGAATTGTACCAGAATTTAAACAACACCAGTTTAATTCACAAGTGACTCGTCTACCCAATTTTGTGAATTTTTGTCGAATACTTTTTGAGCTAGAGCGGATCCATGTATTGCTGGAGCGCATACACACACAAATGTCACGCTAAAATTCTGGAATCTTCTTGTATAATGTCCAAATGTTCAGAACCAAAATTATTCTCCCTTTCGTTTCAATTCATATTTTAACCCAATAATAAAAATCTTTGTCTCTGTGTCCCTTCACATTTTAAGCATTATAACCACATATGTAATTTACATAAAACTAGTTACATAGTTAAGGTGTTGTCAAGACATAAAGTCTGCGTAACAATATTGGCTTCACAGATCCCGTAATTCTAACCCGACTGAACTTTCACTAACATACACCATCTGATCAACGTCAAACTACACATGACAAAAATTTTCGATTAAAATCTATTAGGGTTTAGATAAATAACATTGCTTATTGTATGGCAGTGTTGGTTCACAGCATACACACTTTTTATACAATCACGCAACGAACTCGGCCTATAAAACTCTTAGCTGCACCGCGAATATGTATTTCCAAGCATTCGGTAAATACCCAGATAAGAAACTATAATGTATCAAAGAATAATTTATAAAGAACCTTGCTGGCCCAACCGAGACTTGAATCAAAAATAGCAAAAATTTTATCCACGAAAGTACGATGACGGAAGTTCGCCTTGTTGTTGCATTCTAAATGGCTGTAACCTTTAAGGCATATATGACCTCAAACAACAAAAACCAGAAGAATATAATAAATTATGTAAGAGTCATACAATAACCGCTGTCAGACGGTCGCCAGTGTCAGACATAAATACTTGAAATATACTTGAAATATACCAGTCGCCAGACATTCAGTTCGATAAATTTTATGTGAGGTAATAAATAATTCATGCACATCGTAAGGTCACATGATTCCTAGATCCTCTAGTCTTTACGCCCCGTGTATCGGCGACTAGTAACAACTTCCTCACATAAGCGCAGCAGCCAATGGGCCCGAGGGGGAAACCACAGGGCAAGTCAATTCTTCGCATAAAAAATCAGATACGATGAAATTTTGCGAATCAAAGCAATGTTATAAGGTCGATGATGAGCGTACAAGACAATTCTTAAAACCAAAACGAAGGCAAGCCCCAAAGTTGATCCTAGCCAAGGTGATTCAGCAACGAATCCTACAATAAGTGCGACATCCACAACAGATACACTTTTCGCTCGCACGAAGAAGTCGCGTTTGTTTAGAATTCATTTATTATAAATTTCACTTCGTCATCACGCTTGCCTCCAAGTCAAATTGACAATGGATACCAATTGTAAAATTATTTATTTAAGACGTTAATGAAAATTATATATTTGTTGAAATAAATAATTACGTAATGTAAAATAAAGTTGCGTCTTCTAGACATAGTCTGTAATTCATGTTTTTATTTTAGGAATTATGTTTATTAATTGACACCGGACTGCAGAATATGGGGATCGGATGTTGGAAGCATGACTTTGTACATACTTTTACGATCTCGAGAGCAAACCTGATAAATTATATTCAATTTAATCAAAAGAACTTTTAAAAAAATAATAAAATTTAACACCACATTAATAAAAAGTCAAAATTTTTCCGCACAGATACAAATAATTTTAATATTCGGTTTAGTTATATATAGAGGAATTATGGGAGGATTATATATATTAATAAAAAGGACGTAATATATTCACTTTTTTGTGAATTCAAGCTCATCAATAAATTTAGTTTGTAAAACATTAATTTACAGTATGCCTCTAATTAAAAATAATAGTCCAATAAGTTTCAGTACTGAAAGTAGACTATTATTCACGCCACAGTATTTTATGTAACTGAGCTGTTTTTCTTTTAATTTAAAGTGTCATCTCCCATACTTGTAATGACACCCAAAATAAGATCAATTGAAAGTACTTGAATCTCATCTAACTCCTAAGAAACATCGATTTTTTCAAGTATTATACATTTGAAAGTAAACGCTCTCAAAAATTTATTTCTGCAGCAAACTTTCAAAGCCGATTTCGATCTTGCCAGTCCATACAAAATTTAATTACGTATGCATCAAAGGTCATTTATAATGTCTGCTAATACTTGAGTAACATGTTTTAAATTTTCAAAGATATTAGCGAAGTCGCATACATTTAAACGCGTTCTTGGTAATCGATTTCTTTAATCCGTACAAAAGAGATCCTCATTAATATCTGAATTCTATTTGAGACATTAAAATAAATTTTTGTTGCGTTTAGATAAAATAAGTGCACGGCCGATAAATTGTATTTTATGCTTGTATAGATATGCGGGTTGAAATATTCATTACATGATTTTCTATGAGGTATTGGACTTAATATAGCTATAATTATAATTAAAATCAGTAATCGAACCTAAATCTTTTGAATTGCGCCCAGACATGGTACCAGCTTCTCTATCTATATAATGATTTATTATTGATTAACTAATAATTTTAAAATGAACTTAAATTTATTGATTAACTTATAATCTTAACTTCGAAACAATGCTAAAAAGGGGTGCCCCAAACCAACTGCAGGGGTCCCACTAAACCTAACTTGGGCCCAGGGCTCCCCTCCAACTCTCGACATATCGAAAATAAACAAAATATTTTTTCAACAAAATAATTTTATTGTAAAGACAGATAAAAAAAAAAGAATATCCTGCATATTTTAATGGAATTTAAAATACTGGCTTTCTCATCATAGCCAAGAGGACGAATTAGTCCAGTAATCCCTTAATGTCTTCAGAATATTTTTTTCTCCGGGCGAGCCAATTCTGATGGAAAGTATTTTTTTTTTCAGGTAGCAGTCTTTAATTTTCACTGTTGTGTTTAATGTGGGGGCCTCTCTGATACGGAAACCCAGTGAGCTGCCCTTCATGTCCCTGCATTGGTTAAGCCCTACCAACTGCATCGCAAACCGCAACCACCCCATTTTTTTAAAATTACGAAAATAAACAAACTTACACCGAACACGAGATAATTTATGTCATATTGTTATCACGTGCAATAGCCAAATATATGATAATTTTCGTGTTTACAATATTAAAAGCCCAAGTTGCATCAATAAACTGAACTGCAACATATTGTACGAACTTGCATTGTCTAAATTGTGCGTTACACTTTCTTGTGTACAACTTCTTGAATGAATTTTTGCAACAGCAAAGATCATACAGTTTCTTGTCTGTAACAGACCTATCAGAACGCTTACTGCGTATGACGTCACGATCCCTTGTTTTATATTTCTTCACTGACTTTGTACATCTTTACCACTTTTATTTTGCATTTTTAATGGACTACGTTACAAAATTTAATTCGCTTGATTTTAGTGTAACTTTTTGTCTTTCAAACATTGTGTTTACCATTTTTTGCTCTGAAAACCTACATATAGGAACTCAATTTCTCTTTCACTTTAAGGGAAAATCTCAAAATTTAATTTTTCAAATTTTCTTTTCACTGAAGATTAACTTTGTAATTGAAGATTAACTTTTTATGTCGATCCTTATTTATGTTATTCACACAGCGGACGTATAATTAGGACACGTGCGAAGCCGAGTAATTCTTTCTTATCTTATGTATTAAAGAAAGATATCTGTGTGTATGTGTGCTGTTTGTAGCAGGAAATCTAAGCGTCGCACGATGATGGCATTTGGTAGACCGAAACTTCAGGACCCTGGTCCACATCGGGAGGTCTTTTCTTCTTCTATTTTGAATTAGTCTTTCAGTTATTTTATGTTTTAGCTCGATTTAAAATGTTTTTGCAATATTCACACAAATCATTTCCTTATAAGTAATTGATATCACAAAGTTAAGTTTACACCTTATAAGGAACCCTGTGATAATACGAAGGTCACACTGACATTTTTGAGATACGGATAAATGGTACAACTTAAACTTACCAATTCTTAGGAGTGTTCAAAGTACTCCCAACATCAATGCACTTTTGTAGGCGAATTTTGCAAAGATTAAATGCATCAAGCTATCCATTTCTTAGAATCGATGGAAAATATGCTTTCATATCCTCATCAATCTCATCTTCAGAATGAAAACGACGCCTACAAAATTTTGTTAGATTAAAATATAGCCAAAAATCACACATAGCATGATCAGGAGAATAGAGTGGATGTTCTATCTTTTTGATGTTGTTTTGTTCAAGGAATTTGACTGTCATTCTTGCTGAATGAGAAGATGCATTGTCATGGTGAAACATGAGTCCCCTAACATTCACTTCCCGAAGAATTTCTGGAAGACAATTAGTGTTATACCAGTTAGCTGTAACTGTCTTCTGTTCCTCAAGCTTTATGGCTTTGACCAGACCTGTACTTCTGAAAAACACGGCATACATTACTTTTTTCATTCCTCCTTGTCTTTTCTCCATTGTTGGTTTGGGGTCATCTTCAGAGACCCATACTTTACTTTCTTGACGTGTTGGAACGTCAAAAAACGGTATGTACG
>OX578153.1:64394519-64447019 GCA_951213105.1 Amaurobius ferox
CGTACTTCTGTACCTATTTATCATACATCTCTGGTGCGCAAGGTTATTTTCTTCCGCTCTTAGCGTCGATAAAAAATTCGGTTTCAGTATGGACAGATATTTTTCTCCTTTCTGATGTTTTAGGAATTCTATATTGGCGGCTAAAAAAGAAATTAGGTTATTTCACTAAAAAAACGAGTTGTTTTATTTACCTTGTCACTGTTTTTCCCTGGGCGAAATTCGATTTAAGGATTTAAAGTTCTTTATTGAGGTACGTGAAAGAAATTGTTTGCCGCTAAATTAAATTAAATATATTGTTCTAACTAACGAGAATTAAGCCAAATCAGTACACTTGTCTGAATAATATATTAAAACTTCCTAAATATACAATAAAGAGAAAACGTTACTGGTTAACAGGTTTAGAAGGCACTAAACAGCCTGCTTTAGGACCTTCATATAGGACCGGCATTTAGGACCGGGAATTAGGACCAATAGAATCGTCAATTAGGACAGTCTTTAGTACAGGTCTTTTCATGTATTGACGTATTTTGTCATATGGCTTACTAGAAACGGGTTAAATGTTGCAATAAGTTCTCTTATTTAAAAAAGAAAGTTCGTTCTTCGAAAAGGCAAAAGTTTTGCTGCGGAAAAATGAGTAACTTTCTGACTGAAAATGTTTATACATCGGTGGTCTTCTTTTCAACCACGTTACAGATTTGAATAAGAGTCTGGTGGGCTACGTATTCAAAAACACGTATCCTCGTGGGGGGGAGGGGGTAAGGGAGTAACCTAATTATGTTTTCACTCTTCAAGTCCTAGTGTGCTTCCAATACCTTCCCTATACATTACCATATATTCTAGAGAAAGTAAGATATAGAGCCCTGAATAATATTGACAATCAAAATTTGCCTACTTTGTGTGTAGTAAAAAACGGCATTTTGAAAATAAAAATTATGATCGAAAAATAAACATAACAGAAAAGTAAAGATCGAAAAATAAACATAACGTGGGCCAAGAAGACGACCACTGGTTCGCATAACAGCTATAACATGCTGCAATATATGCTGCCAATATATATGTTCTGCGCCAGGAGAAAGAGTTGTTCTAAACCGTAAGGTGAGAGCCGTAAGGTACCCCGTCTAGGTAGTGAAATATTCATTTTCTGAATTCGTAAAGGTCAAACTAATGTTGATGCAAAAAAAGGACTAGATATAAAACAGCATAAAACATAAAATAATGGTGTCGGCCAGTTTCGGATTTAAAAACAGCCTTCTTAGACAGAACCAGCAACTGATTGCGTTACAAGATCAGCAAATGATTGAGTTACAAGATCAGCAGCTGATTGAGTTACAAAATCCGCAACTGATTCATTTGCTGATCTTTCTATGGTGAATGTAAGTCACATTTTTTGCTAGTTTGATGAAGAAGACCGTTTCTTATTCCCTTTGAAGACAGTTGACACCATTATTTTCTCTTTTATGCAGCTTTATACAATGTTTTGTAAACTTTCTTATTCATGTTCTGCTTTGATTTGTTCTTCCAATGTTTGCGTCAAACCGCAACTGGTCTAATCTCAAATATGTTAATTGATTCTCAGTAAAAATGATGTGTTAATGTTGTTCAACTAGAAGAAAAATGTGTCAGTCACAAAACCCTTTTGAAGAATTATTCTAAGCGTTAAGTTGCAAACTAAACAGTACGCAAAAACCTATTGAAACCCATATACCATACCCTTTTTCCTCTCTAACTTTAGAGATTCTGAAAATGTAGCACAAGTTAGAGAGAAGTTGGATTATTGCAGAGACAAACGTGCTGCTCTGGTTTCCTCATTTTTTCATTGGTCGCAATTTGTTTTAAAGATTTTTAAGTTAGTTTTTGCAGGACGTGAAAAGAATGGTTTTGAAGAATCCTATAGTAAAATAACTTTGTATTAAAAGAAGGTTGGAAAATTGTTAGGAGAATTTGTGCTTATAGGCAGTGGTTATAAAGGAGGGGTGCCTTCCATCGAAAAATTTTTATGGGAACTGCGTCAGATATACGCATGCCAAAAAAAACTGTTACATGCATGCCAAAAGAAAACTGTTACATGCATGCCAAAGAAAACAGTTATATGCATGCTGGTTATACCTAATTTACTCAGTCTACCAATGTAAACGATCGACTGACACAGATCAGAAGCGTCGGTAATATAACTTCTTAATGGATAACATACTTATGGCAGTAAATATACTTTAAGAAGGACAGCCTGATTTATTCATAGGCCGAGGCCCTGAGCAATAATGCAAATTTATATACCAAATATAACTATGCCAACATATACCAAATATAATAATGTATGTAATAATATAAATTTATGTATACCAATAATTGACCATGTTATGTATAATTTACGCGTTTTGAACCACCTCAAACAATAATCCAGCCTGGTTTGAAGTATGGTCATTACAAGTCCTTTAATATTCGGCGATAGCTGACTAAAGGAAATCCTTTGTAGAAAAGTCATGTATTGGAGACACAAGATTTTTATTCTTATCGAAAATGGGAAGAGAATAAGTTTGGGTCCCTTTAACTTGTTTATGACATTCCCTATCCCCTTGTGAGCTTTGAAGTCTCAGCACGTGGGGAGAACCGTACTGTCAGGACGGCTTCTTCCATGGCAGACGACTTTGATATTTGAGGAGTATGCATATATTTGAGGAGTACGCTCTTCATTTTATACTGATTTAGATCATATTTACAGAGTTAATTTTTGAATGTTTACAAAGTGTTCCTTTTTTCCATATCACATGATTCTGAGATATTTTCGAAATACTGATATTTTGTTTTCGTTTCATAAATTAGATCGTATTTGAAGAATTAATATTTTAATTTTTACAAAGTGTTTCTTTTTTTATATCAGACGATTCTGTGATATTTTCGAAATACTTATATTTTGTTTAAATTTCATAATTTAAATCGTATTTGTAGAGTTAATTTTCGCATTTTCGCATTGTCAAAGTGTTTACAATTAATGAATGGTAAAAACATGCCGCTAAAGAGAAAAGTTTGCTAATAGAATATTTAAATGTAACTCACTTGTTAACATATTGAAAAAGATTAAAGAATTTATATCAAAATGTGTATCGAACAATTAATAATATATTAGGTTTTTTTTATCATATTAATAGTGAATACAAAAATAACAACGTATTTTATATTCCTTGTAAAATATCATGAATAATATGCATATGTTATTCTATATTACATACAGTTTCTATGTTATTCCATTCTATTTTGAGGCAATACTTACCTGTCACTATGCCATATCATCAGAGACTGTAACACGGAGATACCTGTAATGCTCGTCATATTTCACGGTCATGTTCGTTCTTGAAATCACGTGTGCATGTTTGATGCCGGGAGCAATTTTAAACGAGATGTACATTAGATACCTGTGCATCTACGGATTGTTCAGTTGAGAGTTCCTGAATCAAAAGGATATTCCCCTATAAACAAATTAGGCGATATAAATCCCCAATAAACAAATTGTGCGGAATAAATGCTTTCTATGACAGTTTTAGTGATAATCCCTTCTCAATAGACAATGATATACAACTTTGTAATTGGAATTTTTCGTCGTTTTCTTCATGTTTCCGAGTTCGCTATGCTGTTTGTTTTAATTCTAAACTTAGGCACTGTAATCCCTTATATTCGATCGGCGAAGTTAGCTTTACTATAGATAGACTTGTTCACTTCAAATACTTCCAAGACGCGTTCACTTTCATAAAATGTTCTCTTCCAAACGTATGTTAACTTATAACTTAACGTCTTCATTTGTAACTTTGCAAGGACCATTTCTTACAAAGTTATCGGGTTGCTTTAAAAATTTCTCAGAAACCCTGTAAATTGAAGTAATTGCATTCAAATTAGGTTACAGTGAGAATTGTTTTTCCTTATGTTCTTTCCCAGGGTTTTCCATGCACAGGGTATTAAAATATGAAAAATCAAAAATAATGATATCAATGTTCTTTTCCCGGTTTTGAGAAAAAAAAAATCGAAATCCCATATTTTAATTTTTGTCCCAATACTGAATGTATTAAAATATGAAAAATCAAAAGTATTAAAATAAGAAAAATCTAAAATAATGATATCAATACTCTTTTCCCGGTTTTGAAAAAAATATATCGAAATATCATATTTTAATTTTGTCCCAATATTGAACGCTCAAGATTGTACCCATATTTTCATAACTCTTAATTCATGATAGTATTTTAACGAAAATCATAAATTCTCAAAACAAACCATTTACCACCGAGGGGAATTAAATCATAAACATTCCTTTCCTCCCTGAACTAGTTTTATTCTTGGCGGATAATGTAGAGAGAGAAATTGGGAATAAGAGACTCGTTAGAGTCTACCTAAGTCATTTATTATGCTTTCGGTTGTCCTTCGAAGCCCCAACACGTTCGACGACGTGCGAAAAATCCCTCTTGGAAAGAACGAAAACGCGGTCAAAATTACTGGGTGCTAAAAATATTGTCATACTATTATATTTATGAAAGACTTTTCCTTCGAATATTTATTAGTCAATGCTATAGAGAGTTCAGATGAAGATTGATTTCGATTAAGCATTAAATTCTGGAGGAGGTCAAAGGTGTTCAGTAAGGATTTCCACTACAGGTTCTGTTTCACAATATTCGGTTCAACATTTTTCTTGAAAGATCTATAACTTATTATTAGCTATGCATAGAACTTAGATGATGACTATGAGGAGTTAAGCATTAGTACCGGAAGAGGTAGGGGGATCGGTAAAGATTTCCACTTCCGGTTCATAAAATTTCCTTGAAATATTTATTTCATAGTTTATAGGGAGATCGGTGAAGATTTCTACTTTCAGTTCATAAAATTTCCTTTAAATATTTTTTTCGCGTTATATAGGGAGATCGCTAAGAATTTCCTCTTTCGGTTCATAAAATTTCCTTGAAATATTTATTTCACGGGATATAGTGATATCCGTAAAGATTTCCACTTTCGGTTCACAAAATTTCCTTGAAATATTTATTTCACGGGATATAGTGATATCCGTAAAGATTTCCACTTTCGGTTCACAAAATTTCCTTGAAATATTTATTTCACGGGATATAGTGGTATCCGTAAAGATTTTCACTTTCGGTTCACAAAATTTCCTTGAAATATATATTTCATAGGTTATAGGGGGATCGGTAAAGATTTCCACTTTCGGTTCATAAAATTTGCTTGAAATATTTATTTCATAGGTTATAGGGGGATTGGTAAAGATTTTCTCTTTCATTTCATAAAATTCCCTTGAAATATTTATTTCATAGGTTATAGGGGGATCGTTAAGATTTTCACTTTCATTTCATAAAATTTCCTTGAAATATTTATTTCAAAGGTTGTAGGGGGATCGGTAAAGATTTCCACTTTCGGTTCATAAAATTTGCTTTAAATATTTATTTCATAGGTTATAGGGGGATGGGTAAAGATTTTCACTTTCATTTCATAAAATTTCCTTGAAATATTTATTTCATAGGTTATAGAGGAATCGGAAAAGATTTCCACTTTCGGTTCATAAAAATTTGCTTGAAATATTTATTTCATAGGTTATAGGGGGATCGGTAAAGATTTTCACTTTCATTTCATAAAATTTGCTTGAAATATTTATTTCATAGGTTATAGGGGGATCGGTAAAGATTTTCACTTTCATTTCATAAAATTTCCTTGAAATATTTATTTCATAGGTTATAGGGGAATCGGTAAAGATTTCCACTTTCGGTTCATAAAATTTGTTTGAAATATTTATTTCACAGGATTGACTATGGATAGAGTTAAGATAATGACTGATATAGACTCAAAATAGAATTCCGGAGGGCCAACAAGATTCACTTAAGAATTTCTATTTTCAGTTCTGGATCCAGTTTGCTTGAAAACTCATATAACTGTACGAAATATGTCAAATATAAAATATTACTGCATAGTTTTTTTTTCTTTCTGACGTTTTTTTCATTTCTTGGCGTATTTTTTTTACAATACAGTTATTTTTGTTCTGAGACATTAGATTTCAGTATAACAATTGTTTTTCTTTATATTTATTACATTTTTTTCAATGAGCAGCGTATTAAAATATGAAAATTCGAAAAGACTAATATCAAAAATACTACACGTATCATGGTTTTGAAAAAAGATATTGAAATACTATTACTTTCCTTATATACAATAATGTATAAGGATAGTATTGTTAAGGAGTCAAAAATTCGAATTCAAGTTTTCGACGCGAGAGCACGTTTCAAGCATTCTTGATCACGAATTGAACATTTTTGAAGTGATGTCTGTGTGTGTGTGTGTATGTGTGCGTGTAAAAGTATGTGTGTGTGAAAGTATGTGTGTGTGTATGTGTGCGTATAAAAGTATGTGTGTGTGAAAGTATGTGTGTGTGTGTCAATGAGTCTGTGGAGACGATAACTGACGAATGAACAGACCGATTCAAACGAAATTTGGTGCAAAAATTACAATCCATAAACTTTGGAAAGCTATTGTTTTTATACGCAATCGAATGTTCAGAACCCCCCTAAATTTTCGAGTGAAATTTTGAAAAAATCGTCAAAAAATCAGAACCTCTAATAAAGTTATGTAAAATAGACATTTCTTGTGTAATTTTTCATTAGAAAACGATTGACATAATTTTTAGAACGCTAACATGAACCGTTCTTGATATAATGCACATTTTTCAAAAAGATTATCAAAAAGTCATATAAAATTAAAAAAAATTTCCTATTGAGAAACATGTTCACTTTTCATATGTAATACCATGCGATAAATTTGGTGATCTCATTCTCGTGGACCTAGCTCGTTCCATTCATGAAAAAAGACATTTTGAGTAATACTTTTGTATTTGAACGCCAATAGTGATTTATCTGCTGTAAGAATAACTTATTACTCCGTCCATACCGCTTGGCGAGATTTTGGCGACGAATTTGGCGGAATGTCACCAACTTGGCAAATTTTTAAATGTTGCTAAATTAACGAAAAACTCGCCAAATGGATAAACATGACGCTAACTCAATGAAAATAACGACTCATTGACGGAAATTCAATATCTTGGACAGAATATAAATATCTACTATAAAAATAATCTATTTTTTTAATGTTAAAGTAATAAATTCATGGCATTATATAAGGAAAGTCATGTGCTGACCGCACCAGAATTTTTTTTTTATTTTTGCCACCGCGGTATTGAACGCCCTAGTCTTTATCCATATTTTCATAACTCCTAAATTTTTAAAGTATTTTAACAAAAGTCATATAACAATCCAGTTACCATGCCAAGGAAACTAAATCATGAACTTTCTTTCCATCCCTGTACTATTTTCATTCCAAACGGAAAATGTAGAGAGAGAAATCAGGAAGAAGGAGTTTGTTCAGCTCCCTTTAAATTATTTATCACACTCTCGGGTGTGCTTCGAAGCCCCAACACGTTAGACGACATCCGAAGAATCCCACTTTGTGTGGTTGAGAAATCGGTGAATGCTTGTGGGTGAAAAAATTTTTCCCACTATTAATTTTACGTAAAGATTTTCCTTGAAACATCTATTTCTAGAGATCTACTATGAATAGAACTCAGATGATGACTGACTGATTTGGATTAAACATCAAATTCTGGAGGAGAATGGGAAGATTCATTAAAGATTTCAACTTCTGGTTTATTTTTACTTTCCTTATATACATAATGTATAAGGAAAGTATTGTGACGGGGTCGAAAATTCGAATTCGAGTTTTTGACGGGAGAGCACGTTTCAAGCATCCCTCATCACGAATCAAACATTTTTGATGTGATGTCTGTGTGTGTGTGTGTGTCAGTGAGACTATGGAGACGATAACTGACGAACGAATGGACCGATTTGAACGAAATTTGGTACAAAAATCACAATCCGTAAACAATGGAAGCCTATTGTTTTTATATGCAGTCGAATGTTCAGAACCCCCTACATTTTCGAGTGAAATTTTGAAAAAATCGTCAAAAAATCAAAACCGCTAATAAAGTTACGCAAATAGACATTTCTTGTGCAATTTTTCATTACAAAACGATTGACATAAATTTTAGAACGCTAACATGAACCGTTCTCGAGATATTGCACATTTTTAAAAAAATATCAAAAAGTCATATAAAATTAAAAAAAAAAATTCCTATAGAGAAACATGTTCACTTTTCATATGCAATAAAATGCAATAAATTGGGTGGCATCATTCTCGTGGATCTAGCTCGTCCCATTCATGAAAAAAGATACTTTGAATAATACTTTTGTATTTGAATGCCATTAGTCATTTATCTGCTGTAAGAACAACTTATTTCTACGTCCATAACGCTTGGCGAGATTTCGGCGACGAATTTGCTGTAATGTCGCCAACTTGGCGACTTTGTTAAATGTTGCTAAATTAACGAAAATCTCGCCAAATTTATAAAAATGACGATAAATCAATGACAACTCATTGATGATGACGACATGGAAAATGACGACTCATTGACGAAAATTCAATATCTTGGACAGAATATAAATAACTACTATAAAAATAATCTATTTCTTTTTGCTGTAAAAGTAGAAAATTCCTTGCATTATATAAGGAAAGTCATGTGCTGCCGACATCAGATTTTTTCAGTTCCGATTGAAATGTTTTTAGTTTATTATCCTTATTCTGACTTGACTTCTCTTGTCTCAAAATTTTCAAGAAATATTTATTTCTCAGGATTAGCTATAGATGTAGCTCGGATAATGATTGATATGGATTCAGCACCGAATTCCAAAGGGGCTAAGAAAGTTCACTAAAGTCCTTTATTTCCAGTTCTGGAGATTCATTTTACTGGTTCTGGAGATATCATTTCCGGTTCTGGAGATATCATTTCCGGTTCTGGAAATATGGAGATACCATTTTCGGTTCTGGAGATATCATTTCCGGTTCTGGAAATATCATTTTCAATTCTGGCAATATCATTTCAGGTTCTAGAGATATGGAGATATCATTTTCAATTCTGGAGATATCATTTCCGAGTCTGAAGATAAAGATACCCTCTTCGGTTCTGGGGATATCATTTCCAATTCTAGCAATATTATTTCAGTTTCTGGAGATATGGAGAAATAATTTTCAGTTCTGTAGATAAGGAGATATCACTTTCAGTTCTGGAGATATGGAGATATCATTTTCAGTTCTGGAGATATCATTTCCGAGTCTGGAGATATGGAGATACCATTTTCCGCTCTGGAGATATCATTTCCGGTTCTGGCGATATCATTTCCAATTCTGGAAATATCCTTTCCGGTTCTGGAGATATCATTTCCGGTTCTGGCGATATCATTTCCAATTCTGGAAATATCCTTTCCGGTTCTGAAGATATCTTTTCCAGCTTTTCCTAAGATTCGTACGTCAGTACAAAATAAATGTGCAAAAGAGAATAAAAATGCTTAATAGATACATCAAAAATTAAACGTATACACCAGTTGTCCACATATGAATATTCCTTTATAAATTTATCATTATATCATTTTTCTTCGATAAGTACTGATACAACAGATGATGGTCAAATTTTTTCGGGATGGTTTGTTTCATTTTGTGCTGATTATGAACACGAATTAGGAAAGAATCTCATTCAGAAAGTGTAAATTAATTATAATAAGTTCTTTCAGGGTCAGAGTGGTATAGTTAGTTACATAACTTTACAAAATCTTTGAACGCCAGACTCAAAACCATCTCTAGGTGATTGTTCTTGTCAGTAGAGAGAGTATCTAGAGGATTAGTTAACTCTAATACTTTAGAATGACGCCCGAACGCAAGTATAATACGGTACCCAAGAAGAAGATTTAGGCCACAAAGTCAATTGGGTATTTCGAAAGAGTTTAACATGTTGTACCCGAAAAATTGCCAAATGTAAACGTTAAGAACGTTAAAAATATTGTGCCATGGATAGTATGCATCATTTTTTTCAAATTCAATTCATTGCAATATATAGGCAAAGTCATGTACTTTCCATCTCAGATTTGTCTGTAATCGATGTAAGGTAATGCATAAAATAATAGTCTGCTTTTTTTTATAACTAGGGGGCTCTGTCCCCTGCTCGTTAAGCTTCGCCAACCCCCTTCAGAAGGCTTCGCTTCCTACTTGCAGCGCTCGCAGAGTTCGCTTCATACCTATCTCTCCTAAAAATTATATTTTCTAAAATCTGTTTTTCTATTCCTACCTATTTTCCACAGGAGGTAAAAGCAGGGATTTTTCTTAGTCCAGGGAATTCAAAAACTGAATTTCGTGATCCTAAGCTCGCTTTGAGAGCTATTTCATACCAAACAGAAGTTCAAATTGATAAACGATTTATTTCAAAGTATTACCCCATTATTTCCCTACATGTACCAAATTTCATGTTTTATTATGCTATAGTTTTTACGGTACGAGACAGAGAAATCGCTAAACGTGCAGATACGAAAAAAATTCACTTTAAAAGTGCATAAAAAGTAAAATATCTCAAAAACCACTACGAAATTAAAAAAAAAGGCCCCGTTAAGCAAAAATTCCTTCATGCAAAATTTACATTACCTGCTTGCAAAAATATGTGGTCTTGCGATTGTTAGTCTATTCAGGACAACAACTCGCAGCTCAAATATTGTCTTTGATTTTGACAATAAATATTTTTCTTAAACTACAATATATAGCAAAAAAGGGTTTATTTCAGAGTATTTCCCAAATCTTTTGCTACAAGTGTACCAAATTTTATATCTTTATATACAATAATTTTTGCGGTACGAAACTGGAATGTCGAGAAACGTGAAATTTGTTAAACGGCGGTAGCGGCAGTGGCGGCGGCGCAGATACTTTTTTTAGTATAGAGAGAATTTATCGATTTTTCCTCATTTGAACATCCATTGTCTCCTTCAACCATGTATAGACAATGAGTATATAAGAGACTCAAGTTTGCTCTCACACCCCAAATATTTGAAAATACTTTAATCATTGTAAATTTTTTTCCACCTTCTAAATAGAATGATATACTGCAATCCCATTTCTCTCACAGCACTACTTTCATTCCTACCGAAATCTGCAGAGACCATAATTGGAAAACGCAGAGCCTCGTTTGAGCATCCTTAAATTATTTATGACACTCCTAGGTGTGCTTCGAAGCCTCGACACGTTCGACTATGTGCGTAGAATCCCGAAAATAGAAACAAAGGAAGTTTGTCATCCTTCTAACCTACCGAAACAGCAGACGATAGTGAAATGTTTTCGGGATCCATTTATTTTTTTTCTCATTTTACGCTGATTTCCAAGAAGAATATCTTATTTAGGGAGCTAATTTTCGAACTTAGAGAAATGTTTCCAGAAGTTAATGAGCAATGACTTTATTAGATAATATAACTTTCGGCTCTGTTAGATTCTACGCCTCAAATAAATGTAAAGATGATGTAAAAAAGAAGATAATTGGAAAGTTTCTATCAAAAATAACGAATATTGTAAACATTGAAATGCATAAAAGCTTATTATTAAACCACTTTAGTTATAAGTACATTGCAATTGTCTATCAAAAAGGTAAGAACATCTTGTAGTATCATATTTTAAAGATGTATTCTCTAGAATCGTGGGTGTGCGCTCAGAATACAAGAATAAGTTCAAATTTCCGGATAACTAACACGTTTATTCACAGGCACAGCGTAAACAGGAACAATATACAGTAAAACAGCACTTAACTGCTTCACTAATATCACAAAATAATCGCTAATATTTTCAAAACAGTGATAAAAATCACAGTCCAATATATCTCGTATTGATGTGATATTGCCTTCCAACTGAATGTTGAATCCTTTTATAAACTCTTTCTCTGTAGAAACTTCGAGAAATATCTCCTATCTCGTAGAATAATCGTTATTTCGAGGTGATTCTAGAACCTTTGGGAAGTCGCCAAATTGACGATAAATCTCCAAATATGGTAACCATTTTTCGAACTGTGGCATGTGGCAACCCTAGACTTACGTCATGGGAAAGATGGTCTGCACGAATATTTTCTCCGTCTGGTTCTCAAAAGAAAAGCCGCCAGTGAGGAAATATTACACGTACGCAATACTACCCATACAGATAAGTGAGATTGGATGACAAATGAGCAATTATACAGCCTTAACTACTGAAGGTAAACACTTGAAACATGAACGTGGAACTTGACTCATAAATAATGACAAAAATATGAAATCTTGGAATGTTGTTTAAAAAAATTATATAAATTTCGACAGTGAGGATATAAAAACTATAATAGTAAAAAATGGGTAACAAAGATAGCTGAGAAGTAAGTGTACAATCTAATTCTAAAAATATAACTTAAAAAGGAAAAGTACATAGGAAAGCTAGGTTATATTTAACAAGGAATTAAAATATATGAAAATCAACAATATCTACAATAAATTTATTACACAAACAATAAAAATGGCTCTTACAAGAATAAAATTAAGTGCATAAAATAGTACAAGAAAATGCTAGAAGCCCAAAATATTAAAATGAAGAAAAAATAAATAGCAAAAGATGGAATTAGGTAGAGAATCCATAAATGCTACACTTCAGGGATCTTTATATCCATAGAAATATCTTAATGTGTTTCGTAGTACAAAGCAACACACGTGGTTAAAACATTATACAAAGATCTAACACATTATAGAAACAAATTATAAGTTGAGATAAAATGAAAGAGATTGAAAAAAAAGAATAGACCTTTAATAATAAAATGTTTAAAAAATTATTATTATGGATGATAAAGAAACAAATGACATACCTTTATAAACAGTTCACTAATAGATACTAAAGAGACCACATACAATAAGAAATATTTGAGATAAGGGAAAGTATCATAGGAAGGAAACTAGATATAGTATTGAGAAATTGAAATTCTGTACATAAGCGTTAAATAATGATTGATACGTAATAAAACTATGAAACGAGTGATGGACCGCCGTCTGCAGCGCGGACAGCAGCTAGATGAGCTGGTGGTGACTCAATAAGGTGCTGGAAAGTGTTTACAGGTATGTGGATCCATGCTGACTGCAATGCATCTGACATCTACTAGAAGGTGCGTGGTGGAGAATCCATAGAGTGAACAACCCGATCGATGGGGTCCCTCAGATGATCAATCTGGGGAATTAGGCGGCTACGATATTCTTTGCGATATTCTTCACTTTGCGATATTCATCGTGCTTTTTCAACCACTCTCAGACAGTTCTCGTTGTGCAACACGTCGCATAGACCTTTAATAATAACGTACTGGTATATCCCATCCACCCCAGGTAAGACAATCAGCATGTATAGGTGTACGTGGGTTGCAAGGATGGATTCATAACGAATTCAACTCATAGTGCCTTCCACAGGTATGAGTGGACCCAGAGCATGCCACGAAAGTATTCTCCAGATTATACAGCTTCCCCCACCGCAATGTGTTCTTCCAGCAACGGTTGCTAAATGTTTGTTCTCCAATCTTTGCGCCAACGTCCATCCGTTCGATTAAGCAGAAAACATTACTCATCCGGAAAGGTAATATTTTACCAATCAGCGGAGGTCTAATTCCAATACTGCCGTGCAAATGTAAGATTTCTCTGCGATGCACCTCTGTTAGCATAGGTGCAGTGACCATCCGTCTACTTCGGGGCCCATACGCAGCATGGTTCTCCTGAAGTGCCACTTGAGACACACTTCCGGTAGCCAAGAATCCTAAATTCTTGGCAAAACTATTTAAATGATTATATTTCCTCCAGAATCCACGATCCAGCTAGAATATTAAAATTTCTCCCGAATGTTAACTTTAATACCCACATAACAAATAAATATCTTGTTTACTTTATTACGGGCCACGATTACTTATACTTTTTTAAACACAAAACAACCTCATGCTGTACTTGCGGATCCTATGGTGACGCAGACCACTATGTTTTCACTTGTCCCCTTACAAAATCTTTCTACCTTTCTAAACCTTCTGCTGGAAACTCCGCGGCCTGGTTCTCGAGTGTCTGCTCCAACAAAACTTTTATTAACAAGATCAAAAACTGTGTTCTCATAGCGAGAGAAATTTCTAATAAAATTACATAATCAGTCTGGGAGCCTCTTCTACTTTTAACCTTTTCTCTGCTCTCTGGACCCCCCTGAGGTGTCGCTTTTTTGGTGGAGGTTTTTGCTTTGTTTTTGTAGTTGGTTTTGTTTATGTGGTTTGTTTTGTTGTGCTGTTTATATAGTTCCTTGATGGTTATACTACATTAGTGCTTGGGTTTTTTTTCCCTTCGGGGTTTTCCCCTCTTTCCTTTTTTTTCTTTCTTATGTCTCTCTTGTATTGTATTGTATAGTTTTCATGTTTTGTTTTGTCGTTGCCATTCTTTTATTTGCCTTGTTGTAACTGTGTTGTGATTCAATTTTAACCTGTTTTGTAATGTTTTGAATCTAAAATAAAGTTCCCGGCCACACACTTAACTACAGTAAACCTTCGGGTCTGTCGTGTGGTCTGGGTTTTCAACACTTCAACACTTCCGGTAGCCCCCAACCCCAGTTTATTCGGCCATTGAGTTACTCCACTGTAGCGAGGCGATCGGCTTTCACGTACCTTCGGAGCGGACTTTCATCCCTCACATCAATGGCGAATGGTGCTCCTCAGTTCCCACGTCACTTATTCACAATGGTGCTATTTCTCCATTGAAAATACTCATTAACCACAGCAGCACGCGAACAGTTCACAAATTGCGTTGTTTCGGAAATACTCTCACTATTAGTCCGAAGTCCGATCATCATGAATTTTTCCAAATCAGATATATCATTCCTTTTAATCATGACAGTAACGAGTGATATGTTTTCAGAATGTCTGCACCTCACCTTATCTGTGAGACGAGATTTTGAGTAAGATTTAGCGGAGACAGTATTATGTTCAATATTTGCGATGTCTATGATATTCAACAATAGAAGCTGACTTAACGACGGCAGTTTTTACAACACTTTGGCCCGAGAGGTCAATTAGGTCATAAAACTAAGAGGCTACATATAGCCAGGAGAATGGTTAAACACGTTGACCAATTCTGGAAGATGTCTAGTCGTATTTCCCTAAGGTCTGCCAATCAGAGCGACAAGAAATGCGGAAAGCCCAGGCTGCCCGACTCACCCGAGGCCATGAGCAGCAAAATGAGCAGCCGGCGACAAGAGGTATGGAAGACCCAGACCGTCCGACGCATCCTAAGACTTGAGCAGCTGTTTGGACGGCCGGTCGACAAGAAGTGTTGAAGGCCCAGACCGTCTGACTCGTCCGAGGACATGAGCAATTGTTCGGACTGCCGGCGACAAGAAGTGTTGTTGTTGTTGTTGAGACCCAGACCGTCCGACCTACCAAAAAGGTGTAAGGAAACTGGCTACAAGAAGTGTTGTCGTTGTTGTTGTTGAGACCCAGACCGTCCGACCTACCAGAAAGGTAACCGTTAAGGTAACCGCTTGGACGACCGGGGACAAGAGGTGTTACCGCGGCCCAGACCCGAAGGCTCACCAAAAAAGAGGTCGAGCAACTTAAATCTCGGGCCGGGAAAAGAGGTCGACCCCCAGCAAAAAGAAGGGCCAACGGGCAACCCAAGCCCAACGGACTAGGGAAGCCGCCCCCCCCCCAAGCGGCGCACCCACAATACCAAACATCCAAGGATTTATTATTAACCAAAAGGAGGCCCGGCCACGGCATTTACACCGGCCTACATACTTCTACTAAACAAGGACAAGAGGTGTTACCGCGGCCCAGACCCGAGGGCTAAAAATATGGCTGAGCATCTAAAATCTCGGGCCGGGAAAAAGTCGATACCCAACAAAAAGAAGAGCCAACGGGCAACCCACGCCCAACGGACAAGGAAAGCCGCCGACTTCCCAAAGCGGCGCACCCACAACCAAGAACACCCAAGGATTTATTAACAGAAAAAAGGGAACCTGGCCAAGGCATTTAGAGTGGCCTACAATCATCCGCATAATTTGCGGGCAAATCCATATAAGCAAATGGATAAATAAGAACAACAAAAATAGTAGGCCAACTTATTAAAAAATAAATAGATTAATCCTGTATTCCAGGATTATAAACATGTCCACAGATAAACCGTTCAAAAGTTCCAAATATAACCAAAAATATTATGAAAAATATTATACTATTATGACAAATTTATCATCAAAACAGTAAAAATCCAAAACACAAACATTATCAAATTAATAAACCATTCATAAATCCAATACAAAACACCATCATCCAAATACAACACCGGTTCCATCTACAACCCGAAAAATAACAAGACCAGTACTCCCAAAAACAATAAAATATCCCCAAACAACTAACACATCACCACATTCTCTTCCTACCACATATCCACCATAATCAAATCCTGCTTTGTCAATTCATTATATTTCACAATACCTCATTAATATTTTAACAAACCAGTCTTAATATATGTTACTCAAATCCAAACACAATAAAATACAATAAACTCCCACACCTCAAATATCTTATGACCAAAATATCAAAATGACAAACATAATTAAAAATACTACATTAATCCAACCTTAAAACGGTTAGTTAACCTTAAAACGGTAATTAATTATATCAATTAACTACCTCTAAACTATCCAATATTAAAATAATCCCTATACAGAATATAAAACCCAAACCAATATTACATACCTCTATTCAACTCTATTAAATCAAAATAATCTCCAATCAGCTATCCATACACACTCACATTTCAACATAAAAATCCATCAAAAATACTAATTTTAAATACTACTTACCGTAATCAATAAAATCTCTAGAAACCCTCAAATTCCACAAGTATCTCGGGCAAAGATGAGACCGGCACGAGTGCATGACATCCAATTCCAAACCAAATTTCGGGTTAGCCTCCACACAATTAATGCACTTCACTATACCCATACATACGTTGTCCTCATGTAATTCCCCACACTTTAAACAGTTGTGGGGAGCCTCACATCTTGACCTAGTGTGTTCAAGTCTTCCGCATTTAGTACATGGTAAAACATTACCAAACTCTCTAACGGGCAAATTATTCATGCCACATTGCAACCGTCCCTGTCCCAACAGCTTTTCCAACAACCTGGGAGCAACTTCAATCACCCAATGTTTACCCCGTCTAGCTTCTATACAAAAATTCAACTCAAAATCATCCCTATTGCTGAATAATTCACTTTGCCCCAAAAGCAACTCATACACAGCTTCCCTGTCCAATTTAGCGTCAACACCAAAAACAATGACCCTCGGTCTTTTTCTCACAAATTCCCCCAAAGTATAGGTTTTTTCAAACCCCTGGAGGGCAGCCAACTGAGTTCTTAGAACTTCTTTATGTTTAAAACTCTTAGTCACTATTACTAAGCTACCCTTAGATGCACTAAAATACCGTTCAATGCCAAAGGGAGAATCAATAAGTGAAAGCCCATTACGTACAAACTGAAGAGTGGCACGAAAAGGGGCCACCACTACCAGCGAAACCATCAAAGTACGCTATGAAAGCGAATCCAAAACCGGAGAAGAGTCCGTAAGAGACACATCAACACCCAGTTTTAAAGCTTTCACAGCATCATGAACCACCGTAAGAGTCTACCTCAATTCACCAGAAATACCCTTCAGAAATTCGCAATGAGGACTCAACAATTTCTCCACCGAAAAACCAGACAACCGTGACACATCAAATCCTTCTTGAAAGTCGTCAATACCTTCTAAAGAACCCGAACCAGGTACAAAAGGTGCAGATGCAACGCTCCCCGAAACCGAAGGACCGGTCCGCAATTCACTTCTACATTTAACTAATGCACCCTCAGCAAATTTTAGCGTGCGAGAAGCCGAAAGAATACACTCAGCCAAAGGAGTTACAAACCTCTTAACCATTTCTCGCTGAAGAGACTTAGAAAATTTTTTACCTCTCTTGTTAACCAAGAAATTACCAAGTTTCACCAATATATCCCGTACTAGAACACCAGTTTGTATATTCTGATCTTCAGCAAAATAACTAATTCTTAAGTCATCTTCCTTAACTTTTCCCAAATTATATCTAATAATACCCATAAGATCCGCTTCATCAGTAAAATCATCACCAGAATCCCTTCCCTCCTCATAAATGGGAGAGGAAGGCTCCTCTTCACCAACCTCAGTGCTCTTAACTGTTTCCAATAACAACTTAGGACTCACAATAGGCGAAGATTCCCTTGCAACATCATCGACAACTGAGGAAGGACCTTGTTTCAAAAGTTCTAGTCTGAGACTCAGGTCAGACAACTCTTCCTCCTTGGCCTTCATACTAATTCTCAACCTCTCAAGTTGACATGTTTTCTTATTAAGCTGCCTACGAACGTCATTACAATTGACTCTGGACTCATTCATAGCCTGTACAAGAGGTGTTGAAGACCCAGACCGCCTGACTCATCCGAAGACATAGAGTAGCTGTTTGGACGGCCGGGCGACAAGAAGTGTCGAAAGCTCAGACCGCCCGACTCGTCCTAGGACATGAGCAATAATTTGGACCGAAGGTTCTTGACAGATTTAATGATGACTTCGAGGTAAGAACAACAGTTTTGAGAATCGAGAAAATTGAGATGCAATGCTGACGCAATTATGAGAATGCAAGATTGAGATGCGAAGAAAATTACTCCACAGACATTCCACAGAAATGTCCATGTTCTGATATACAGAACTACCATGTCCTGATATACAGAAGAGACGAATATTCGCAACTTCTACGAGAAAATAGAATGACTGCTTACGTAGATGGCAGTACAATATGATCGACATTAAGTACGAGCTGGTGACAAAGTCCAAAGACAGACTTGAAGGTATGTGTTCTTCAATAATTGTTGAAGGTCATAAATGCATTTTAGGCATTTTTATTTAACTGGTCTCACATTTGCTCTCTCCGCCGCAATTAATATGAATAATTGTTGTAATTAAATTAATAAGTAATCTATGTTATTAATAAATTATTTTATTTTAAAGTTAAAATGGTGCAATCAATTGTAGTATTATGTTAATAAATATTCTACTCCGGGACTCGCATTAAAGATTAATAAGGTGGGTTTAAGCGGCACACAACGCAATGTGTTTAATGTTTAAATATTCCACAATTTACGATCTTTCGACCATGGTTTAAACAATTTAAATAAATATTTATGTTAAAGTTAAGAATGTGCTTTGCACTGTACTTCACACAAATTTTCTAAAATGTGCACCACAATGCCCACCAAGCCAGCTCACGACCCGTGCCTTTTTTCATTGGCTACGCGCTGTTGACGTCATAAATGGGAGGTGGTCACAATAATGTGACTCGACTACAATAATGTGATGGGAATGCAGTTTCAGATGAGAAAGTTTACGTAATGGTTCGGATTAGTAGCCAAACATGCTGTTATAGAGGAAAAGAGTAGTACGTTCTTTGGTAATATTAAGAGCGTGGGATATACAATATTGATATGATTACTATAAATGCGTGACATGAGGTAGTAGTATGGAATAAGAATTATGAAAGAAAAGGGTATATTAATTTGTGCTCAGCAATATCTCGAAAAAATACTCAATCCATTAACACCAAATTTGTAACAGTTGCAGAAAGTTAGATAAATATTTGTATTTTTAAGTATTTTTTATTAACTCCGATTTTAACTAAATTTGGGGCAAAATTAGAATGAAGAATTTCTGTGAAAATGAAGTCACATATTTTCAGTGAAGTTTGAGAACCGTTTGAAATGCTTACGTGAATTAAATTTAAAATAACATATTAAGTCAAATTAGGTTTTCAATGAATATTAAACATATAAAATATTTAAATAACCTGCACCTAAAGTTATTGTACAAATTATTATTACTTGCATAAATTTTCGCATAAATATTGAAACAAAATCACTCAATATATAGATATTTATTGGCGTACATTTAAATTTCAACATATATATCCCTGTTAATGGCTTATTTTCCATCTAAACTAAACTGTTTGCTAAATCTAGACTACCTGCTTTATGAAATCGTTAGGCAGATGGGGTAATAATAATCATCTTCAAATATTTCATATCGCCTAAGCAAATATCCGATATGTTTACTGGTTGTAAAATTATCGATTTTCATTATAGCGTGCAAATCATTTTGTGATGACTCCGGAGCCTACGTAGTAAATGAGTAATGGACTAAGAATTTTATCGGCAAGTTGAAGAGCTTGATGTGCTACTCTATAGTTTATCAGCTGTTGGCAATGGTGCGCTCATATTTACAACGTTTTTATTAGATGCAAAAATTGGACTTAGAATAGAGTTGGGCAAGCATATTTACAGGAGGACCAAACGTGATAAGAAATTGCGTATCAAAGACTTCATTATTTTATCTCCAAAATTAATTTTTGCTTTCTCTACAATGCATGGTAACAAGTATTGGAATCGTACTGAAAATTGCAATTCGAGTTTTCGACTGATCTATACTTTGTGAGTGCTGTAGAGCCTGAAAAAACTATTTTTTGCGTGATGCCTGTGTGTGTGTGTGTGTGTGTTTGTATGTCGGTGTTTGTGTGTCTGTCTGTGCAATGTATTTATCCACCCTAGCTGAAAAACTTATTGATGAAAGATCACGAAATTTGATAGATGTGTCATTTGTAGGTTACGCTTGTTCTGATTAGTTTCTTTTATGAATCGATAAAAAACGTCCGCAAAAATGGTATATATCCATACTAGCTGGAAAACTAATTTTACCACATTATTGACCATATTTCACAACATTTAGTGGATAAGTTACTTGTGAGTTGCCCTGATGCTGATTAGATTTTGGAATAATTCAGATAAGGTAACAGACCTTTTTTTTCAAAAATAACCCTCAAAAATCGTCAAAATATAAATTAAAAGACTACGTATGATTAAATGCATCAATTAAATGCTTATTTTATACTCTGATTTTTGTGCAAATGCGACATCGCACTGAGGAGCATCCAATGAGAGCGAAGAATGCGTATGTGGACATCGGACAAAAATGATGTGGAAGACAAGAAGAAAAAGTCAACAAATAGAATTCAATGATTATCCAAAAGTGGTGAGAGAAAATCATGATTATACAAAATTAATAATTAAAAAGCAAGGGATAATAATAGAGAAAGGAATATAAGATATAGAGATAATAGAGAAATGAATAAACGATAATTTATTTTAAAAGTTAAAAATGTGGATTTTAATGTGTAGTGTTTTGATTTAATGATTATGTTAAGGAACTCGTGCAAAGAAGTAATGGTGGGTTTTGCGGACACGTTAGCATGTACAAATGTCACGATTCACGACCATTTTAATTAAGATTAATAATTTAATCCAAAATAGATCATTAAAGAAATAAACCAATTCAATGTTTTAATCATCACACCCATACATCTAGGACTAACCATTTCCCGTTTCCGAGATATTTTTGTTTTCTTGCATTTTTCCTCATCGCCTTCGAATATACATCCAGCAGCCAAATGGACACGAAAATTTATTCAAAACTGCAAATTCGATATAATTTCAGATAATTATCTATGCTATTTTACGCAATTAAATGTCATTTGATGAATTATGCAACACAGAAAGGGAAAATAAAATTGAGTCTGTAGTGTTTTTAAGTCATGTACTGCCCTAAAAAGGTTTAAATATTCAGAAAACAAAACAAAGATAGATACCTACTAAATTGTTTTGAGTTCATTAAGAAACTTTAAAATGGTGGAATGTGAGATGATGGAAACTGTAATTGATCTAGTAGCATTTTTTCATAATCTGGGTTAAATTATGAGGAGGTGATTCTGGAGAATAAAGATTCTCATCAGTAAGTAGGTTTCTAAAATGACCTTTTCTATGTTTTATGGTTGAAAACACTTACTCATATTAATATGAGAATGCAAATATTGCTATAAAGTTTTTGGCATAATATACCAAATTCAGAAATTTTGATTTTGGCATGACTTTATAAAAGCAAAAAATCCAATTTGGTTGTGTGGGCTGTGTTGTTCACATCAGCGTTCCGAATTTAGCTCATCCCTGAACTAGAATGACGTTACAAAATATCAATTTAAAATACCTCAAATGAACACGTTTATAGTAGACATTCTATAGTAAAGTAGGAAATTCGATTAAGCGGAAATTTAAAAAAAGTAAAATCTTCCAAATTTTTTAGCAATTTATACTAATTCATTAAATGTTAAAAAGAGGGAAACTTAAATCAGAAATTACACGTCACATAAAATATTTTTGAAATAATCTCTATAAATATGAAAGTATTATTATTGTTATTATCATTATTATTTTTTTTGTCTTATTACGGTTTTGGGGTACAATATTGCTCGAATTATTGGTATTTTCAATTTTAAGTCATCTCTTTTTATTTTGTCAGAAATTTTTCCAAACCCATATATTTTCTATTGTGTTTAGCGAATTTTTTTTAATGTCTAGGCACTTAATTATCTAATCGCTCGCCCATTTTTAGCGGCTGGATTGTGAGCCATTTTGTAGTCACATGGCATTGTCCTAGTACATCACGTGAAAAGATTGAACGACGGACATTACAACATCCTTCATGGCCCCAGGAGGGTTGAACACACAACACGGCAGCCGAGAGAGCACGAGGAAACGCCTTATACCTCTCAATTACTAAGTCAACAGTTTAGCCGATGGTTGATCGAGGAAAAATTCGGCAAGGGTGTATTTTGTACTATTTCAGAGTCTTTATTTTGACGTATGTTGAACCAAACTTCATATTTTTTTTTGGTTAACAAACAGGGAAAGATGTTTTATACTATATAGAATACCTGCCTGATTTTTTTAGCTTCTTCCCAATAAATGCAATTCAAAATATGATAATATGACCTGCATCGTTGTGTCACATGATCATACCTATACACTATAAAACATTCTGCAAACTTTGTACATTTTTTCAGCTGCTTTGTTGACAATTTCGGCTAACTATCAGGACAGCCTCAATTACAGGCTTTCATGAAAATTTCAGTTTCTTTTCTAAAATATGCAGCTAATTATCGTCTGCCGAAGCGTTAATTTTGTATATATATATATATATTTCGTTCAAGTGTATTCATTCCGATGTCCACTCGCTCTGACGAAAAGATGTAAAATGCTCTGTCGTATGTTCACGTGTAGACTCCCACGTGGTAGAATCCCACGTGGTGGCTGTGCCTGTAAGTTAATATTTCTGCTTTTATATTTCTGGTTTATAATTCACTTGGTTTTTTTTATTTGTCCTTCCACTAGTCAGTAGACAGATCTAATGGTGTCCATAGCTAAATACTATCGCCATTGTCAGAAACTGGCTATTCTTACCGTTTTAATTCGAATTGTATGGCTGTCCTGACGAGAATGCAATTTCGAACTAACCGCCGTTTTTTGTGTAGTTTCAGTTGATTGTTCTCCGTGTCTTGATCTTTATTTTTGAGTTATTGCCTTTTCTCATTTTTGCCATATTTGTTTTTTATTTTTTATATATATTTATATATATATATATACCTTTTTTATTATGATTTTTGTATACTCATCTTCCCCTCCCCCCTTTCCATTATAGTGATAAGTTACCTTCTATTTTTATCCTTAGTCTTGGTCTATAGTTACTTATTTGTAACAGATATGCTAGAGATGGGTTGTTTTGTACTTACCGTAGTTTATGCATACTTTTCGTTTAAAAAATTTCAATTTTTATTTATATATATATATATATATATATATATGTGAGTATATATATATATATATATATATATATATATATATATATATATATTACAAATGAATGATCTAAGAAAAGTACAAGGAATATCATAAAATACAAATAAAAACAGACAAATAAAGGAGTGAAAACGGGGTATCAGTAATGTCTAGGGGTATTGTGACCCCTATACCTGGTTAAAGCGTGTTTTATTCCCGGGAAACATTCCCAAACCAACCAGTCGCCCGAAGTAGTTCCAATCCGTGCATAAGGAAAAATCAGAGTCCTAAGGGAATATCAAAACCTTAAGAAGCCAAAAGAGAATTTCAAGGAGATTCAGACGCCAAACACATATAAGAATTAAACGCACAAAGTTACAGTGAAGGAAAAGATTCCAAATAGTCCATTGACAACAAGTCTTGGAAATTAGCATAAATTATATTATCATTACGTAGTTTTTTACAAAATGCTAAGTAATAAATTTTTAGAAAGCCGTGAGGAAACTCGTTCTATAATGCTTCCTTTATCAAATGTCATTCACATATATATCGCTGTTCACTAGTAGAATTTAATTTACCATATCTTACAAAATGATTAACAATCAAATTTCTCATTACGCCATTACTCATATTACTATTCCAAGGAGTGATGTAATTGATATTACAATTGGAACTTTTACGTTTATCATAAATTTTGTAACATAGATGAACTTGAGGATTTCAATATATATATATATATATATATATATATATATGTATATATATATATATATATATATATATATATATATATATATATATATATATATATATATATATATATATATATATATTATCATAACTATCAGGAACCTTACTCCCCATTGCCGACAGCTGATTCCTCTGAAACCTTCAGTAACATACTTACAAATGTTTTACAATGTATTAATAAAATGGTAAGTTATGCATCTATTTATAATCTCAGCACTCATTATTTTCCTATAAAATTTCCTCAAAGTAGCAAAAGTTCACCACAAATTGTGAATTTTATATTATGTTCCGCACGAGAAAAGGATATGCAGCTAGTTTGAACATTAAAAATATTCACTTTTAAATATTTCGCACTTGCTAAGCAAATAACCGATTTGTTTACTGGTCGTAAAATTATCGATTTTCATTATAGCGTGCAAAGAATTTTGTGATAACCCCTAATTTGCGGAATAGATGACTAATGGATCGAAAAATATATCGACATATTGAAGAGCGTGATGTGTTACTCACCTCATTGATTACTCTATTGATTTTCTGCTGTGGGTAACGTTGAACCCAAAATTATAATCTTTTTTTTTTTTTTCACAAAACTCAAACCGCAAATTCTCTTTAGAAAACGATTTTAGGGATGTTAATTTTAATTCAACTTTTAAAATTGTGTCGAAAATTAAAACTCGAAATTTTATAAGATTTAATTGTATTGAAAATCTCAGGAAAGGCGCATATTGGCAAAAAATTGATTTTTTGAAATTTCCTTAAAAATGTATTGACAAATGAAGCAAAATATATTGCTGCATTTGTCTCATTTACGTTAATATCTATTAGAACGAATTACCAGAAGTTTTTCAGGTCTTAAATAAGCACCCGTCACTTAAATAATACATTAAAAATGAATAGGAAGGAATTGTACTATAGAATACCGTTGGAACATCGTTATAATGAACATTCTTCAAGAACGTGTCAAAATGGAAACTCTGTAAAATTATTTTCTGTCGCTAAGCAACCAATTCGTGTGAAGAAGAATATCTTTCTAAAATCAAATCATAACGTTTTCGTCTTCAATAGCACTATAGGCAGATAGTGACCCCTCTACTATTTTTCTCGGTTCAGACTATTTTCTTCGGTTCTGAAGTTCCTTAGTACCAATCTTCATGATCGAAGCTTATATTTTTTGCTACGGGTAATACAGACAAACAGACAGTCTTATTATTTTACTATTTTAGTTATCCAGTGGCGTTAACACCCAGGTCCTAGGGATCTGCAATGAAGAGGAAGAGAGTGTAGGGAGGGTTCTATAATCCTTCAAGAGAGAATTAAAAACTATTATAAAGATCATAGAAATATGGTAAACGAGCCCGAAATTATACAGGGTGTCCAGTGCTATCGCTGCCCAATGGCTATTTCCTCAACCGTTAGTCACAGATATATACTTTCTATTGCAAAAATGTTTTAAATTTTAAAATCTATTATCTTAGAAACAGTTTAAATCAATAAACACATTTCTGAAAGAAATACGAAATATGAATATTTATTCGGTCCCCCCGTCCTACCAATTATATTTAGGAAAATCATCCTCATACAATTTCATGCAACATAAAAACAAATCTTCCTTTTACGACCAAAATTCACCAAGTTATGAAGCATTAAACATAAGTCGCTTTTCCACATATAAAAATGCCCCGTTTCAGGCAATCAACCAATCAGGGACCGTATTGACTATTTCTTCAGGCAGCCAACCAATCAGAGACGGTATTCACCATTTCTCAGCACAAAAAGTGCTCCAACTTTAAACAGCTAAAGTCGGTCAATTTTGGTCGTAAAAGGATGATTTTTTTTATATTTGCATAAAATTGTATGAGGATGATTTTCCTGAGTATAATTGGTAGGACCGGGGTACTGCATAAAAATTTATATTTCGTATTTCTTTCAGAAATGCAATTATTGATTTAAACTGTTTCTAAGATAATAGATTTTAAAATTTAAAACATATTTGCAATTGGAAGTGTATCTCTGTGACTAACGGTTGAGAAAATGGCCATTGGGTACCGATAGCATTGGACACCCTGTATATTACTGAAGAGCCAACCCGAGCTTAATCTTTTACATCAATGCCTATATCATGACAGTCCTAGCAAAAACCTCGTTAGGGGGGCGGAGGAGCTTTATGATATGTGATTTTTTGCTAAATGTCATATAACCAATGTGTAATCAATGTAATTGTTCAGTTAATAAGAACTATGATCTCCTTACCGGTACTTAGCCGTTGACAGTTCAAACTATCATTTTCTCCCCCATTAACACTACTGATATTTTCCTATTATACCCCCATAAACACTACTGATATTTTTTCGATTATTATCACCATAGAAAATAATGTTATTAAATTGAAAAATATACCTATATTATTTGCTTTAATTGATGAAATTGCAAATTCTAAGTCTAGCGTATTATATATAATTTTCCCGAATGTAAGTTTTCGTAAGTATATTTACATTTATTTCTTAGTTAGCATACCCATAACTTATAGACATACATGAACGTAAACACGTACACAGGTATACAGAATTCTTTTTAATACGTTCAAAATGCACTTAGAAGATCTCAAAACATGCATTCGCAGCTCTTCCGGCACGATCAATTTAAAAAGTTTCAGAAAATCAACACTTTTTCTATAAAATAGTATAAAAGAGTATATGAGACTAATTTTGGGATTATTTTCTAAACAATAGTGTAAAAAGGCATATGATTTATTTTGGGAATATTTTCTATACCAATGTATAAAAAAAGTATACATGGCTTTTTTGGGGAATATTTTCGATACAATGGTATAAAAAATTATATATCATTGTGTTTTAGACTTTCATTCAATTAAATTAATAAAATAGTTTCGTTTCTGTTTTAAGATGTGTTACACAGAAATTCACAAGCAATTTCAAATAACAAATACCACATTCATAAGAAAATTTCGCTTTGACGTCACAATGAATCTGTAAAATAAAATCGTCGGTAAACGCATGACTGCAAAACCCATACGGATATGGATCCCTCCTATAAGCATTTATCTTGCTCTATTTCCTCCATATGTGATTTTCTCCTTTTTGTGATTATTTCATGTCTCTCAAATTAAAAAACTGCAGGACACAGTCCCCACACTCGAATGATATCCTACCCCCCCCCCCTCTTATACGCAGCAAAGCATATAGTGAATAAAGATATCAAACAGTTTCAAACTTTATTCTTCTTATTATGAACTTTATTCTTCAGGCTATTTAGACATTACATAAGCAGTATCAGCAAAGATTGGATATAAGCTTTCTTATTTTTGGAAGTACTGCAACACTTGTGGAAACCAGGAAACATTTAGTCTGTGTTTATATACAAAGATTTACGATAGCTACCAAGCCAGATAAAGGCTCAGACTTATAGGCATCAGTTTACAACAACCTTGACCCGAGAGGTTATGAAAACCATGAATAAAAATGCCTCAATTACACGTGTGATCAACGCAGAAAAGGTACTGGAGGCCTAAGCTGAAACCATGCGGATTGGTTAAAGGATTAATCAATGAAGAAGTGTTGCCGCCTCGCCCTGAAGAAGACCAATGAGATACGATGGGCGTAACTGGACCTCAGGCAAAATGATGTGGCAACAGGCGGAAAGATCAACAGATAAGAGTCCGCATTCAGAGAGAGAAAACGTAAGCAAATTCATTTGAAATTGCACTTGCATTCAATGAGCAGTCGATATTAACACGTTCGCTGCCAACTACGAGAATACTCGTAGTTGGCAAACTGAGTTTACTAGCCAGCTACGAGATAACTCGTTATTGATCGCCTTACCTAAATCACTGAGTATTGCCGTATTGCCGTAGCAAATGTATGCAATGTTTAGGTGTTTGGCTTACAGAAAGGAACATGTTCGTCATTGTCATGTGCGCCATTTTTTGGGTTTATTCACTTAGGAAATGTTATAAACGGACTGCTAAAATTCTTGTTCAATGACTGTTGTAAGACTAAAGGGAAATAACGTATCGCACGTGCAGGAGTTTTGCGTGCATGCGCGGAACGATTTGCATGCGCAGAACAACATTGTTCATCTAGTTACAAGTTATCTAGTAGTTGGCACAAGGAGCAATTATATTATTTCATATGTCAACTAAGAGTATATGTCAACTAAGAGTATACTCGTGTGAATTTATTTATTGCTAAAAGTAATCTGTTATATCTATATTTAAAAAAAATCAGATGTGGGCATCACATGACTTTCCTCATATAATGCAATGAATTTACTACTTTTACAGTTTAAAAAAATGTTATTCTTATAGTAGATATTTATATTATTTCCAATATATAGAATTTTCTTCAATTAGTCGACATTTTCATTGATTTAGCGTCATTATTATCAATTTGGCGAGATTTTTGTTAATTTGGCAATAATTAAAAATGTCGCCAAGTTGGCGATATTCCGCCAAATTCGTCGCCAAAATCTTGCCAAGCGTTATGGACGGAAAAATAAGTTATTCTTACAGCAGATAAATGACTGTTGGCGTTCAAATACAAAAGTATTACTCAAAGTATATTTTTTCATGAATGGAACGAGCTACATCCACAAGAATGATGTCACCCAATTTATTGCATGGTATTGCACATGAAAAGTGAACATGTTTCTCAATAAGAAATATTTTTTTTATTTTATATAACTCTTTGATAATTTTTTTGAAAAATGTGCAATATCTCGAGAACAGTTCACGTTAGCGTTCTAAAATTTTTGTCAATCATTTTCTAATGAAAAATTACATAAGAAATGTCTATTTGCGTAACTTTTTGATTTTTTGACGATTTTTTCAAAATTTCACTCGAAAGTTTAGGGAGGTTCAGAACATTCGATTGCGTATAAAAACAATAGGTTTCCAGTGTTTACGGATTGTGATTTCTGTATCTCATTTCGTTCGAATCGGTCCATTCGTTCGTCAGTTAATGTCTCCACAGACTCAATGACACACACACGCACACACACACACACACACACATACTTTCACACACACACACACATCACCTCAAAAATGTTTGATTCGTGATCAGGGATGCTTGAAACGTGCTCTCCCGTCGAAAACTCGAATTCGAATTTTCGACCCCGTCACAATACTTTCCTTATACATTATGTATATAAGGAAAGTAATTAAGCAACAGAGAATAATTTAAAAGCATAAAAATGCAGATAGGATCTGTAGGCTAGCCAGGCCAAGAGTGTGACTTAACAGCCAGTATGCAGATATATATAAGTTTGGTTGAAGACCCAGACCGTCCGACTCATCCGAGGACTTGAACAACACGGCCGGAGATTTGGCCGTGGACGGCCGGAGATATATAAGTTTGGTGTAATAAACAATATAGTCAGCCTATAGCAAATATTGAAATATAGTGCAACAACCAATGACACATAAATGTCTAACGACAACAAAGGAGGTATATACCTATCAGCTATTATAAAAGGTCATAAAGATTTTTGGCTAATTAATGCCTGGTCTCACTCACCCAGCCTCCTTTTTTAATATATGTGTATAATTATTGTAATTTAATCACAATTATAATGTGTTTAATAAATAATGTTTATTACTTTCCTTATATACATAATGTATAAGAAAAGTATTGCGACAGGGTCGAAAATTCGAATTCGAGTTTTCGACGGGAGAGCACGTTTCAAGCATCGCTGATCACGAATGAAACATTTTTGAGGTGATGTCTGAGTATGTGTGTGAAAGTATGTGTGTGTGTGTGTGTGTGTGTCAGTGAGTCTGTGGAGGCGATATCTTACGAACAAATAGAGCGATTTCAATGAAATTTGGTACAAAAATCACAGTCCGTGAATACTGGAAGCCTGTTCTTTTTTAATGTAATCGAATGTTTAGAACCCCCTTAAATTTTTGAGTGAAATCATCAAAAAATCAAAGCCTTTAATAAAGTTACGTAAATAGAAGTTTCTTTTGTAATTTTTCCTTAGAAAACGATTGACATAAACTTTACAACGCTAGCATGAACCGTTCTCGAGAAATTGCAGACTTTTTAAATAAATTTATCAAACAATCTCATGAATTAAAAAAATTATATTAACTGTTGAGAAACATGTTCACTTTTCCTATGTAATATCATACAATAAATTTGGTGACATGATTCTCGTGGATCTAGCTCGTTCCATTCATAAGAAAAGATACTTTGAGTAATATGTATAAATATGTATATATTTGTATAAGTAATATGTATAAATTTGTATTTGAACGCCAAATTATTTATCTGCCATAAGAATAACTTAATAACTTATTTCTCCGTTCATAACGCTTGGCGAAATTTTGGTTGGCGACTTTTTAAACGTTGCCAAATTAAAGAAAATCTTGCCAAATGGATAAAAATGATATTAAATCAATGAAAATGACGAATACTTTGCGAAAATTCAATATCTTGGTAAGAATATAAATATCTACTATAAGAAAAACCTATTACTTTCCTTATATACATAATGTATAAGGAAAGTATTTTGACGGGGTCGAAAATTCGAATTCGAGTTTTCGACGGGAGAGCACGTTTCAAGCTTCCCTGATCACGAATCGAACATTTTTGAAGTGATGTCTGTGTGTATGTGCGCTTTTGTGTGTATGTCTGTGTGTGTGTGTATGTGTGAAAATGTGTGTGTGTATATGTGAAAGTGTGTGTATGTCTGAAAGTGTGTGTGTGTGTCAGTGAGCCTGTGGAGACTATATCTCTCGAACGAATAGAGCCATTCGAATGAAATTTGTTACAAAAATCACAATCCGTGAATACTGGAAGTCTATTGTTTTAAAACACATTCGAATGTGCAGAACCCCCTAAATTTTCGAGTGAAAATTTGAAAAATCATCAAAAAATCAAAACTTTTAATAAAGTTACGCCAATAGACATTTCTGATGTAATTTTTCCTTAGAAAACGATTGACATAAACTTTGGAACGCTAGCATGGACCGTTCTCGAGATATTGAATATTTTTCAAATAAATTTATCAAAAAATCCCATAAATTAAAAAAAAATATTAACTCTTCAGAAACTTGTTCACTTGTACTATCACACATGTAATATCTTACGATAAATTGGGTGACATCATTCTCGTGGATCTAACTCGTTCCATTTACGAGAAAAGATACGTTGAGTAATACTTTTGTATTTGAACTCAAATAGTCATTTTACCGCTGTAAGAATAACTTATATTTCCATCCATAACGCTTGACATGATTTTGGCGACGAATTTTGCAGAATGTCGCCATCTTGGCGACATTTTTAAATGTTGTCAAGTTAACGAAAATATCGCCAAATGGATAAAAATGACGCTAAATCAATGAAAATGACGACTAATTGAAGAAAATTCAATATCGTGGAAAGAATATAAGTATTTACTATAAGAATAACAGTTTTTCTTTCCTTATATACATAATGTATAAGGAAAATATTGTGACGTTCATATATGTGTTAGGTCCATATATGTTTTAGGACATCCTGAATGTGTTTTGAGTATTTTTGGAATGATGTCTGTCTGTTTACCTGCCTCCATATCTGTGATTAATTTCTTGCATATACTATAACTACAGCAAATATTAATGGACTTTTACAAAACTTTATATCCGGCTTTGTTTTTGAAAAATCTAGGACTAGATAGTAATTTTTTGAAATTCGAGCGAAAACTTCGAAATGTATTCAAATTTTCATATTTATTAACATGTCATCAGAGGGTAAAATTTGACATCAAACATTTGACATTGATCATGCATAAAAGAGGTTATTTATGGCTCAATGACACGAGACTTAATAGTTACAATCATTATCGTGAAAAATAGCCGCGAGACAATTCTCGTCTTCGTGATGTCATAAGTCTCCATCGAGGGAGGGAGGCAAGCCCCACCCCCGACATTACATTCGCAAATGTGGCATCAAACGAAAGTTTTCTTAAAAACCCTTTAAAGTAAAAGGTAACATGCTATAACTGTAAACAGTAGGAGTAGCGATATCGATTTTTCAAAATTTGTCTTGTAAAATTTAAAAAAACCCTACTTAAAAGTGGATTCTGTTATGAGAAAGTCGAGTGGAGCCACACTTCAGTTAGTTTCAGTTTTATTTTGTCTAACAATATAAGGGGCATAGCATCGTAAATAGCCGTCTTAATCGAAAATTGACTGAATTAGGTTCTGTCCTGTGGTTGATGCTATAGGTATGCAAAGTTTCATCCGTATGTGTTACCGATGGACTTCTGGGGAGTCTGGAAAGTTTTTTTTTTTCGATACCCCGTTTTGTGCACTTTGGAGAAGTCTAAAATCCGAATCCGTTATTTTTCGTCCCGTGGACCATACTAAAAGTTTACAAAGATTCAGCTTTCTAGGTCACTAGAGGGATATTGAAGTGTTTGGAAAGGCAAAAACACTTTAGATAATTATTGTATAGAAATATCTTTGGATAATTAAATTACCAGAAATCAAATTAAATGCTGAAATTCGTTGAAAATTGACAATTGGACCAAAAATTGTTCCTTTACCAAAACACATATAGCTCTAATTAAAAATGTCGACAGTGATTCCAGTTCGATGAAGCCGAAGTGGTTTAACCTTTTGCTCAGGGGTGAAACAGAGTCACTCCCAAACGAAGACCCTCTCAGAAAGACAGGTATTTGACACACCCTATCCCAAACAGTTCGAACCCCCTTTTCAGACACTGACGCGTAAACAAAAGGTTAACGTGAATAACAACATTTTTGTTGGTGGTTTGTCTTCTTTAAGCATTTTCAACACATAAAACTTGCAATACTTCCTTGAATAAATCAGGCATATATCAGTTAACTGACTACAATTGTATCGAAGGCATTTTTAGCCCCTTCCTTAGACTAGAAGAACAGTATGTGCTTTTAACACCCGCTATGAACGAACTGCGACAAAGCAGACGAAAAGAAATTAAGCAAGGATAAAACACTCAAAGCAAAAATTCGCCAGCGGGTGGCGTCAGCCATTGAAAAGCACAACCATAAACATATCAATGTAGGCTGATAATGGAATCACCCCCAACATCCTTGCACTTAAAGACAAGAGAAGCTGGTTTTGAAGTCAAAAGAATGAAATCTTAAGCATTGATATGAGGTTTAAAATAAAGCAGAGAGAAAAAATATATGAACCGTTAAAATATTGATAAAAAAAATGAATGAGTTTAGAGGGAAGAAAAAAAATATACAAACACTAGTAAAGGAAGGAAGATTATAAAATTCAAAGCGAATGAAGCAGTAATTTAGAAGAAAATAACAAAAGGACGCAGCTGGTTTCGAAAGTTAATTTCATCAATCAAAATTACTATAAAACTGACAGTGGTTAAAACTATTTTGGCAACAGTGGTAAAATCACTTCAAGTGAAAGTAAGAAAAAGTGAGACAAAAACACTCTCGGACAAAAACTTTTGTTTTTCCTTTTCGAAAAAAAAAATGTTTAAAATATTAAAATATTATTTTTATAATGCATAATTTGTATCTAATTTCCAACAAAGTAAATGAAAATTGTTTACATTATTATCTATTAGTTTCTGAGATATAAGTTACCTTTTACTTAACGCTCCGATTTCAGTCAAAAATATCCCAACCATAGATGTCATTCACACAAAAAAAGAGAGTCAAACAAATAACATAAATTACTTCCATTAATTTAACGAAATTTAATTTAAAAGCATAGGGGAAAAAATTCAGAGACGCAATTAACATACTTCTAACAAATCTAAAATTAGTTTTCGTTGAATGGCAACACATTCTACTTTCTTTATGTCCAGAGAAGTGAATTTGATACTTTATATTAATTACATGGCGTGTTCTGGAAACAAACACGTGAGAAACTAGAAAAAGGGAGGAGATCGATATTTAATTAAGAAAATAACAAGTCTCCATGTGCAGATTATAAAAAGAAGAAAATATTTTTACTACCCTCTGTGAGTTTCAAAATGTGTTACAGTCTGCATCTTAGGGTCAGTTTGTGTTCAATATACTTCATAATAATCAAGTCTGGGATTTTATGACCCAAAAAAGTGCCAGAAAACGACCTTTAAAATTGGCTTTGCTCCCCAAAAGGCTTCTATAAACAAAAAAGTATCCAAAAGAATACACTTTTATGTTGCTGTGTCAAATTTTTTTTTATTTTTTATTTTTCTTAGTTTCGGGATTCTTGAGATAGTCCTTAAGCACTCAACTAACTTTGTAAGGAAAGGAATGTACAAGTTAGATCTATTTATAGTAAAGTGGCCATACATGATCAAATAAAAGTGATTTCAGAGTCCATATCGGCGAATTAAAAAATTAGGATAACGAATTCTGCAGCCAATTACAAAGCCAATTACATGCCAATTACAAAGTTATAAAAGATTACTTAATTAGTAGAAATTGGCATCAAGAACGGAAGAACCGTGCATATGGAATACAATATCTATGAAAAAGTCGCATCGACAGCACCTCTAACACGGTGATACCTGCAATGCTTGCAAAAGAGCACAGTAATATTTTCTTTCCCATACTATGTAATATAATATAAAGTAATGTGTTCAAAAAATATTTTTAAGATTTTGATTTCAATATGTATGTTTTAGAACCTCCTGAAGAAGTTTTGACTATATTTGGAGTGATGTCCGTCTTCTGCTTCTTCGACCAAGACCGTCCGACCTACCAGAAAGGTATAAGGTATCTGTTTGGACGGCCGGGAAGTGCCACACAATTTTGACCGGAACCCAGTGGGGGAGGCATCCACAGGGACTGTACCCTCCTTCCCCTACCACAAACCTCTCGGGAGGACTTACGGACCCACATATTTGACGCCATCGTAAGCCGCTTGAACACGGCGGCAGTTTTGGCAGTGGCCGGAATCGCATCTAAGCTAAATGAGTGCAATTCCCGCGCGCTAACTACTGTGATATCCGTCTGTATATATGTATGTATATATGTATGTATGTATATATGTATGTATGTATATATGTATGTATATTGTCATAAGGTAAAATTGTCCTTATCAAAATTTACCAGTGTAGGACTTACCTATGATGCCGTCGCTAGGGGTGGAGCATGTAGCCCCAGGTTCACAAGCTGCGGAGAGGAACGCACAAAACATAAAGAAATACTCATTGCTTACTGCTCAATTTATTTTAATATTTTACTTAATATATATCCACTATAATCTGGAGTAATTATATTATGATTAAATCAATTATTTAAAGACACATAATACTAACAATATTACATTAATATATATTTACACAGGTAAAAAACATTGGCTTCAATTTCTTAAATAACAGTTTCCTTTAAACAATCTATAAGGAATAATGCTTATAGTTCAATATTTATGAACTCGTTCATATGATCTATTCATACGAACTGGTAGTTAATTATCTTAATACTCGTTAAAGGTGTGCCTTCCGTGCTAATAGTGACAATTGAAATCGGTTACCTCTACTCTTTGTTACGTGCATATTCGTGCCATCTCACTGGTGTGGGAAAATCGTTGCACTTCGCGTACTTGCGCAGGCTACCATTCTATTGCTCACAATCTACAGACATTTATTCACAAAAACCAAAAACATGATGCTGACTCGTTCGAAAGTTTTAAGACGACTACCAAAAACTTCAGGTGCGTCTAGGACGCTGTCGAAATTGCATCTCCTGGAAAGTTCTAGAACATTCTCTCAAACCTTTTTCTTTTCACATTGTAGTGTCGTTGTTGATTCGTTGACGTGAAGAAGGGGATGCGCTGCTTATTTATGTTAGTATTGCCATTGGCTCCCTCCGCAGCATTTAAATAGCTCATTAACTAGGTTGGCATCCGCAATTGGAATTTCGAAATGGCTAGGTTGGCATCCGTAATTGGAATATAACATGTAATACAAATATTGTGTTACATGATATCCCCCCTTGCAGAGAGAAAAGTTCAGCACACGGTAAACATTGCACTGAATACATCTGTGTACACATTGCGGCTACTGTGGAAATGTTGCTTTGATCCACTGCACATATATCTGTCACGGAAATGCAGATCACCGCATGTAAGACACACTATATTGTAACATTGACATACATATATCGGTGCATTACAACCGACATGTCACTAAAATGAAGGCACTCACTGTTCGGAAGATACACCATCGTACTTGGTAACACATATACTGCTGTACATGAAGAAAATATCACTGTTCGGAAGGCACACTATATTGTCACATGGAATTATCACGAGCACGGAAGACACCTTATTGTCACATGGAATTATCACGAGCACGGAAGACACCTTATTGTCACATTGAATTATCATGAGCACGGAAGACACCTTATTGTCACATTGAATTATCATGAGCATGGAAGAATGAGTCACCATCCTGTGACCTAACTTTCAAAGTTCCGGTACTTCAATATTTATATTTTCATTATGTTGCTTCGTACAGTTTATTGTACACTTCAAATGAAGACTATATCATAATTGTTATTTGCATTTCTATTTATATACAATTTCACAACATTACATTAAACTATACACAATTCATTACCTTGATTTCTCATTTTCACAGACGTAAATAATTTTTCGACAATTTTTTAGCTGTATATATTTCTTACTTGTAATACACATACATGTTATATAACTGTTTAAGCGTGTATCAATCATGGGTATTTTGCACATCATAATTATATCATATTACGTCTCGGCATTTAAAATATTAAATCTATATACTCATTTCGCTACTCCAAAATACTGCATCTCCACAATAACAAGTCTGCCTTTAAATTTCCTCTTCGGCTTCCCCTTAGTGTGACACAACTGCGCGGGGGGGGAAAGGGAGAAAAAGAAAAAAGAAAAAATTTCGCTTGACCCGTAGCTTTCCTCTTTTCTCCTACGTGTTTCCATGCCAACTGCGAACAATCGGTCATGCATGGCGATTTTCTGCGCCCCGACCCCCCGAAGCACGGAACGTTACATAAGATTGCAACTTTCAATCCCCTGTTCTGCCCAAATAATCGTAATCGCTTGCGATTTTGGCGGTATATTCTTCACAAGCGCGCGCTTTCGACTGTCCGATGGTGATGTACGCTCTCATTGACGGAAGGTTTTACGTGTATCCTTTTAAGGAATTCCACATTTTATAGTTTATGTGTATTAAGTTATACATTTATTTTACATATGTTGTTCTTAATTCTATTTAATTTAATATATATATACATATATTTTCTTATGACCTTCACAGATCTATATGTTGAATTTATTATGCTTTTACTTTCATGTACTCTTAATTCATTGGATTTATTTATCCCTTGTTGCAACAACGCGTGATATATTATTTTATGTGTAGTATTATGAATATACCATGATTTTGTTCTGTTATTGATATAACTGACTTTCTGTTCCCGTTTCAGCATAACTTTACATATTTATTTATTTAAATCTAATTGTTTCATATTTAATTTTATCTGTTATTTATTTTTATTTTCAGTGATGCTTAATTAATGCTATAGTTTATTAATTATACTCAATCATTTATCATTTACATACAAATCAATGTGTTTTCCTAATGTATTTTTATATACCGGCCGGTATTTTTAAATAACTATAATTGCCTGCAATTATAATTTTAATTTTGAAACATTGATTGTATGCTTACAATAGAATTTTTTTTGTATTATTATCGTACTGTGTAGGGGAGATTTTCTCCGATGTTTATTTTTAGCCTGGCTTTTTATTTTGAAGGTGATTAGCTTTCGCCGTACAATGGCCATATATGGAGCTGTTACGCTGACTGTGAAGGCTGCGAAATTAATCCATTTATGTAATTAACTTTTATTTTGTTTTCCAGATTGCGTGTTTTTGTAAAAGGTCTGTATACACTATTTATGCAATATATATTTATTAATTTACTAATTATTATTTACATCAGCTGTGCGTGTTTATTTTGACTTCACACTTTTATTTGTTTATTTATTTATGATTTTGCTTTTATTCTGTCAGCTTTTTATGAGGTATTTAATTAATACTTTTATGATTTTGAATATTATATACTTGCGTTTACCATGTTCCATGACTTTATTTTGAATTTTATTAATTATGTTATACAATTTTTTCAAAACCCGTACAAGAAAAATGAAACAGTGCATATACTTCATCAGCATGTTACCATTGGAAACAAAATTTGCCACTTCCTCGTTGACCTCTACAGCCATTCATCATCTGTTATCAATAAAGACACATGACCATCAAGATTCTTGAATTGTCAACTCCCTATTACGACACTCCTATCCTTAATTCATCAGTCACCGTACAAGTAATACAAATTGCAAGTAAGTGACATTTAATTATCTCTCTCCTTCTTTTTTCTAACACCTTAGTTTATTTTATTTTGGAACATTGAGGGGTATTGTATGTATAATTTATCACTTCTACATATTTTTTCTGATATTTATTGCTCTATTCATAAAATGTATCCATACATAAAAGTTAATTATTACCTATATTTTTATTTTATCCTCATATTTACAAAATCCTCATATTTATTTTACAAAAATATTATACTCATATTAATTTTACACATCTATTATCCTCATATTTACAAAATCTTCATATTTGATTTAAAAATTCCTATCCGCTGGACTTGCCTTCCTCCAGACAATTTTTTTTTGAAGTTTTATTTAATTTTGCGATTTTGTTGACTACCGTGCATTTTGGATAACTATCATGCCTATCCTCGCACTAAGTCTTCACTACTACACACTTTTCCTTAACACTACAGTTTTCACAATATACCATACATAATATACAATACACAATACATACTAAAATAACCATATACTTTTGCTGCCCTATGTTTTGCACATATTGTGGCACTATGCTATTTGTAACACACTTGTTGTCTCTTTACTTATTTATCACTTAATTTTGAAAGTTGCTCTATCTACATAAATTTTCTATTATTATAATTATATTCATTTTCTTTACATTAATCAAAATATCTATTTGTAGACTACCTTCCAACTTAATTTTTACATTTACTGTAGACTACCAAAATTATTTCAAAATGCTTTCCAATCAATTTTAAAATATTGTAGGAAACTAATATATTTTATAATACCATCTAATTTAATTTAAAATTCATTATAGACTGCTACACATCTTGTAGAAGGCTTTCCAATTAATTTTAATTTTATTGTAGAATCGTAAAAAACAATTATTGCAGAACAACTTCTAAACTATTCAATAACTATTGTAGAATACTAAAAAAAATTATTTTGCAGAATATCATTTGAATTAATTTTAACATTATTGTATAATATTACACATACTGTAAAACTTTTCCAAATTTTATTTTTGAATTCACTGGCTCTACCTATTGTGCTGCATTTATTTGCATACACTTACTATTTATTTCTGCTCTATAATATTTTAATTTTTCCACTTAGTTTAGCAGACAATTTTAAATTTAAATTTTTTTTTTTTTTTTTTTACTTTTTTATATTATTTTATTTTACTTAACTAATCACTGAACTTGCTAGTCCAAAATTCTGTACATAATGAATCAGCTTAAGTTAATCCTTATTTTTTGTTGATCTAAATTTTGTAATTTTAAAATATTACAGAGAGTTATAGCATTACGCTTTTTACCACATGATTTAAAATTTGCACACACATAATATACTTTTTTATACACAATATTTCCAAGATGAAAACACTCTTTACCACAGTTATTCATATACTTTGCATATCCTATCTCTGTATATATTTTTTATACAGCATTTATTTTACTTAACTTCTATATTTTTTTTTATTACTTGCGTTGATAATTTATTTAAGTACACCCCGTCTATCATTTACACACTAACAGTATATATTTAACTCTCAACTTCAGTATCTTCAGTACTGGCCCGCAATTTTGGCTAAGCTTCCCACACAACAATTTATCTAGCAAAAGCCCGTGGTTCGTTTCCGAACGACACGGCAGCATTTCGCGCTGCGCTTGATTTGCGGGCATCTGTATCTGGATCGCGTTATTTGCCGAACTATCTGTTACTCTGTTATTTACATTAATCTCCTGCTGTATATTATCGATAATTGGATCATCTTGCCTCGATCTTTTACTTAATTGCCTAGTTTTATTCGGCGCCATGATTTGCTACACTGTCATACAATTCTGACTCTATATTAAATATCTACACTAATACACACATATATACACAATAATATAATACATATTTAAATTATCATTTTCATGCATTTTCTTATCATTCTACTGAGTTATATCTCATTATTAAATTCATTGTTAAATTCAATATTACATTCCACTTATTATTAAATTCACTTTTATATTCAAACTCATTATTAAATTTAATATTATATTCAAACTCATTATTAAATTTAATATTATATTCAAACTTATTATTAAATTTAATTTTGCCTTTTACTTATATTTTTTTTACTTCGTCTTATGAAAATTAATTCTCTCCGAGCTTGACCACATACGGCACCAATTCGGGCGGCGACATCATGTCATAAGGTAAAATTGTCCTTATCAAAATTTACCAGTGTAGGACTTACCTATGATGCCGTCGCTAGGGGTGGAGCATGTAGCCCCAGGTTCACAAGCTGCGGAGAGGAACGCACAAAACATAAAGAAATACTCATTGCTTACTGCTCAATTTATTTTAATATTTTACTTAATATATATCCACTATAATCTGGAGTAATTATATTATGATTAAATCAATTATTTAAAGACACATAATACTAACAATATTACATTAATATATATTTACACAGGTAAAAAACATTGGCTTCAATTTCTTAAATAACAGTTTCCTTTAAACAATCTATAAGGAATAATGCTTATAGTTCAATATTTATGAACTCGTTCATATGATCTATTCATACGAACTGGTAGTTAATTATCTTAATACTCGTTAAAGGTGTGCCTTCCGTGCTAATAGTGACAATTGAAATCGGTTACCTCTACTCTTTGTTACGTGCATATTCGTGCCATCTCACTGGTGTGGGAAAATCGTTGCACTTCGCGTACTTGCGCAGGCTACCATTCTATTGCTCACAATCTACAGACATTTATTCACAAAAACCAAAAACATGATGCTGACTCGTTCGAAAGTTTTAAGACGACTACCAAAAACTTCAGGTGCGTCTAGGACGCTGTCGAAATTGCATCTCCTGGAAAGTTCTAGAACATTCTCTCAAACCTTTTTCTTTTCACATTGTAGTGTCGTTGTTGATTCGTTGACGTGAAGAAGGGGATGCGCTGCTTATTTATGTTAGTATTGCCATTGGCTCCCTCCGCAGCATTTAAATAGCTCATTAACTAGGTTGGCATCCGCAATTGGAATTTCGAAATGGCTAGGTTGGCATCCGTAATTGGAATATAACATGTAATACAAATATTGTGTTACATATATCTTGTGTGCATGATAATTGCCACAAATATAAATGGATTTCCAAGAAACTTTATATCCGGCTTTGCTATAAAAAATATATTGAACTAGATTGAATACTTCGAAATTCTAGCGAAAACTTCAAAATTTATTCGATTTTTAACACTTTACAATAAAGTTGAAAAGTGTTTATGACTTTGTTCATTCTGTCTGTCTGTCTGTCTGTCTTTATGTCCGTTAGCACGATAACTGCAGTAAAAATGACTTAATCAAAATTAAATTTTGTATATTGTTCAGACGGTCTGTGGAACCTATGGGAAGGAAAATGAATGACATCACCCAATTAGTTTTAGATTGAACCCGGGTTGAAAAAATGAAATACATTGAACCTTATGGGACCTAATTTTTCAAACATTTTTTAAGCGGATTTAAAATTTGCAACTTGCTTCGAAAATTTTAGGTAATATTCAAATTACCCCATAAAATATATAAAAAAATTGCAGCAAAATATATTCAGTAGTTTTTTAAATAAAAATTAAAATAATAATTACACCTTTTATATGAAGCGATCACGTAACCATAATATGAAAAGATCACGACCCACTTCAAAATGAAATAAAACATCCATCTTGTCTCAAAATCATGATTTTTAAAGTTCTTTTTAATTCATATTGAGTGTCGTATCCGTCCTAAAACCGCTTTATTTTTGCTTAAATTCTGTGCATCTACATACTGAAACAAGGCAATTACAATATATTTGAGTTTAAATGATCATCCAAATTTGATTATTTCTATAACGACGCCTATTTTTCACTTATGTAAAATGTAAACAGCAAAATATGTAGAATGAGTTGTTTAAGAATTACTGCATTTCATTAAAGCAACATTATTTAGTTCATGGAGTTTGCAATATAGGATATGAATGAAATATTCATTGATTTTACAGAGAGATGGACGATTTTGTTCGATGAAGTTTTATGCACAGAGTTTAATTACCTGTAACTCCATGGTCTTAAGTTGTTAAATAAAATAAATTATTATAGTATTGTGATGAATGAAATGAATGGGAAAATGTTTATCAATGAAATGCTGCTTTTATAGAGAGAGCCAGACGTGTTATATTTCGATAGCGTTTGAATAGATTTGAATAAATTTATGATTTGAATAAATTTCAGTTGTTTTTGATGAAGTTTTCAAATATAATAAATTATTGTAGTGTTATAATAATGTTAAAAACATTACCCAGGAGCCAGGCTTTTTATATTTAATTGACGCCATTTGAATGAAGATCATTTGCTTCGATGAACTTTTAAGTTTTCAAATATAATAAATTAACTTAGTATTGTGATAATTTTTAAAATATTACCGAGGAATGTATCGCATTTTAGAGATGTTTAAATGAAATTGCATTGAAGTTGAAAAGTGTTTCATAATCAATGCTTTATGCATGATTGATCTTTCTCATTGATCTGATGCATGTATATGATCGATTTCTTGTACAATGTATTTCTTCAGAAATATAAATGGATTTCCACGAAACTTTATATCCGGCTTTGCTATAAAAAAATATATAGAACTAGATAGAATATGTCGAAATTCGAGCGAAAACTTGAAATTTATTCGATGTTTTTTTTCTGCCATAGCAACATAGGACAAAATTTGACATAATCATGCATAGGAGGGTTTATATATGGATCAATAATCACGATAATTAATAGTTTCAATCACTGTTGTAGAAAACAACCTACAATTGTATTCGTGACGTCATTGGCTCCCCTTTGAGGGAAAATTACCTCCCCCGGGGGGGGGGAGGAAAACAAAGCACTTTCAAAACACTTTATCTAAAATTTGGATAAAAAGAAAATCCCAAAAGATACTTGGAAATGGATTTTGGTATGAGAAAGTCGAGTGGAGCGACACTGCAGTAAATTTTTCTGGAATTCAAATATGCATTGTCACTGACGGAGGGCATTTTATACAGAGCCTACACCACATTTCTGTTCATATAAGTGTTGAATATTTTATTTCTCCTGAATATGACTACAATATGCCAATAATAATATTGTGTAAAATAAAAGTCTTACCGTCGATTCCTATTTATTGGACAACACTCTACAATTTTACAATTGCCTTTTCTCGTACATCGCGCTTTGCTGCCGAGTTAAAAATTCTTCTTCTTCGATTCAATCCGTTCGGCCTACCCAAAGGTGTAAGGTTCTTGAAGGCCGAGAAGTGCCACCTAATTTTAGACCGGAACCCAGTGGAGGAGGGGGAGCATCCACAGGGAACGTACCCTCCTTCCCCTATCACCAACGTCTCGGAAGGACTTATGGAACCACATAGTTAACGTGCCCGTACTCAGTGTGAACACCGGGTCAATTTGGGACAGAGGCGGGGATTGAACTCGGGCCGTCCGAGTGTAATCTCCGGGTGCTAACCATTGGGCTGTCCCGCCGCACGAGCTCATAACTCTAATAACCCTTCATGAAACTTGTTAATTCTCCACTAGAAGTCCTGTAATTACTATTATTCAATCGGACAACTTTGGGACGGGAGAACCCGTGTCTACGCGGAGTACGAACAGATTAAATCTGTGGGTAAATCCTTCCGAGAAGTTGTTGATAAGGGAAGGAGGGTACGGTCCCTGCAGATATCACCCTACTGGATTCCGGTCTGAATTAGGTGATCTGTCACTGACGACAAAATAGGTACCTTATGCCTTCCAGTAGGCCGAACGGTCAGTATAAAATATCTGGCAACTTTATCTATATAATATACAATGACTGACTGAATGATAGGGGTGATGCATCAAAATTATCAAGCACACCCACTTTAGCTAAAAGCTTTGTTTTAATGTCATTCGATTCGTCGCATCTTCGTGACCAAGGGAAAAATTCAAAATTAAAAAGAAATTCTAATTAGGGGATGCAGAGGTATAATTACAAAACTACAAAATCCCTTTACAAGTTGATTGAGCACTTCTACTCAAGCCAGAATCTCGGTTTCGGTCCCATTTGATCCATCTCAACATCCACATCAACGTAAAAATTGAAAATTCGAATTAAGGGTGGTGATACAATACGGCCACTGATGAAGGGTATATTGATGCCCGAAAGTGCTTTGGCTTTGTAAACTTATGTACGTCGAGGAATGTGATTTTATTAAATGTCTTTTTAAACATATGTTGGTTGTCTTTAACTTAATAGTTCATTAAAGTTTACGTGTATTCTTTCTATTTACTATCGTATATACTTAAAGTCTTTTTCTAAGTTATTGGAATGCTATAGGACTTTTATAGGAAACCTGTATATAGTATAATGCACATAGAAAGAACCGACATTTGCAAAATGATTGTAGTGATTTAAATGATTGTAGTGAAAAATATATATTAATTTTGTGTTCGTCACAACTTAACCCCCCCCCCCCCGTAGGGTACAAAATTAATATCAATCGAAATATTTTAAGCCCTTTAAAACAAAGGGTTAAATGCTATATATATGTTTATTTAGACCAAAAATGCAGATTTTTCAAAGATTTTCTGCAGAAAAAATCATACGTTATTTAAAAATGGATTTTGGTACGAAAAAGTCCAGTTGAGCCTCTCTTCAGTTAATAAAACATCTAAATGGGTTTATACTTTGTATTTTATATCTTCTGTGTAATTTTAATATTATATGTTTTTCATGTCCCTGTTTCTCCGTATGCTATTCGGCCATTAATGTCAGACAAATTTTGTTCGCGGTTTTGGCTGGATATAAAAATCCCAATATGTCATTTTTCTCTGATGAAAGCGCGTATATGACGTATTTTAGTAAAAAAAAAATACTTCTATTTTTAAAGTAGTTTTATATTTAAATTGAAACTTTTCCAAATGACTTGACAATTTACGTGCTCGCCGATGCATCTGTCTCCGAAAGAAAACCCAAACGTTACTTACTGGTCCAAAAAAGTTACTGTCCATACTGTGAGTTGCATGATCGCCTTCAACCCAGCAATGTCCACCAGGTATAGATACATAATTGCCTCGATTTAAAGTCCTGAAAAGTAGAAAACAGAAAAATTGGTAGTATTAAATTATGCGATATATTTGCAATGTTATGTCTAAAATACTGTTTAAAGTGATTTACAAACTGTTTGGCATGGAAAATTATGTAAATATAAATATCAAATATATATGTATACCAAAAATGTGCTAAATATATATCCAAAAAATAGCTATTTTCACCCACGTTTCAAACAGGCGAAATGGCTATAATAGTTACTTAATGTGTTAACATAAAAGTTTGGAATATCAAAATTTGTTTCAAATTTAAGCATAAAAATGGCGCACAATTTACAGTTCTGTTACCTTGTAAATTGCAGTATGTAAAAGAATATTTCATCGCTATGTTGCTTTATTTTCGAAGTCTTCAGATAGTGTACGCAAAAGAAAATCAATTAATAATAACAATATTTAGTAATAGTTTGATTTGAAATATAGCAAGCAAACGATTTCGGTATTTGAAATGTAACTCGTTCACCCAAAATGACCGCAATGGAATCAAAAATTAAATAAATGAATTGATAAAATACAATTAAAAAAAATCGTCTGAAATATAAATAAAAATATTTCAAAAGCAGTTGACATTGAGTTAATAAAGACAATTCATGATATTTTCTTCTGCGCAGGATAATATAACAAGAAAGATCAATCATGCTTAAAGCATTGATTATGAAACACTTTCCAAATTCAATGCAATTTTATTTAAACATGTCCAAAATGCAATACATTCCTCGGTAATATTTTAAAACTTATCACAATACTACATTAATTTATTATATTTGAAAACTTAAACCTTCATCGAAAAAAATGAACTTCATTCAAATGACGGCATTGAAATATAAATTGCCTAGTTTAAACATCTCTGAAATATGATACATTCCTCGGTACTAATTTTAGAATTTTCATAATACTACGATAATTTATTATATTTGAAAACTTCATCGAAAACAACTGAAATTCATTCAAATAACGTCATAAAAAAAATAACGCGCCTGGCTCTCTCAATAAAAGCAACATTTCAGTCATAAATAATTTCCCATTCATGTCATTCATCACAATACTATAAAAATTTATTTTATTTAAAAATTAAGACCATGGAGCTACAAGTAATTAAACTCTATGTGTAAAACTTCATCGAAAAAAATCGTCTTTCTCTTTGTAAAATTAGTGAATATTTCATTCATATCAGCTAAGCAGACGCCATGAACTAAATGATTTTGTGTTAAAGAAATACAGCAATTCTAATACAACTCATTCTACATATTTTGCCGCTTACATTTTAGAAGGTGAAAAATAGGCTTCGTTGTAGAAATAATCAAATTTGGATGAGCATTTAAACTCAAATGTATTATAATTGCGTTGTTTCAGTATGTAGATGCACAGAATTTAAGCAAAAATAAAGTGGTTTTAGGACGGATACAACACTCAATATGAATTAAAAAGAACTTTAAAAATCACGAATTTGAGACAAGGTGATGCCATATACCATTTTGAAGTGGGTCACGTGATCTTTTCATATCATGATCACGTGATCGCTTCATATAAGAGGTATTATTATTATTTTAATTTTTATTTAAAAAACTACTGAATATATTTCGCTGATTTTTTTTTTTATATATTTTATGGAACAATTTGAATATTACCTAAAATTTTCAAAGCAATTTGTGAATTTTAAATCCGCTTAAAAAATGTTTGAAAAATTAGGTCCCATAGGGCTCAATAATATTTCATTTTTTCAACCCGAGTTCAATCCAAAACTAATTGGGTGATATTATTCATTTATATTCCCATAGGTCCAACAGACCGTCTGAACAACATACTAAAATTTCATTTTGATTAAGTCATTTTTACGGCAGATATCGTGCTAACGGACAGACAGACAGACAGACAGAATGAACAAAGTCATAAACAATAAACACTTTTCAACTTTGTTGCAAAGTGTTACAACGAATTATCTGTGTCTAGATGTTTCCGAATTATAGCTGAAAGTATCTCTTTAAATTAAAAACGAATAAGTAGCTGATGCAGAAGCTTGACAAATTTCGCTTTTCTCATGTTTCTCTGCCACATGCCGCAAAATTTATTGCATACAAAAATATGTAATTTAGTACATTCTTAGGGAAATATTAGGAGAACACACTCTTATAAACCGTTTTTCAATTAAAAATTTAGTTTAGGAAATATTTAATATCAAAGTCAAAGAAAGAGTATTTCAGTTGCGAGTTCGCGTCCTGGACAGACTATTAATAGTAAGACCTCTAATTTTTTAGGCATGTACCTATATAGTGGAATTTTTGCAGTACGGAGCTCCATATTTGCATTTTAATTTAATTAAACAGTTTTTCAATTTTTATGCACTTCTGAAAAGAAACTTTTTCTTCTCTACAGACGAAAATTAATGGATCCAGTCGATTGTAAACTTACTTCTGATTGGATAGAGGAAAAACGTCACAAAATGGACAAGGACTGAGTTACTGAAATATTAGAAGCATTAACATTATAGATATTTATTTCTAAACATGGCTGCAACGTTAGTTAGTGCCCGTGGGATAATTCGAAATGGCGACAATCATATGCCTTATCGTTTAATCTTACAAACAAACAGAGCATTTCGTAACTATTGTTGTAATCAACGTTATGATTTTGTAGAGTGGGTTTGAATGTTTTAATTATTCTTTTGTATCGACACTCCTATTTCGAATTATTAGATTGTTCCTTTGTCCTGGAAGCTGAGACGGATAGAATGAAACCAAAACCAAATTCTAGCCTTAGTGCTCGATAATTTTGATACATCACTCTTGCTCACTAAAATTACTACATATTATACAGCTTCTAGGATCCAAGAAACGCGAAAAATACATCTAAAACTCGTACTCAAATCAATGACCTCAGATCCAGTCTTTCCCTATGCATATACCAACCATTTTAGTGAAAGTAAAAATCAGAATTGCAATCACGGTAGAAAAGAAAACACGGCGGGAAATCAATTTGCGATTCGGAACTAAATTCACTTAGGAATCGTTCACTCGTTACACGGATCCAACTCCATTACCGTTCGTAACTAGAAAACTTTTTGTAATTGCCTCGTCAGCACATCATGAAGGGGGGGTAGAAGAAACACTGATATATATCTCGGTAGAGATAGTGATCGCTAAAAGATAGATGAAAGAACCACGAAGTTAAAATTAAATTATACTTAAAAATGATCCCATTGAAATAAAAGAAGAGTATTCACTTAGGCGTGCACTACTTTTCAGTTGGATTCATTTGTGCAAAAGTTAAAATATGATTAACTGAAGCGTGGCTTAACTCGACTTCCCTCAAACCAAAATCCAGTTTTAAATTGCTTGTAATTTTTCCCCTTCGAATTTTTGAAGAAAATTTTCGAAAAATATGTATAGTTGTTTCAAATTATCACAATTCTAGCCAGTTACCCTTCCTTTTAAAAGACTTGAAAAGGTCCTTCGATTGATAACGACTTTGATAGTGTACTAACCCTGGAGAAGGGCAATGTAATGCCCCCCCCCCCTCACACACCTCACAAAGTGGCTTGTCACAAACACAAAAATTGTATCGCGGCTATTTTTCAGTACAATGAAACTATTAAGTTTCGTGATCGAGCCAAAGATAACCCCTTCCATGTATGATTATGTCAAATTTTGTCCTATGCTGCCATATTAAGGAAATATAAAATTTCGAATAAATTTCGAAGATTTCGAAGTTCTATCTATTCCTAAATTTCTTATTAAGAAAGCCGGATATAAAATTTCGTGAAAATTCATAAATATTTGTAAAAGATATCCTGTACACAAGAAGTCGACCACAGACAAACAGGTAGACATCACTCCAAAACTAGTCAAAACGTGATCAGGAGGTCTTGAAGCATATATTAGCATCAAAATTACGGTATTATCTGGAATCAGGGACCGAACTCCAATTATTCGTATTCATCTCGTGTGTCATATTAGTATCCCATATTATTATGGCATAGGGCAGAATGGGGCTAATTATCTCAGTTTTTCCATTTCCAATTTTAACAGTTTTCTTATAAACATAAGTGAAACGATCAGTTTACTATTCGTAACTTTCAACTTTTGGCTAACTATACACTAAAACATTTGCAAGCATGTTACTGAAAGTTTCAGGGGCATCAGCTGTCTGTTATATAAGGTTTATAAGGCTTGTTAAATAAGGTTATTATAGTGTTCCTGATAGTCATGATTATATATATGTATAAACATACAAAAATAACGCTTCTGCAGACAATAATTAGTTGAATATTTTAGACATAAAGCTGGATTTTTTCTGAACACCTGTCGTTGCAGCTTTTCTGATAGTTTACCGAAATGATCAGTAAAGTAGCTAAAAAAAATGAGCAAACAATGCAGAATATTTTTCAGTGCAGCAAAAAAGCGGAATATTTATAGGAGTGACGAATAACTAATTTCAATTTTTAAACACAATAAAAGCTTTGAGGAAAATATTGCATTATTCTGAGCGCCACAAATAATCCAGCTCGTTCTGGGCCCCGTGTTTCTTGGGCCCTTAACCGTGACTTTATTAGTGAAGCCGCTGCTTCCCAGACGCAAACTTACTTAATAGTTTTTCCTTCTTTTGCAATGATACGTTTGATCAGTTTCTGATCTGTATCTCTGGGGCAACTGCAAAAGAGAGAAAAAAGTAATTTCCAATGACAAATACAACAAGGAATTAAAGATGCACAAGAAAAATTCAGAAAGTGGAGAAAAAAAATGCTTCATAAAATATGAATTCCTGTTACAAATCATCTATACAGGGTGTCCCAAAAAGATTAAAACGCGCTTTAAACCTTTACCTGTTGGAGATAAGTGAGCAATGTAAATTGCAAAAATGTTGAAAGTAAGGTAGGAAATAAGACTACGTTAATGAAATAGTCCTCCCATTAATTTTCAGAAAGTTACACTTTTTAAATTTTTATACGATCCCTTTAGAGAAATTGGGTCAATCAGAAAAATTTTATTTTTAATGCAACAATTTCATTAAAAAAAACCCCGCATATCTGTATCTTTAAGCTTCAGAGAGTTATATTTAATTGAAAATTGAACATTGTGAATGGGGACCCTATATCAAATTAGAAATGTAAATTTGTGACATATCACAAAAAAAATAAAACTGTATAATAATACATAGGATTCCCAACAACGTAGTGAGTACCACTGCTTTATATGATCGTTATCTGTGTAATGCTTTATTTAGATGCATTTGTGATAAAAAAATTTGACACATATTAACGTATGTTTGATCTAAACAATTTTCATCGTCAATTTGTTTATGATCCCTATTTTCACTGATGAAACAGCCTTTCACATAGTACGGAAAAGTGGCATAAGCCAGATTTTTTCCTTTATCATAATTCAGTTGATTTTAAAGAAACAGATATGCGGGGTTTTTTAATGATCTTGTTGCATTAAAAATAAAAATTTTCTGATTGACCCAATTTGTAAAAGGGGGTTGTATAAAAATTTAAAAAATATATCTTTTTGAAAGTTAATGGGACGACTATTTCATTAACGTAGTCTTATATCCTATCTTTGTTTGTACATTTTTGCAATTTACATTGTCCCCTTATCTCCAAACAGGTAAATAATTAAAGCGCGTTTCAATCTTTTTGGGACACATTGTATAGCATTTCTGTATATTTAACACTTTCCAGCATAGTTATAAAGTGTTTATGACTTTGATCATTCTGTCTTCTATCTATCTGACCGTTCGCTTGATAACTGCCGTAAAAATAACTTTATCAAAAGGAAATGTTAGTATGTTGTTGAGATGGTATATACGAGAAATGAAAATGAATAATATCACCCAATTAGTTTTGGATTGAACCCGGGATGAAAAAAGAAATACATTGAACACTACGGGATATAATTTTTCAAACATTTTTTAAGATAAGTTAAAAATCACAAACTGCTTCGAAAATTTATTGAAATATTCAAATTATCACATAAATGTGTTGAAGACCCAGACAACACGACTAACCCAGGTGTTTATAGCAACTTAGTGTGTTGAAGACCCAGACCGACCGGCTCGTCAGCAAGGACATGAGCAACCGATTAGTCGGCCGGAACAACTTAGTGTGTAAAAAAATTCAACAAAATATGTTAGGTAGATTTTACAATTAAAATTGAAATAACAATTATGCCCATATTGTAAGAAGAGATCACGTTTCTCATTTCGAAATAAAATACGGCATCCATTTCTTTTCACCTGTGTAAAAATCGTGATGTTATCTTTTAAATTCATATTTAGTGCTGCATCCGTAATAAAACCGCTTTATTTTTGCATATTATATGTGTATCTAAATTCTGTAAAACCGCAATTACAATATTTCTTTTATTTTTAATGATCACTAAATTTTGAATATTACTACAACGAAGCCTAATTTCTATAGCATGCAGAATGTAAACAAATCAAGCGATTATAAGATGAGTTGTATAAGAATTGCAGAATATTTTAAGCAAAATTGTATACCTTTGGAGTCTGAAATATAAGTGATATGAATGTAATATTGAGTGTCCGTAGAGAAGCAGAAGATTTATAGCATTGAC
>OX578153.1:64449519-64587019 GCA_951213105.1 Amaurobius ferox
TACATACATATATATATATATATATATATATATATATATATATATATATATGTATATACATATATATATATATATATATATATATATATATATATATATATATATATATATATACATACATATATATATATATATATATATATATATATATCGAACATATATATGATAGCGAGTTGGGCAGGAATCACTTTTGGTCCAGTTTCCTTCTGTTTAGTTGTCTTGTTCTTCCGTGTCCGGGTGCCTTCGTATTAGCACGCATGGGGGACCAACCTTTGCTTTGCATTGGTACCGTGAGCGTCTGCCTAGGCTGGAAAAGCAGCTTTAAACGGGAGGGGGAGTCGCAATCCTCCCCAACCATTAAATGCAAAGCATTTGGTTATCCCAAGTTCCTTTAAATCTTCTTTTTCTTGGATTATATATATATATATATATATATATATATAGTGTAAAAAAGATTCAACAATTTTGTAACCCTTCTAAACATTCTATTTCCAACAGCTTATAAGTATCAAAAGGCGCGATGCAGCTCTTACAAAATAAGCACATATAGCACATATATTGAATACAAATGAAAAAAAGATAAAAATGGGGGTATGCTTACAGGTAAAGTACGAAACGGCCAAGTAGAATTGAGACCCCTTGTTCCCGGTTACAGCATGATTTAACACCAAGAAAACACTCCCGGAACCGATACCTGCCCGAAGCAACCTCCCGTCCTCCAACTTAATAGGAAATGTAAATAGGCCAAAGATAAAAATACCGAAAATCCAATCTTGAATTTGCAAAATATTTTTCAAATATGATGAATTAAAATGAAAGCAAAAAGAAACATAAACATCTATCGACAGCAATATCACAAACACACTTGATTAAACATCGACTCGTTATCGGTAAATTTCGAATCATCTGACACAAAACAAGTATATACATTTTCATTCTTTTGTAAATACTGTATCAGAACGTATAGATCCGTCCAAAACTCGAATTACTATTTTCTTTAAGAGTCCAATACTTTCATTATACATTGCCATATATTGTAGAGAAAGTAATAATAAAAATTACTGAAAAAATTTTATAATAAATTGTGTTGACATTTCTGTTTCAATATTATCCATTTTCACACGAGAGTATTAATGTATGACGGTGCGTAACTCTCAATCCAAGATGTTTCAAATAAACTTTTAAATAAAATAGACACAGACATATAAGAAATATTTTGAATTTTTTTTTTAAATACCCACATTTCAAACGTTTATTTTATGCGCATATAAAACATTTCAATTATTTTTTTACCGAAAATATTCTGTTATCTGAAACATCGTTTCTCAATTGAAAAACGAAGTTTCGAATTCTTGTAAGCAAAACAGATATTTTCTGGCATCCAATTTCTTAGAGTGCTCTGTTTGGACGTTCAACAATGCTACTTAAAATTTGAAGCCGTTGCGTGTCTGCCTTAAAACATATTTGTCTGATCTAAGTGATAACATTTTGAAGCCAATTCATCGGGTGAAGTGGGAAGTAAAATTAAAGTGCGAAATACAATCTGAGGTCAGATGGCATATAATTTTCACACGTGCTTATGAAATACAAACTATTTTAAAACGCGTTCCGTGCGTTCTGAATGGCTAGTGTGGTGAGGTGAATTTTACACATAAATACAAAAAATGGAACACATAAATAACACTAAATATTACTCACCAATAGTTTCACTCAGCTCAACCACGTTTCGTATAGTGGGGTCCGATTGGACATTTGGTCCGAGTGGGGTACATTGCATTCCCTAATTAAAGAGTTACTTCCTTTTTGTGGACTCTTAACAATTTATTAAAAGAACACATGAAATCTCAATGAACACTCATAACAAATATACACAATTTCAATTACTTCCCAATTACACAGGTTAACCTCGGGGTATACGGTTAATTTTACATTAATTTGTATTTTTTCTTAAATTTTCCGAAACTTACTGTCATAAGGTAAAATTGTCCTTATCAAAATTACCAGTATAGGACTTACCTATGATGCCGCCACTAAGGGTGGAGCATGTAAGCTCCCGGTTCTCAAGCTCGGACTACGAACACACAAAACATAAAGAAACACACATGCTTAATTGCTCAATTTATTTTAATATTTTACTTAATAGATATCTATTATATCTGGAGTAACTATGCTATAATTAAATCAATTATTATAAGACACATAATACTAACAATATTACATTAATATATATATATATTTACACACATAATAACTTTGACTTAAATTTCTTAAAAACAGTTTCCTTTAAACAATCGATAAAGAATAGTTCTTATAGTTCAATATTACGAACTCGTTCATATGGTCTACTCATACGAACTGGTAGTCAATTAATTTAATAATTGTTAAAGGTGTGCCTTCCGTGCTAATAGTGACAATTGAAAGTTGGTTACCTTTTCTCTTTGTGTTACGTGCATATTCGTGCTATTTCAATGATGTAGGAAAACCGTTACACATCTAACTGCACTCGCTACCATTTTGTTGCTCACATTCTATAGACACTTTTCACAAACCCAATAAAACATGATGCTAACTCGTTCGAAAGTTTTAAGTCGACTAAAAAACCTCAGGTGCGTCTAGGACGCTGTCGAAATTGCATCTCTTGGAAAGTTCTAGAACATTCTCTCAAACCTTTTTCTTTTCATATTGTAGTGTCGTTGTTGATTCGTTGAAGTGAAGAAGGGGATGCGCTGCTTATTTATGTTTGTATTGCCATTGGCTCCCTCCGCAGCATTTAAATAGCTCATTAGCTAGGTTGGCATCCGTAATTGAGTGTAACATGTAATACAAATATTGTGTTACATGATATCCCCCCTTGCAGAGAGAAAATTTCAGCACACGGTAAACATTGCACTGAATACATATGTGTACACATTGCGGCCACTGTGGAAGTGTTGCTCTTATCCACTGCACATATATCTGTCATAGAAATGCAGATCACCGCATGTAAGACACACTATATTGTAACATTGACATACATATATCGGTGCATTACAACCGACATGTCACTAAAATGAAGGAACTCACTGTTCGGAAGATACACCATCGTACTTGGTAACACATATATTGGTGTACATGAAGAAATTATGACTGTTCGGAAGGCACACTATATTGTCACATGGAATTATCACGAGCACGGAAGACACCTTATTGTCACATGTAATTATCATGAGCACGGAAGACACCTTATTGTCACATGGAATTATCATGAGCACGGAAGACACCTTATTGTCACATGGAATTATCATGAGCACGGAAGAATGAGTCACCATCCTGTGACTTAACTTTCAATGTTCCGGTACTTCAATATTTATATTTTCATTATGTTGCTTAGTACAGTCTATTGTACACTTCAAATGAAGACTATCATAATTGTTATTTGCATTTCTATTTATAAACAAGTTCACAACATTACATTAAACACTACGCAATTTATTACCTTGATTTTTCATTTTCACAGACGTAAATAATTTTTAGACAATTTTTTAGCTGTATATATTTCTTATTTGTTACGATGAATAACATATTATATATTTTTGTGTGTATAAATCATGACTCTTTTGAACACCATATTTATATCATATTACATCTCGGCCTTTAACATATCACATATATATCATCAATATATATCAATGTACTCATTTTGCTCTTCAAAATATTGTGCATCTCACAATACGCACGAGCATTTCCTCTTCGACTGCCCTTTCGTGTGTAACAACTGCGCGGGAGGAAGGGAGAAAAGAAAAAAAGAAAAAATTCGCTTGACCCGTAGCTTTCCTCTGTTCCTCTCAACGCGTTTCTATGACAACTGCGAATCTGTTGACCCCCACGGCGAGCCTTGAATGAGTGTCTTCATTGTTTGCAGAGCGCAAACTTACGTAAAAGGGATTTTAACTGCCTTTTGCATGTATCGCTAAAGATTAAATCGTTATCGTGCAACTTTGGCGGTATCCTCTTCTCAAGCGCGGGCTTTTAGACTGTCCGGTGGTGAATGTACGATTGACGTGGGATTTTCTGGCTGTATCTTTTAAGGAATTTATTTACACTTTTTCTTTCAAGTTATTTTTTTGTATTCTTACTTATATTTATTCTACTTATCTTGTTAATAATTCTATTTAATTTGATATATATATATTTTTTTTATTATTATTATCTTATGACCTTAACACAGATCTGACTGTTGAATTATTATTTTGATTTCATGTACTTTTAATTTACTGGATTTATTTATCCCTTGTTGCACTAACGCGTGATATATTATTTTATGTGTAGTATTATGAATATACCATGCTTTTGTTATGTTATTGATATAAATGACTTTATGTTCCCGTTTCAGCATAACTTTACATATTTATTTATTTAAATATAATTCTTTCATATTTAATTTTATCTGTTCTTTCTTTTTATTTACAGTGATGCTTAATTAATGCAATAATTTATTAATAATACTCAATCATTTATCATTTACATACAAATTTCTGCATTTTCCTAAATGTATTTTATTTTTATATACCGGCCGGTATTTTTAACTAACTATAATTGCCTGCAATTATAATTTTAAATTTTGATACATTGATTGTATGCTTACAATAGAACTTTTTTTGTATTATTCTCGTACTATGCAGGGGAGATTTTCTCCGATGTTTATTTTTAGCCTGGCTATTTATTTTGAAGGTGATTAGCTTTCGCCGTACAATGGCCATATATGGAGCTGTTACGCTAACTGTGAAGGCTGGGAAATTAATCCTACTCATTCAAGTTTTATTAATCCATATATGTAATTAACTTTTATTTTGTTTTCCAGATTGCGTGTTTTTGTAAAAGGTCTGTATACACTATTTATGCAATATATATCTATTAATTTACTAATTATTATTTACATCAGCTGTGAGTGTTTATTTTGACTTCACACTTGTATTTATTTATTTATTTATGATTTTGCTTTTATTCTGTCAGCTTTTTATGAGGTATTTAATTAATAATTTTATGATTTTGAATATCCTGTACTTGCTTTTACCATGTTCCATGACTTTATTTTGCATTTTATTAATTATGTTATACAATTTTTTCAAAACCCGCACAAGAAAAAGGAAAGAGAAAAAAAGAAACGATATCGTGCAGAATTCCATCCCACACATCTTTATCATTGGAATGATTATCTAACTTTGATGGCCATTACTGTTATTCCATTTTTTGTTTTTCAAGCAAGATAAATTACAAGTAAGTGACATTTAATTATCTCTCTCCTTCTTTCCTCTAACATCTTAGTTTATTATTTTTTTTTAGAACATTGAGGGGTATTGTATGTATTATTTATCACTTCTACATATTTTTTCTGATATTTATTGCTCTCTCTTATACGTTATGTATTCATACATAAATGTTTATTTATTACCTATATTTTTATTTTATACTCATATTTACAAAATCCTCATATTAATTTTACAAATATGTTATCCTCATATTTATTTTACAAAATATATTATCCTCATATTTGTTTTACAAAAAATATTATCCTCATATTTATTTTACAAAATATATTATCCTCATATTTATTTTACAAAACTACCTTTATTTCATTATTAATTTTTTTAAAATTATACATTTAATGCCTTCATTACCGTTACACTAATATAACATATTTTGCGTTTTCGCACATAAAATTTTCATATTAAATTTTTATCATTATATATTATTTTGCTTTCGAATACTATTTTTTGCGTGTCCTCAGATTATAACGTCTCGGACTCTGATAATTATGATTATTGGCGTTATATTCTTTGTTTACATGCGATTGACTTCTGTCAACAGTTCGCCGTGTTTGTTTACTTTGTAAATACTTTTTACGCGGTTCTGCTTTATATAATTTATTCGCGTGAACAACTATCCATTTTTTATTTGGATCGTACATAGGTGTGATAGCGTAATTATTGTTACGGATCACCTTTACGATGCGAAATGGCCCTTGAAATTTTTTTTGTAATGCTGTGGTGGGCCTCAAATTTTTCAAATATACAATTTGCCCTTTTACCAATTTTTTCTCTCTCACTCTTTTACAAATCCTCTCCTGTCTAATTTGAGCTTGAATTTGTTTCTGTTTAGTAAATTTATTGATATTTTCCGCTAATGTAAGTGCTTCACTGACGTCATTATCATATTCAGTTTTAGTTAAATTCGGACTGTCATCAGGGTCCGCTATTTCCAGATTATTTTCTCCGTGTAATTTCAAATCTCTGGTAAGAAACAAAATAGCGGGACTGTGGTCTATATTTGCGCTGGGTGTTGCATTATGAAATAATTTTACATATGGCAAGACTTTGTGCCAATTAAATGTTTGGTCAGCCATTGCTGCCAAATAATTTTTTATTCCTAAGTGGCTTCTTTCTAAAATTGCATTTGAGCTAGGTTTGTAAATAGACGTATATTTTATTTTTATACCATGTTGCTCTGCGAATTTTTTAAATTCTTCGCTTTTTAGTTGTCTTTCATTATCACATAAAATCCAATTTGGTACTCCGTTTGAAGCTATCCAATTTGTTACTACCTGTAATACACTCGCAGTTGTAATATTTCTCACGGGTACTGCCTCCAAGAATCTCGAGTAATGGTCTATCATCGTTATGATGTACTCGTGCTGTCCGTTACTTCTCGGTAGCTTCCCTACAATGTCTAATGCCACCGTGTGATTTTGTTTACATGGACGTGGGACACGTTGTAATGCCATAGGTCTTATAGCCTTATTCTTGTAACATAAACATGCATCACATGATGCGCAAAAATTCTTTACATCACTGTATGCCCCTTTCCAGTAATACTTTCTATTCAGAATTTGATATGTTTTTTCTACTCCAAAATGCGGTGTATGAGCTAACTCAATAACTGCGAATTTTAGACTGTGAGGTATTAGAATTCTGTCCTTTTGCATAGGATTTCTGATATTTCTAGCAGTCTTTATCATAATTAATCCTGTATTTACATCTCTATAGTATTTATTTACATATATTGGCTGTTTAGATTTTGCATTCAGTCCGTTAATAATTTTCTTTATCTCTCTATCTTTTGCTTGCTCTTCTAAAATTTTGGCTATTGTTATAGCGCTGTCATTAGCAATAATATTATTTATTAATTTAGTCTTAGTTTGTTCAGAAAAAATTTGGCGTGACATAAAATCACTGGGATTATCTTGTCCTTTAATGTATTTTATGTCAAATGAATATTGTTGTAAATTTAATAACCATCTTGCGATTAAATCAGAATTTTGATTTTCTAACTGAATAAAGTGCGTTAACGCTTTAGAATCCGTAAATACCGTAAAATGCGTACCATATAAAAAATCTTTGAAATGTATTATAGCGTCGTGAATTGCTAACAATTCTAGCTTCATGCTCGGATATTTCTTTTCACTGTCTGAAAGTTTCCTGCTATAATACTCGATAGGATGAAAATTTCCATTCACTGATTGAAGTAAAATTCCTGACGCGGCTACTTTTGAACAATCAGTCGACAAAAAGAACGGCTTTGACATATCAGCTGCCTTGACTACCGGTTTCGATAAAATCGCGTTTTGCAATGTTACAAACGCTTCTTCGCATTTCTCCGTCCATATAAATTTTTTATCTTTCTTTGTTAACTCAATTAAAGGATTGCATAGTTCAGAAAAATTTGGTATGATCTGCCTAAAATAATTACATAAACCTAAAAATGATTTTACTTTTTTTACTGTCGTTGGCACAGGGAAATTCGTTATTTTCTGTACATTATCATCTGAAGGTGTTATGCCTTCCTTACTTATCTTAAATCCTAGAAATTTAATGTTCTCTTTACACATTTGTAATTTTGAAGGGTCAATGGTTAAACCAAATTTAGCTAATCTCGAAAATACCGTTTTTAATTTCTCCAACATTTTCTCGAATGAATTTGCGGCAATTACAATATCATCTAAATAAAATTCAATTTTCTGATCTTTTAAATCTCCTAAGCATTTCATCATTAGTAATGAGAAATATGCTGATGAGTTTTTTGCCCCAAAAGGTAATCTATTAGGTCTATACGAGCCATCATTTCTTATGATATTTAATCGGAAACTATCCTCCGGTTTGATTTTTATTTGGAAAAACGCGGACTTTAAGTCTATCACCGTGTACAATTTGTGGCCTGCGATGTTGTGCAGAATGTCGCTAATTTTAGCAATATTTACGGGCAGTAATTCAGTAATTTGATTTAACAATCTATAATCAACGGCTAAACGATACTTCTGTACTTTTTCTGAATGACTATTATTAAAATTATTTTTTTTCTTAATTAGTAGGCATGGGAAGGCGTAGTTACTGTTAGACTTTTCAATTATTCCTGCTTCACACAATTGTTTTATCTCAATTTCGAGTACAGGTTTTAACATTTTTGGCAAGGGATAAGGTTTACACTGTATTGGGTACTGGTGTAGTAAATTAAATTCCGGTACTATTTCTTCCGTCATTCCCAGCGTTTTGTATGATTTCGAAAATACATCATAATTTTGTAACAGTAATTTTAGCAATATATGTTTTTCATTTTCTTGTAAGTGATCTAGTTTAAAATCTTGCGGTGTTAATTCCGCTTTTCGTAACGCTGAAATGTCCATTTTTTGTGGATCATTTAAGCTTTCGATATTGTTAATTTGTAAAATTTTATCAGTATCATGTTTCTCTTCATAAATTTCAAACTGCGGTGTTACAGTACCAAATATCATATTTTTATTTAGATGAATCTCTTCTTCTGTTTTGTTTGTTAAAAGAGTAGAAATAAATTTTCTATCATTTACATAATGTAAAGAATGCTCAGCGTGTAAATCTTTTAATGAATTTGTAATATTTAACAATACCTCCTTATCCTCAAAATAGTTTTCATTTAATTTTAATTTTATTGATTTTGTTTCTTGAGGTAGTAATTTAATTTTATGCGCTAAGCTTGCATTTAAGCATTGAATATGTTCAACTCTTGTATTATTATTTTCTGGTTGCTGTGCTTTTTTCTGATTTTTGTCTTGAAATGGTATAGATATGGATTCTTTGACAAACTTTAATATTAATTTATTTGTGTCAATTATGGCATGATGATTTTTGAGAAAATCAAATCCTAAGATTATTTCATAAGGTGTGTTGTTTAATTGTTTAGTTATGAAAAAAGAATTTTTGCATATTTTGTTTTCAATTTTAAAGCTAAAGCTGATACATTTTGAGACTTGGATGTTTTCCTTGGTCATGGTTTGGATTTTTACTTGTCTAGATAAATAGTTAATTTTTATTTTATTTTTGATTTTTTGAAAAATTCTATCTGATAATAAACTGACACTTGCGCCACTATCTATGAGAGCCACTGTTTTTATGTTCTCTAAATTTATGTTAATCATTGGCAATGCGTCACTCTGTCCATATGTTGAATTCAGTAAATGTTCAATTAAATTTTGTGCATCCTTATTAATTTTGCTTGCAATTTTATGGGATCTCGAATCCTTATTTGATGCCTTATAACTTTCTATATGTCTTTTATTTCGAGGTCCCTTTCTTAGTTTAAATATTCATTATTCTGATATTGCCTATGATTGCTTTCATAATGTGGTCCATTATTCTGATATGATCTTCTGTTATTACTTTGAAATTGTCTGTTATTATTTCCTGCACGCCGCCGTATTCCCCGGTTATTTATGAAATTACCTCTTCTGAAATTCGCCCTACTATAGTGTGCATAATTATTTTGAATAGTGGGTCTTTGTTGAAAATTGGTAGTTTCCTGAATGTTATTTCCATTTGTCATCGCCCTTTTTATATTGTCTTGTACTTTATGAAGCATATAGCATTCGGACATCCAGTGATTGTTACGACCACACGCTATACAGAATTTCTGTGGCGGGTTTTCTGCAGTATTTTCCGTTTTTACATGATTTATTTCCAGATTCTCACTTATTTTATTTTCTACATCAATACTATTTACACAATCATTTTGTTCCTCCAATGCGGATTCTATTACTTCAGCTATTCTCACTGCTTCCTCAAAAGTTTTCGGATCATTTTTTTTTATTTCTGTTCTTAAATCTTCTCTGACTATCTGTAAAAATTTGGTGAGTTTAATTTTCTCTGTAATTTTTTTTACATTTGCGTCCATTGTTTCATCTACTTCTAGAAAAATTATCGCCTGGTTTTCGATTTCTTGTGCAAGCTCCTTAATTATCATATTTGGTAAATGTTTCAGATTGTTAAAATTGTTGTGTTTTTGCACTAATGTTTGTTTCCTTTCAAATTTGTTTTTTAATAACTCCATGAATTTTTCATATGATTTTTCCTTTTGCAGGGCAATATTTTCTGCTAGAAATTGTTGAGCCTTTCCCTTTAATCTTGATTTGACAATTATAATTTTCTCTTGTTCGGACCATGATGTTAACTCCGCTATTTCCTTAAATTGTATGATAAAGAAATTAACATTATTTTCCTTTTGTCCATCAAATGATGGCAACATCTGCATAATTGGCAACGATGTATTTTGCTGCGCTTGATTTGCGGGCATCTGTATCTGGATCGCGTTATTTGCCGAACTATCTGTTACTCTGTTATTTATATGTACCTCCTGCTGTATATTATCGATAATTGGAGCATCTTGCCTCGATCTTTTACTTATTTGCCTAGTTTTATTCGGCGCCATGATTTAATACACTGTTATACACTTCTGACTATATACTAAATATCTACACTAATACACACATATATACACAATAATATAATACATATTAAAATTATCATTTTCATGCATATTCTTATCATTCTACTGAGTTATATCTCATTATTAAATTCATTGTTAAATTCAATATTACATTCCACTTATTATTAAATTCACTTTTATATTCAAACTCATTATTAAATTTAATATTATATTCAAACTAATTATTAAATTTAATTTTGCCTTTTACTTATATATTTTACTTTCTCTTATGAAAATTAATTCTCTCCGAGCTTGACCACATACGGCACCAATTTGCGCGGCGACATCATGTCATAAGGTAAAATTGTCCTTATCAAAATTACCAGTATAGGACTTACCTATGATGCCGCCACTAAGGGTGGAGCATGTAAGCTCCCGGTTCTCAAGCTCGGACTACGAACACACAAAACATAAAGAAACACACATGCTTAATTGCTCAATTTATTTTAATATTTTACTTAATAGATATCTATTATATCTGGAGTAACTATGCTATAATTAAATCAATTATTATAAGACACATAATACTAACAATATTACATTAATATATATATATATTTACACACATAATAACTTTGACTTAAATTTCTTAAAAACAGTTTCCTTTAAACAATCGATAAAGAATAGTTCTTATAGTTCAATATTACGAACTCGTTCATATGGTCTACTCATACGAACTGGTAGTCAATTAATTTAATAATTGTTAAAGGTGTGCCTTCCGTGCTAATAGTGACAATTGAAAGTTGGTTACCTTTTCTCTTTGTGTTACGTGCATATTCGTGCTATTTCAATGATGTAGGAAAACCGTTACACATCTAACTGCACTCGCTACCATTTTGTTGCTCACATTCTATAGACACTTTTCACAAACCCAAGAAAACATGATGCTGACTCGTTCGAAAGTTTTAAGTCGACTAAAAAACCTCAGGTGCGTCTAGGACGCTGTCGAAATTGCATCTCTTGGAAAGTTCTAGAACATTCTCTCAAACCTTTTTCTTTTCATATTGTAGTGTCGTTGTTGATTCGTTGAAGTGAAGAAGGGGATGGGCTGCTTATTTATGTTTGTATTGCCATTGGCTCCCTCCGCAGCATTTAAATAGCTCATTAGCTAGGTTGGCATCCGCAATTGGAATTGCAAAATGGCTAGGTTGGCATCCGTAATTGGGTGTAACATGTAATACAAATATTGTGTTACACTTACATTTAATTGCTTTTAAGGAAAACAATATTCATTGGGCAAATATCTCATGACTTTTAAAGTTACCCTTAAACACTGGAGATCACATCAAAATACTGTTACACATTACTTATAAAACATTTGAAATCAATATAATTCACCATACCTTCATTACAGAAGAAATGACACTCAAATGGTCGCTGGTAGCAATCCCTCTCGACATTGGAAATGGGTGGCAATATTATTTGAATGGCTAGTTCAGTATAGGACGTTTCATAAATATCACTGTCAGTCTGAGCAGCTCGGTTGAGGTTAAACAGGTGACGATAGTTCAGACAAGGATTATCCCGGAGATGTGCACACTGTCCACTTCAATTCTCCTCCTCTTAACGTTGGCTTACGCCCAGCGGTTCATAAGAGCTTGCATACAAGAGCTACCAGAAAGTCAAGAGCAATTACGTAAACTATCGTCAGCAGGATCAGACCGGCTAAGGCTGAGACAGGGAATTCTCCACCTCCTGACGTTGGCTTAGAATTCTTGAAATGACAAATTATGTCATATGTCTTGAAATGGCAAATTCTGTCATGTTTCATGAAATAACGAATTCTGTCATGTTTCTGGAAATTACAAATTCTGTCATGAAATGACAAATTCTGTCATGTTTCTTGAAATAACAAATTCTATCATGTTTCTGGAAAAGACAAATTCTATAGTGTTTCTTGAACTCACAACTTCTGTCATGTTTCTTGAAATGGCAAATTCTGTCATATTTCTTGAAATGACAAATTCTATCATGTTTCTTGAAATGACAAATTGTGTCATGTTTCTTGAAGTGACAAATTCTGTCATGTTTCTTGAAATGATAAATTCAATAGAGTTTCTTGAAATGGCAAATTCTATCATATTTCTTGAAATGACAAATTCTATCATATTTCTTGAAATGAGAAATTCTATATATTTCTCGAAATGACAAATTCTGTCATGTTTCTTGAAATAACAAATTCTGTGATGTTTCTTGAAATGATAAATTCTTTAGTGTTTCTCGAAATGACAAATTCTGTCATGTTCCTTGAAATGACAAATTCTGTCATGTTTCTGAAATGGAGAAATTCTATCGTGTTTCTTGAAATGAAAAATTCTATCATGTTTCTTGAAATGACAAATTCTGTCCTGTTACTTTAAGTAACACATTCTATCATGTTTCATTTGGTAAAATAAAATCGAGAATTTGAATCGCTGATCTAGCTCTCAGGAGTGAAGGTTGCCCTTCTTGCCTGTCCTGACGAAGTTGGCTGGTTCTTGTCGTAGAAATTGGTCACCACTATATGTTTTGTGCTGTATGCTGTTTTAAAATAATTTATTTAGTTTTATTATTTTAGCAACAGATTGAGCTGTACGTATTAAAACAAGCGTATTTGTGTATCTTTCAATTTCCCTTACATACATACGGAAAGTACTGTGACGATGTTGAAAATTCGAATTCAAATAATCCTCGAAAGAGCACGTCTCAAACATCCCTGAACCAGAATAGGATATTTCTGAGGTGATGTATATTTTTATGTTAGTGTGTGTGTGTATGTGAGTATATATGAATCTATGGACGCGATATCTCACGAACGAATGAAGCGTTTCAAAAATAATTTAGTACAAATATTGCAATCAGTAAATACTGGAACCTTACATATTTTAGTTTGCTTGAAGCAGATTTTTCGAAAGACTCACTCTTCCCCCAAATACTCGAGTGAAATGCTGAAATTATCAAAAGAAAATCAGGAGCTTTAATAACGGGAAATAATCATTTCAAATGTCATGTTTCAATGAGAACCAATGACATACATAAACTCTAATATGCTAGCATCGATAGTTCTCGAAATATTAAGCATTTTTACATAAAATTACCAAAGCAATTACATGAATTTGAAATAGTAAGTATCCCATAATATGTCCAGTTATGCAGTAAATCTGTTAACATCATTCTCGTGGATCTAGTTCATTCCATTCACGAAAGACGACTCTTTTCGTGATAGTTTCGTATTGTAACGCCAAATACTTCCTCAATAGTCATTCATTTCACAGGATATTAACTAAATTTGAATTGCATTTTGATGGGGATCATGAATAAGTGATTCTCTTTCGACTAATAGTTGCCAAAAATGCCCACTTTCAATTTATGTGACATGCCAGATATATACCCGAAATATTGTAATAATACAAGAAATATTATTCTGTGGATCTTGTACACCATTTTTTTCGCTTTATAAAAGTTTAATTATTGCATTATGTAGGGAAAGTCATGCACTGTCCAAACGAAATTTTAATTCAAACATATTCACAAACCACACACGTGTGTGATATGGATTTCTCCTTAATCCAATAAGAAGTATTTCTTTGGTTAGGTATATTTTCCCCCCTCTGACTGTCTTAGCCTGGAGTTACTCTGCGAACGAGATAACCAACGATTTCGACTTGTACGTGTTCGACTTGTCATGTTATTTCCTTAACTAATCACAAGGCTACCGAAAATCGTCAGAAATATTGCCCGTGTTAGCAGAAATTCATTCATCTGGATATCAGGTTTCTGCATTTTTTTCCCCTCATTTCTTCTGTTTCGAAACTTTTGGTATTTGTTTGTCCGTGTCTCTGGAAGTAAAATTGTTTTATTACATGACTCTTTCTTCCTTCAACTCTGACCGTCCGACCTGTCCGTAGATGTAAGGTATATGTTTGGTCAATCGGGAAGTGCCATACAAGGTAGATCGAAAACCAATATTCACAGTGCGCACTCTGCTTACCCTACCAGTAACCTCTCGGAAGGACTTTCGGATATCCAAATTTAAAGTGCCAGTTCTCCGAGTAAACACAGGGTTAGATTGGGCAGAGCCGAAATCGAACTCCGGTCTTCCGAGTGCAATCTCCGTACCTTAACAACTGGGCTATCCTGATTCTTCGTATTTGGCAGAGAGCGTCCGACCTACTGGAAGGTGTAAAGTGTCTGTTTGAACGGCCGATACGTGCCACCTAAATTAGACTATATCCCAGTGGAAGAGCCATCCACAAGTAACTTACCCTCTATTCCCTACCACCAACTTTTCGGAAGGGCTTACGAATCAACATATTTAACGTGACCGCACTCCGCTTGAACACGGGGACAGTTTAAGCAGATCCGGGAATCGAATTAGGGTCATACGTGTGCAATTCCCGCGCGCTAACCACTGGGCTCTCCCAATCATATCCTGCTTCCCTTGCCACCAAACTCTCAGATAGACATTCGGACCCATAGATTTAACTTGCTCGTAATCCGCGTAAACAAAGGGATATTTAATGCAGAGTCGGGATTCGAACTTGAGTCCTCCAAGTACATATCTGAGTTTTAACCACTGGGTTATCTACATGATTGTAACCATAAATGTTAAAATATATTGTGTTCAGCCATTTTAATAAAAATTTATCCTGTATTTACTGCTTGTTCTTCTGCCGAAAACACGATCTCGAATTTTCGCGGTCTCAATATTTTCCCTATACATTATTTATACAATTTATGTGGTTAAAGCAATTAAATTAAAACGTTAAAGCAGATCATCCGAGCACTGTTGCTTAAGAACCCTTAATTATATTTAAATGCTGAAAAAGTTCCTCCCTTTATATCCTGAGGGCGAACTAATTACTCTGAGATTGTATTAATTATTTGACGCATCTTATAATAATTGAAAGACCGTCATATACAAAAAAAAAATACTTGGAAAAGGACGAGGCCAAATATCTAATTAAAAAGAAATTAAAGCGCTAAACACGAAAATTAAAGCATTGACTTTTCTTTCGATAGTAAATACAAAGAGAAAGAAAACATAAAACATAGAAATGATAAAAAAATGCCGTCTTAATAAATTATTTTCTTGTTGAAATGCTTAATCATAAACCATTACAATTGTAAAAAACTTATGTGAGTAGCTGTGATTATAATTTTGTATTTATTTAAGTAACTTAATAATACTATACAAACTTCGTTTAAAAGTGCATACTACACAAAATGTCAGTTTATATCAGGATCAAAAACAATATGCTTCCAGTATTCACGTATTGTGATTTTTGTACCGAATTTCATTCGAATCGCTCCATTCGTTCGTGAGATATTGTCTTCAGAGACTCACTGACGCACACAAACAAACACATACATACTTTCATATACACACACAAACATACACACAACACTTTCGCACACACACGCCCTATGCACACACTCAGACATCACCTCAAAAATATTTGATTCGTGATCAGGGATGCTTGAAACGTGCTCTTCCATCGAAAACTCGAATTCTAATTTTTGACCCAGTCACAATACTTTCCTTATACATTATGTATATAAGGAAAGTAATAATAGTATCGACATGTTTCTTCTTTAAGATAAACAAGAAGCGAAATCTTCAGTCGTCAGAGCAAGAGCAGCAACTGATGTTAGACCAACAAACGTGACTGCAGCAGAGAAAGGGGATTGCAAACAGTCAGGGAAGAAAACATGAGGTGAACACCATGGAGGAAGGAACAAGTAGTAGAACACTATGAATGAACGGTAAAATAACAAATAGGAAGCTGAACATCCAACAAAGAAATCAAAGCACTTGGTCAGTGAGTAATACCATGAATAAATGTTTCTATATAAAATAAAAAAAAACTGACCCGTATAGGAAGTTACATAAGGCTTCCAAACGAACTGTAAAAATAACAGTTTTTAAACAAACGGAAAAATAAGAACGAAAAAATGAAGTAACAGATTTGGAGTTTATTAAAGCCTCCAAAATTAGTTTCTCCCCTCCCATAGCATTTTTTGACTAAATTGCTCGTTCAGAAGTTGATTTTTTTTGTTGTTGTTCAAAGTTGTTGTATCAAGACTCCGTTTTAAGAGGTCCACAGACTCACAAACACAAATGTACGCATGCACAGCACCACAGAAACGTCCGATTGTGAAAGGCAGAGAAAGCTTCGTATAAAATAGCATATAAGTATTAACCGATGTCGGAGGCAAGAAACAGCTACCTATTACAAGACAAAAAAGCTCCTTTTTGCAAGACAAAAAGTAACCTTTTACAGGACAATATTTTGTATATAATAGACTATATTTTGCAAGACAAAAACACAGCTGACTTTTATAAGAAAAAACTACCTTTTACAAGACGAGAAAAGCTAACTTTTGCAAAACAAAAAACAGCACGGTCAACACTCACCAGAGGAAGAAGATCTCTATATGTCACCAAGGAATAGGTCTTACTCTAGTGAGTTGGTCACACTGTGTGCTTTTACTATTTATTGTTTACGAAACCAATTCAGAAGTTTATTGCGTTATACACTCTAAGTCAAAAATATCGAAGCACCCCGCAAAATAATCCGATAGTAATGAAAATTTACATGCAAACACCTTTCGACCGAATATACAAATGATCAAAAAATCGCAGCCAATGAATGAATAGTCGGAAATACAGCGCATTGAAACTGAGCACCATGGTGATGTATATAAGGAGCGAACCTCGCTTTGAGGAATTACTTAATTTATTGTTAACTTGACATAATTCCTTAAAGTCAGTGTATATATCTCCTCTAATAATTGTAAAAGGAGGGCATTGCAATTAACTTTTGCATAAGCTCAAAACCTAAGATGGCCTTTTATCCCATAAGATATTATACAAATTGGATATACTGATATTTTTACGTTTAATTATACAAAATATGCAAGAATTGTTTAATTAAGCAAAACATACAAAATATTTGAAAAATATCTGCAATATTTAATTGTGAATTTGCAAGGATATGTATTAATGGTGCATATGGCCACATACATATTCGTACACTCTCATGTTTAGGATTCAGACTTTTTGGGGCGCTTTGAAATAATGCTTATTTGCAATAAAAATGACGGACGAAATGTTAAGTAGTAGATAATTTCATTCCAAATCAATATTTCTGAAGGTGTTAAATGATCAAGCAGAGTTATGGAAATTGAAAGTGGAATGTGAAACTTTTTACTATGGTTTTCATATTGGCACTAAATCTGTTATTTCAAGTCGAAATAACAATTTATTTTATTTATAGTTTAAATGGTCGTAGGTAAAATTTTTCAACGACAGCCATTTGGACAGCGTTAATCCCAAAACAGATGACAATGTTCCATCTTCCCAGAGTGAGATAGTGAAAAATTAAAACTGAAGTGTTTTTGCTTACTGGTTATAGATACCAACAATATTTTAAAAGTTTACATTATATAAAATAAGATTTCGCTAAATGAAAGTGTTGAAAATGGCCCTTCTGAGTATTATCAAGGAAGCTGCACTTTAGGTCGCAGTCAATCATCAAAGTAGATAGAAGAAATATTTGTGATCTCCCCTCCTCAACAGTAACACTGGCTTGGACTATACGAACTAGCTGTTTTTTAAAAAAATATACTCCACTGGGTATAGATACTTAAAATTTCGATAATGTTTATTTAGAGCAATTCAGCTGTCTTGAAAGGATTTAATCCCAAAACAGATTAAAATGTTACATCTTCCCAGAGTGAGATAGTGAAAAATTAAAACTGAAGTGTTTTTGCTTACTGGTTATAGATACCAACAATATTTTAAAAGTTTAAATTATATAAAATAAGATTTCGCTAAATAAAAGTGTTGAATATTGCACTCTTGAGTATTATCAAGGAAGCTGCACTTTAGGTCGCAGTCAATCATCAAAGTAGATAGAAGAAATATTTGTGATCTCCCCTCCCCAACAGTAACACTGACTTGGACTATACGAACTAGCTGTTTTTTAAAAAAATATATTCCACTGGGTATAGATACTTAAAATTTCGATAATGTTTATTTAGAGCAATTCAGCTGTCTTGAAAGGCATTAATCCCAAAACAGATGACAATGTTACATCTTCCCAGAGTGAGATAGTGAAAAATTAAAACTGAAGTGTTTTTGCTCACTGGTTATAGATACCAACAATATTTTAAAAGTTTAAATTATATAAAATAAGATTTCGCTAAATGAAAGTGTTGGATATTGCACTCTTGAGTATTATCAAGGAAGCTGCACTTTAGGTCGCAGTCAATCATCAAAGTAGATAGAAGAAATATTTGTGATCTCCCCTCCCCAACAGTAACACTGACTTGGACTATACGAACTAGCTGTTTTTTTAAAAAATATATTCCACTGGGTATAGATACTTAAAATTTCGATAATGTTTATTTAGAGCAATTCAGCTGTCTTGAAAGGCTTTAATCCCAAAACAGATGACAATGTTACATCTTCCCAGAGTGAGATAGTGAAAAATTAAAACTGAAGTGGTTTTGCTTACTGGTTATAGATACCAACAATATTTTAAAAGTTTACATTATATAAAATAAGATTTCGCTAAATCAATGCGTTGAAAGTTCTTTCTCTAAGTATTATCATGGAAGCTGCATCTTAGGTCGCAGTCAATCATCAAAGTAGATAGAAGAAATATTTGTGATCTCCCTTCCCCAACAGTAACACTGACTTGGACTATACGAACTAGCTGTTTTTTAAAAAAATATATTCCACTGGGTATAGATACTTAAAATTTCGATAATGTTTATTTAGAGCAATTCAGCTGTCTTGAAAGGCATTAATCCCAAAACAGATGACAATGTTACATCTTCCCAGAGTGAGATAGTGAAAAATTAAAACTGAAGTGTTTTTGCTTACTGGTTATAGATACCAACAATATTTTAAAAGTTTAAATTATATAAAATAAGATTTCGCTAAATAAAAGTGTTGAATATTGCACTCTTGAGTATTATCAAAGAAGCTGCACTTTAGGTCGCAGTCAATCATCAAAGTAGATAGAAGACATATTTGTGATCTCCCCTCCCCAACAGTAACACTGACTTGGACTATACGAACTAGCTGTTTTTTAAAAAAATATATTCCACTGGGTATAGATACTTAAAATTTCGATAATGTTTATTTAGAGCAATTCAGCTGTCTTGAAAGGCATTAATCCCAAAACAGATGACAATGTTACATCTTCCCAGAGTGAGATAGTGAAAAATTAAAACTGAAGTGTTTTTGCTTACTGGTTATAGATACCAACAATATTTTAAAAGTTTAAATTATATAAAATAAGATTTCGCTAAATGAAAGTGTTGGATATTGCACTCTTGAGTATTATCAAGGAAGCTGCACTTTAGGTCGCAGTCAATCATCAAAGTAGATAGAAGAAATATTTGTGATCTCCCCTCCCCAACAGTAACACTGACTTGGACTATACGAACTAGCTGTTTTTTTAAAAAATATATTCCACTGGGTATAGATACTTAAAATTTCGATAATGTTTATTTAGAGCAATTCAGCTGTCTTGAAAGGCTTTAATCCCAAAACAGATGACAATGTTACATCTTCCCAGAGTGAGATAGTGAAAAATTAAAACTGAAGTGGTTTTGTTTACTGGTTATAGATACCAACAATATTTTAAGAGTTTACATTATATAAAATAAGATTTCGCTAAATCAATGCGTTGAAAGTTCTTTCTCTAAGTATTATCATGGAAGCTGCATCTTAGGTCGCAGTCAATCATCAAAGTAGATAGAAGAAATATTTGTGATCTCCCTTCCCCAACAGTAACACTGGCCTGGACTATACGAACTAGCTGTTTTTAAAAAAAATATATTCCACGGGGTATAGATACTTAAAATTTCGATAATGTTTATTTAGAGCAATTCAGCTGTCTTGAAAGGCATTAATCCCAAAACAGATGACAATGTTACATCTTCCCAGAGTGAGATAGTGAAAAATTAAAACTGAAGTGTTTTTGCTTACTGTTTATAGATACCAACAATATTTTAAAAGTTTAAATTATATAAAATAAGATTTCGCTAAATGAAAGTGTTGAATATAACACTTCTGAGTATTATCAAGGAAGCTGCACTTTAGGTCGCAGTCAATCATCAATGTAGATAGAAGAAATATTTGTGATCTCCCCTCCCCAACAGTAACACTGACTTGGACTATACGAACTAGCTGTTTTTTAAAAAAATATATTCCACTGGGTATAGATACTTAAAATTTCGATAATGTTTATTTAGAGCAATTCAGCTGTCTTGAAAGGCATTAATCCCAAAACAGATGACAATGTTACATCTTCCCAGAGTGAGATAGTGAAAAATTAAAACTGAAGTGTTTTTGCTTACTGGTTATAGATACCAACAATATTTTAAAAGTTTAAATTATATAAAATAAGATTTCGCTAAATGAAAGTTTTGAATAATGCACTCTTGAGTATTATCAAGGAAGCTGCATTTTAGGTCGCAGTCAATCATCAAAGTAGATAGAAGAAATATTTGTGATCTCCCCTCCCCAACAGTAACACTGACTTGGACTATACGAACTAGCTGTTTTTTAAAAAAATATATTCCACTGGGTATAGATACTTAAAATTTCGATAATGTTTATTTAGAGCAATGCAGCTGTCTTGAAAGGCATTAATCCCAAAACAGATGACAATGTTACATCTTCCCAGAGTGAGATAGTGAAAAATTAAAACTGAAATGTTTTTGCTTACTGGTTATAGATACCAACAATATTTTCAAAGTTTAAATTATATAAAATAAGATTTCGCTATATGAAAGTGTTGAATAATGCACCCTTGAATATTATCAAGGAAGCTGCACTTTAGGTCGCAGTCAATCATCATAGTAGATAGAAGAAATATTTGTGATCTCCCCTCCCCAACAGTAACACTGACTTGGACTATACGAACTAGCTGTTTTTTAAAAAAATATATTCCACTGGGTATAGATACTTAAAATTTCGATAATGTTTATTTAGAGCAATTCAGCTGTTTTGAAAGGCTTTAATCCCAAAACAGATGACAATGTTACAACTATGTTACATATATGTAAATATAAATATATATATATATATATGTATATATATATATATGTATATATATATATATGTATATATATATATATATATATATATATATATGTATATATATATATAAGTATCCAGGATACAAAAATGATTCCAGATATCTGGAAATCTCTTATATCTCATAAAATATTAATTATTTCGAGGTGATTCAAACCTTCCGAAAATACCCAAATGTCGTCAAGTTGGCGATAAATCGCAAAATTTGGCAACTCCTCTTCGAATTTCGGCATGTAGCAATCCTAGATTTACGTCATGGGAAGCGATGCCTGTACATATGTTTTCTTCGTCTTGTTTTGAAAAGTAACACAGTGATAGCATTTTACGCGTTCGTAACAATATGCGGCAAATATATTTTGTTTATGCTTCCACTTCGCGTCCAATTGAATCCGACTAGCGGGCTGCATCTGAGCTACAAAATAATTTAAAAATCCAAAAATCTGTGAACACAGCATTATTACAATATTTTAAACAAATTTAATTGTTTTATATTCTACAATTTCTGAATGGATTTCTAACATAAGTTAACAACATTAAATCGTAACTTTTAATAGAAGGGTGTTAGCACGTTTTTATTTATAAATTGCATTTTCAAAATATTCGTAAAATATATTAAAACATTTATTATATATATATATATATATATATATATATATATATATATATATATATATATATATATATATATATATATATATATATATATATATATATATATATATATATATATATATATATCACACCAGAAAATTAGACATGTAAATGGAAGCAATATTCCAAAGATTGACAGGGAGGTTGTGACCCCCACCTTCCGGTTAAGCAAGCTTTTTGTCTAGACAACACCCCCGGAAGCCGATATATTGCATAAGATATGAATAGTTAAGTATCAAAAATGTAAAATGATGTAAAAAGAGTGTACCAGATCATGAATTCATGGAATAACCCACTAGACACGAAATCCAAGAACTGCTTTAAAGTGTCTTTATTCTACAATTTAGAAGTCAATAAGAATTAAAAAGTATAGTTTATAAACACGTAATCAGATACTGTACCATGACATCAATACTTCAATAAGCAAGACGAATACGCACCAATCTATCCACACATTTATATTCATCATATAGGAAAGTATACACGGCATATACCTGTGTAAGGAAGGCACGGCCACATAGTCATGATCAACCCTTTACCGGTTCTGTATCTAAATATATACGGTAGCTTTCAGTTACGGTTAAACCATAAAATCTACATATGATGTTGCTCAGAAAACGCTTCGGAAATCCTTGTGCAATTGAACCATGTAGGAAGCCAATATCGCTGTTATAACGATCAGTAACGTTATACTTTTGCTTCGAATAAGTTGGTTCAATATTATGTTTCTGTACACATTCCGATGTAAACATGAATTCCAAGAAACATTGTAATTTATTTAAAATTTAAAATCTCTACGTTTATCGCAGAGTCGAGATCCAGTGGAACCATCAGGCAGTTTGTACAGAGACAAATTCAGAAAATATAGACTTTTATCTTGGTTGCACGGAGTTTCTGTTAACGTTAAACATTTTGGATAAAATCCAAAATCCAATGAAAAATGTGCGTCATTGCAAGCTAAAAGAATGTCGTCAAAGTAACGGAAGTACAACAATTCTTTCAAAAGGTGTGTGCCTTCTTCATATTTGTTAAGGTAAATGTCGGCAAGAATTGAGGAACATCCTCCTCCCATTAGAATTCCACGGAGCTGTTTATAGAAATTTGTACCATCGTACAAGACTGTTTCAAACAGTGCAAGTTTAACCATAGATTTAAATTTGCCTCTGGTAATATGTGTTTACATATTATGTTTTTAATCTTAACATATTATGTTTTTAATCTTTACATATTATGTTTTTAATCTTTAAATCTTAACTTTTATAATGTAAATCATCGAAAATTGTTTTGATTTTTCTATGACTTCAAGACTATTACTTATAAAATAAACGCCATTATTTTTAATTTTGATCATCACGTCCTTTAAGATTAAAAGAAGTTTTTTATTTGCTGTTGTTATATAGATTTTATAACCATTAGTAATAGGGCGGAATTTTACAGGATTTTTATGCAGTTTAGGAATTAAAGTAATATGTGGAAATTTAGTAGATTTTATTGTGTATCCAAATGATTTATAAATGGCCTTGATACGGTTTTCCATTTCATTTTGTGATAGTTTTAAGAGGCTATATACATTACAATCTTGGTAACATGTAATCAATAACTTATTATAAAGACGTTGACATGTAAATGCATAATTTGCTGTAACTTTGTCAACGTATGTAATTACGAAATTCTTTTGTAAAGTCATCAAGTCATTTCTGTTGTATTGATTTACAATTTCTTTTTCTCTCACGTTATTGTATGTTTTAAAAAATGCTTCTAAAACGGTTGATCTCCACTCATTATAAATGGAAGTGGGTACACTGTATTTCCACTGCACACTTGTAGATGAATCTATCAATATCTTGTACAAGTGTACTTTCAATCGATCGATATTCGGCCATTCGAAATTTTGTGCAAGTATTCTAGGTCATATGTGGTTGAAGTTTCCTTTTTGTCACGCCTCTGAGATGGCAGGTCAACTACACAAAATGGGCACTCCGTACTCACCCACCAAAGTGCTCATCCGATGCACCAAAGTGGCGACTCGGACGTGAAAATTTGCGACTCGTTCTGATGCAACTTTTGCAGACGACTGAAATTTTCGTCCCGGCACCTGCGTTTCCGGCAATTGCGTGGCCAGCTGAGAGGCAGTGGAGTGAGTTTTACGCGGAGCTTGATATTTTGTTCTCGAATGGGATCTACTGAAAAGAATTCAAGTATGTGAGATACTTTTTAAGACCTGTCTTGTATGCGAGGTTTTTTTTGACATGAGACGTTGTAAATATTACATTCTTTTGGGATATGTAGACTAGTTTTTTAGGTATGGGATACATAGGATCGATGAGCATTTCATAAATTAAATTGAATGTGTATATTCAGCGCTGACCAGTTTAGAAGCTGTTGATATTTGAAATTAAGTTGTTAATTTTTACAGTCGGCATAATTAAATTATTTTACCATATTTTATATATTTAAAGAGGTCTTGCTTTATTCCAAAATGTGTTTTATACAGAAACGATTGTTTTTACATGTTATATATATATATATATATATATAGTATTTTGAAATTGAGTCTTACAATTGGCGGGTCATTTACATGTTCGCGTGGTAGGTTGTACTCTGAGGTTATTCTAACGTCTAGGCTAATTGACAGGTTGTGAAAGTCTGGCTTAGCGGGTTCGAAATAATCTTGGAATCATGTTGAAATTTTTTTTTATAAGTACTTCTGAATTGTGGGTTTAATTTGTGAATTGTGGGTGCTTAATCGGTAAATATGCTGGGAAATAGCTTAAGCGAGGAAAAGTTCAGGTTCAGAATGAAACACAACCGGAACTGTTAGATCTTTTTAGGGTAGCTTTTAAGACACCTGGCGTTTGGGAAACTGATCCTGCTTAATAATTCGCTCAAATAGAATCGAAATTTATTATGGCGTGCATTTCCGTGAATATGATAAAATTTCATTCATTTGTCTTACCTCTTGATACGCGAATTTTGAAATGTGTTAACGATATCATTTTAAACCCACCTGCTGAGAAAGCCTATCAGATGTCAAAAGCACGGATTTTGGATTTTTATGAGCAGACACATGATTCAAAATTAAGATTGCTTCTGAATGACTTACATTTAGGCGATCAACGAACGTCCTTTGCAGCTATTATGCTAGATGGAAGGTTTAAATGGAGGTAAGCTTAGTGAAAGCGCATTGCGTACCTTGTAGATGCAAACACCACCTGCTCGGTTTCAGCAAATCCTTGGTGTTTGTTCTGAGGAATCCTTGGAGTTTTCTAGACTGGCGAAAATTGCTGATAAGATTTGTGATGGTCCCAGAGATACTGCAGTAATTTCGAACATTTCGAGAGATAGTTCAGAGTTGGAAATAACCGGGACAGAATAAGCTGAGTTAAAAAATGCAATACGGGAGCTATGTTCCCTTTCTAAGTCGAAAGCGGTTCGCGCTGATAGTAGCAATTCCAGACGCAGAAGTAATAGCTCTTCATCAGGTTCGCCTGCTGATGGGTTCTGCTGGTATCATGATACATTTAAAGGAAAACCTCGTAAATGTATTTCCCCATGTAATTTGTCCGGCCTAATGAGTACTTCTTTTCTGTCGGTCGCAGAAAATAAGGGTGCTGGTTGCCGATTGTTTATATATGAGCGGGCTACGAAAACTAAATTTTTGATAGACAGCGGGGCTGAAATTATTTGTTTTCCTAAAAGACTTACCTTACGGAAGGACCTTTAATTTTGTATGCGGATAATGGATCTGTGACTAAAACATTCGGTAGTATTAGGTTGGATTTGGATTCCAACCTTCAGAGGAAATTTACTTGGTATTTAATAAGTGCTGATATTTATATGCCCATTTTAGGTGCGGATTTCCTAGGACGGTTCGGGTTTTTGTCGATTTAAAAGAGCCGGCGTATTTGTGATACTCAAACAGAGTTATTTACTCGTGGTTCGGTCATTTTTGGATCGTCTGAAAGCTTATCGTTGACTAGGGGAAAGAATCGGTGCGATTCCAGAATTTCTGATTTTCCTCAGGTGTTTGGTTCCAATCCTCAAGCGCGTATAAACAGTGAGATTGGTTTAGTTACTCATTGTATTGAGACTACTGGCACTCCGGTTTTTTCTAGACCTAGGAGGTTCAATCCAGAGAAATTTATAGCATTAAATTTTTTGGCGATGAAGAACTTTTGTCATCGGCTTTTGAAAGACGCGGCAGTGAAACAATCGCAGTTGAATGAACTTGTCAGGAATAATCGTAAAACTGATAGAACACATATCATATAGACTGATGAGGCTAGGGAGGCATTTGAGCGTTGTAAAAGGCTATTGTCGATGCAACTCTCCTTTTATTTCCTGCTCCGGGGTACCAAAGGTGTTAATGGTTGATGCTTCTATTCGACAGACTCGACATTCGAATTGCTCAGTCATTTTACAATCGATATTAGGTACATTCCGGGATTCGAAAACATGGCCGCTGATACTTGGTCTAGAATCATTACTATAAGTTTAGCTGCTTGGATTGATTTTGAGAGAATTGCTGTGGATCAGTTACATGATCGGGTATTAAAAACGCATACAAGTCTTGCTTTGGGTCTCATATCTTTCTCTGTTTCTAATAGTTCCATGTGTGGTGATATATCTAAAAATGTGCCTAGACTTTTCATTCCAGTTATTTGGAGGAAAGTAGTCTTTCATAAAATGCATCATCTTCATTTGGACACAGTAGAGCCGCTGTTGCTATCTAAAGGAGACAGATATCCCTCTATAACAGATTAGCCGCATCGTATGTGGTGGATCCACGCGGAGGTGTGCACAAAAGTTTTCTGGATACTCCCAGTTCTGGCGGTCATAGTGTATCTAGGCCTGGCCGAAGGTCTAAGCTGTGGTTCATTTTCAGGCCCGGGTGTTTTTTTCCTAGGGGGGAGTACTGTGGTGCACCGTTGTTGCGGGACTACACAGAATCTGCTGTCCAGTAAATCCTGTAATGAGCATGTCTGCTGTTCACTATTTAGGACTCTTCTACCGCCAAGAGTTCAGTCTCGGTGGCTCGAGTCTCGCGGTACTTCAGTTACGGCTCGTCAACTTCTAACTCAATTATAACATGCATGTATTAGCTTAGTTGAATTACGCTGCGGCAGTTTGAGCCCAGCACGTAATGTAATCGATATCTTGTTGTTGAAACCCAGACCGTCCGACCTACCAGAAAGGTGTAAGGTAACTGTTTGGACGGTCGGGAAGTGCCACCCAATTTAGACCGGAACCCAGTGGGGGTAGCATCCACAGGGACCGTACCCCCCTTCCCCTACCACCAACCTCTCGGAAGGACTTTCGGACCCACATGTTTAACGTGATCGTACTCCATATGAACAAGGCGGCAGTTTTGGCAGTGGCCGAAATCGAACCCGAGCCTACCGAGTGCAACTCCAACGCGCTAACCAATGGGCTACCGCGCCCCTCGATATCTTGTTGTGTTAAAGTTTAATTTTTTTAAATGTTAAGTTCCTACACGTGTACAGTTTCTTTGTAAGAGCGAACGCATCAAGCAGCACATTCAACCTTATACAAGTACTCAAGTATTCTAGGTCATATGTGGTTGAAGTGTCCTTTTGCCACGCCTCTGAGATGATATGTTAACTACACGAAATGGACACTCCGTACTCACCCACCAAAATGTGTAACTGATGCACCAAATATATATATATATATATATATATATATATGTATATATATATAATATATATATATATATATATATATATATATATATATATATATATATATATATATATATCTTGGCGTCAAAAATTACAAAATCACAGAACAAACATTTAATCAATACGATTAAGTATATATATTTCGTATTAAAGTCTTTGATTCACACACACAGACGCCAAGCTGAAAATAGGTTTTTCATGTTCTAGAAGACTCAGAACTCATAGATCCGCCCAAAAATAGAATTGCCATTTTCCCAAAGTTTCCAATACTTTCATTATACATTGCCATATATTGTAGAGAAGGTAATAATAAAAATTATCGAACAAAATTTTATAATAAATTGTGGGGACATTTCTATTTAAATATTATCCATTTTCACACGAGAATATTAATCTATGACGATCCAAGATGCTTCAAATAAACTTTTAAATAAATTAGATACAGACCTATAAGCAATATCTTGAATTTTTTTTAAATACCCACACTTAAAACGTTTATTTTATGCAAATATGAAAACTTTCCATTAATGTTTTGCCGAAAATATTCTGTTATCTGAAACATTGTTTCTCGATTGACAAATGAAGTTTCGACATCTTGTAAACAAAACAGATATTTACTGGCATCCAATTTCTTAGAGTGCTCTGTTTGGACGTTCAACAATGCTACTTAAATTTGAAACCCCCTGCCTGTCTGTCTTAAAACATATTTGTCTCAACTAAGTGATAACATTCTGAAGCCCATTCATCGAGTGAAGTGGGAAGTAAAACTTAAGTGCGAAATACAATCTGAGGTCAGCTGGCATATAATTTTCACAAGTGCTTATGAAATACTAGCCATTTCAAAACGCGTTCCGTGCGTCCTGAATGGCTAGGGGTCACTAAATGTGATATCTACACACTTAATTAAAAGTTCTGAATATCATAAACCGTTTTAAATTCAAGCATAAATAATGGAATGGAGTACATTTTTGTGAAACGAATGGTGCAAGTTTTTTAAAATATCTTTGTATCATTACCTATCTTTGTATCGTCTAATTAAAAAATGTTCGATTCGTGATCAGGGATGCTTGAAACGTGCTCTCCCGTCGAAAACTCCTATTCGAATTTTCGACCCTGTGGCAATACTTTCCTAATACATTATTGTATATAAGGAAAGTAAAAATATCAGTGCTGAATGTATCAGTACTGAGAGAGAGAAATCACGTCAAACGGGTATTTTTCGCATCCTAGAGTGCTCGAAACGTATAGATCCGTCGAAAACTCGAATTACGATTTCCGACACGATTCCAATCCATTTCCCATACATTAACCATGTATTGTTGTGAAAGTGAAAATCCTGTCAAAGATAACCAAGAACTTTCGCTTTCGAACTTCAATCAAAATTTACATCAAAATACTTACTTTACAACCAACACAGCAAATGTCAATTTCCATTATCCTTACCAAGCTATCCGCAATTACATGTCAAAAACGTTTCGAAGAACTGAAATTAGCAGTGACATGCAAAAGCGGTCGCACTCGCAATTTTCTAGTCATCTTTCTTGTCAGAGTGCAGCTAAAACTCGGCGGAAAAAGTTTAGAAACATCATTTTGTGATGACATTAACACGGAAAGATTTAAAAGAGGAATTTTGAATTATTGGCGACTTGTATAATTAAAATTCTCATATGTTTCAGTATTGAACACTCGGCCTTTTCCTATGAATTAATAAACAACAAACCGAACAAGAAATTTATGAAAGAGCCGAAATATGACGACAAATGATGTGTGCATTTGTTGACAACATTGTTATGAATTTTTATTCTGTTTTGTATACATATTTCACACGAATTTTTAAAAACCGGGAAGTGAGAGCCCCATTATAGGAAAAGGAAATTTTTAATGAACCCCCTACCTTATCTTGAGTATTATGCTGAATCCCAGTCATCATATAAGTTCTATCTATAGCAATCCTGAGAAGCAGTTGGTTCAAGAAAAAATATTTTGAACCAGAAGTGAAAGAAAATCAGAAATGTAAATCCATAGTGAACCCTTGCCTCGCCAACTTCTACAGAGTTTAATGTTAAATGAAACCCCCTGATCTTTATGCAGTATATAAGGACATCCGTAGATTTTATTATTGTTTAATTATATTAGTTTTTATTATTGTTTAATTATATTAGATTTTATTATTGTTTAATTAAACATTGTAAGAATTAAGTACATAAAGAATTGTTTAATTAAACAAAATATATAAAATATTTGAAAAATATCTGCAATATTTAATTGTGAATTTGCAAGGACATATATTAAATGTGTATATGGCCACACCCACATTCATTCACTCTCATTTTTAGGATTGAGTTCTTTGGGCGCATTGGAATAGTTTTACTTGCAAAAAATATGAGGGATAAAATGTTAAGTAGTAGAAAGTTTCATTCCAAATCAATATTTCTGAAGGTGCTAAAGTGATAAAGCAAAAATACGGAAATTGAAACTGGAATGCGGAATTTTTTATTGTGGTTTTCATATTGGCACTAAATCTACTATTTCAAGTATAAATTACATTTTATTTTATATATAGCTTGAATGGCCGTTGGTAAAATTTTTCAACGGCAGCCATTGGATAGCGTTAATCCCCAAACAGATAGCAAGTTCCATCTTTCCAATGGCTTGGTTTATGAGAGCTAGCTGTTCGGTAAAAAATATTCCACTGGGTACAGTTACTTAAAATTTCGATAATATTTTTTTAGAGCAAACGAGCTGTTTTGAAAGGCTCTTACAATATTATATATTGCTACAAACACGTATATATATACATATGGTATCCATAGGTAAATACCATCGTCATTGCTAGAAACTGGTCTCTTTCGGTTTCTATTCGAATTGTATGGCTGTCCTGACGAGAATGCAATTTCGAACTAACCCCCGTTTTTTGTGTAGTTTCAGTCCATTGCTCTCCATATCTTGAATTTCAATCTTGAGCTATTTATTACTGCCTTTTCTCATTTTTGCCGTCTTTGTTTATTTTTCATATATATGTCTATATATATATATATATATACCTTTTTAATTATAATTTTTGTATACTCAACTTACCCTCACTCTCTTTCCATTATAGTGATAAGTTACCTTTTATTTTTATCCTTAGTCTTGATCTAGAGTTACTAATTTGTAACAGATAAGCTAGAGATGGGTTTTTTGTATTTTCCGTAGTTCATGCATAGTTCTAGTTTAAACAATTCCAATTTTTATTTATATATATATATATACTACTTTCTATTCTATTTTTATCTTTAGTCTTAGTCTGTAGTTACTTATTAGTAACAGATATGCTAGAGATGGGGTTTTGTACTTATCCTAGTTTATGCATAGTTTTCGATTAAAAATTTGAATTTACACATATATGTATAAATATAAATATATATATATATATATATATATATATATATATATATATATATATATATATATATATATATATATATATATATATATATATATATATATATATATATATATATATATATTACCTTCTAATTACGATATATTATAAAATAATAAAATCATCAAAGCATTTGCACCACGGTAACCATGCCGCAAAAAGAAATGAACAGCTTTAGCTTAATTTGGAGGTTAATTAAACTAGATTCATCATCAGGTTTGAGCATCTAACTCTAATTAACCCAAACACATACTTGTTTCAGATATGGAAATAATAAGTTACTATAAATACCTTAACTCAGACTACAATCATTAAAAGAGAAAAAATTGAAAAATTATTAAGATATCAAGTATTATCATGATCCATGAGGCAAGAACTTTGTCTACACGTGCAGGAATGACGAGCTGTTGTAACTGAATGAAAAAAATTGAGATGTATCCGGAATAAGGAGGAGAAAATAAACCATTGAATCAAAGGTGGAACAAATAGTTGAAGTGACCTCCACTGAAACCGGGGAGTTAGAGTAGGAGACAGAACAACCACTGATAAAAGATAAAGAGAATGAACAGGAATCACAGAAGAAAAATGTTGCTATAAAAGTAATTCACAGAAGAAATGATTAAGCGAGTATGCCACTAACACCATTAAAACTGGGTATCAAATCGTAGTATCAAACTGGCTAAAGTTACATATTTTTAACGAAATTAATTTACGCAATACTAAATATTTATGTATCTTATTTTCAGATTTTTTCGTTTTCAAAATTTTTTTAATTTATTTTATAAGTTGTTATTTTTATATAATCAGATAATTAATAATTATAATAATTTATTTCTTTTATTTATATTAGCCACCATAATTGGGATATATGTATATATATATATATATATATATATATATATATATATATATAAGATTTAAAATGCAAAACGATTTATGAATGTGGAATGATTGTGTTAACAGGTTTGCAGTAAGGTCAAGGGGGATTGCGATCCCTGTTTCCTGGTTAGAAGCTAGCTTTGACTTCATGAAAACGCTCCCAGAGACTCTGCACGCCTGTAACAAGAATCAAACATGTATGTGGGGATGAAATATTCGAATCCCAGACAACATATATGAAAAGGATCATAAAAACAATAAAATTGGAAATTTTACAAAACAACAGAATGAGAATCAAGGAAGTGTTGCATAAAGCGTCTAGACTTCGAAGAGGGAAGCATACATATAAAAGTCACATCGAATATAGAGTGCATTTAGAAAGAGAAACAAACAGATTATCCTAGGTAAGAGTGGATTCCTAGACATTACTATTTATTATGATTTGGACAGAAACTAAGTTATAAAATATTTGACAAGAGACATCAATATGTCTGCAAGATCAATTATTTTCCCCATTGGAATGCTAACCTATGTTTAAACGTACTACGTAATTTAATCATAAATCACTTGAACAGATATAGGCTATTAAACTCTTCTGTTACATAATTTAATAAATGCTTAATACATTTAATCAGCGAAATCCGGGAACAATCATATCCCTTCCGCTATATCCAACATTATTACGAAGTTTTTTGCACAAAATATAGTGAAAAAAATCATGTTAAATTATCCGACATCCTGGAATACAACTTTACTCTTACCTAGGATAATCTGTTTGTTTCTCTTTCTAAATGCACTCTATATTCGGTGTGACTTTTATATGCATGCCTCCCTCTCCGAAGTCTAGACGCTTTATGTAACTTTTCCATGATTCTCACTGTGTTGGTTTGTTAAATTTCCAATTTTATTGTTTTTATGATCCTTTTTATATGTTGTCTGGGATTTGGACATTTTATCCCCACGTACATGTTCAATTGTTTTTACGGGCGTGCAAAGTCTCTGGGAGCGTTTTCATGAAGTCAAAGCTAGCTTCTAACCAGGAAAAAGGGGTCGCAATCCTCCTTGACCTTACTGCAACCCTGTTAACACAATCATTCCACCTTTATAAATCGTTTTCCATTTTAAATCTTATATTTCATTTTTTTGATAGTGCTGCAATATGCGCCTTTTCTTTCTTGAATTTTTAACTTTTTGGGATTGTAATTTATTATAATACTAGCAGCATACTCGTTCTTCGTAGAGTATATAATATAGAGAAACTTATAATTCGCAATCATGTGCAAATTCTGTTAAAATATTAAATTTATTCTTCTTAAAGAGAAATTTAAGAATATCTGTTCTCACTATGCAAAATTATCTTCACGGACAGATCTGAAGAGTAAAACATCATGGGCCCCTTTTGTAAGCAAATTTACAAAAAAAAAGGAATTGAATCAATATATGCAACCCCGTGCTACTTATATTGTCGCAGATTAGAAAATATGCCGGTGTGATAGTAGAATATTACCCGTATTACAATATGAGTCTCAAAAATATTAGCCAAAATAAAAGAGATGACGTAATAAATTGAAAATATCAATAATCCCACTAATCTTTATACCAGAAGGTCGTAGTTGATTCCAATATATGCCAATATATTAAAATATATGCCAATATACACCTGTACTACTTATATTCTAGTAGATTAGAAGATATATCCGTGCATTTGTAAGAGATTACTCGTACAACGTACTATATATGAGTTTCAACATTTTTCGTCATAGATAAACAATGGCATAATAACGTGAAAATATCAATAATTCCTGAATCAACAGTCCCCGAAAATATCAATGATAATCATGGTTTAAACCTGAAGACCGTAATTGATATTATCCAGTCAAAATTACAATGTCAATGAAATTTATTTTATATAAATATCATTATTATTCAAATCGGAAAAGATTTAATAAAAATTGTAGGGCACATAACACATTGGATCCGTTGCTAAGCGGCATGATATCATTTGCTTCAAATAAATTGATGGAAATCATATCGTCTGAATAATGCTATCTCCATGGAAGGTTTGGCGACATTTTCGTCAATTTAGCGATAACTTAAAAAATCGCCAAATTTATCGCCAAGTGGGACTGTAGAACTGATAGTCCCATTGTGCGACAAATTGACGAAACGTCATCACAATACTATCCCCTAACAAAGCACAATTAATTTGATTTATTAAGCGCAATTTTATCAATTCCATGATATTTTTATGGATTTACAAATATTTTTATCAATTTGGTGATATTAAAAAAATTCGTTAAATGTGTTACTAAGCAGGATGGATGAACTGACCGACAAATGCTACCGAAACATCATTTCAGTACTCTGTTTAAAAAAAAAATTCATTGATTTGCGCCATTTTTATCCATTTGGAGACATTTCCGCTAAATTCGTAAAGTTTAAGAAAAGTTACCAAATTAGCGATATTCCTCCAAATTCGTAGCTCTGAATTTACAGATCTGAAGAATAAAATATCCTGATCCCATTTGTATGTAGTAAATGAAAACTCTAAAATTGCATAAGATACACCCGTTCTACTCATTTTCTGTTTCAACAATCGGCTAAATGAATTTATTGGGTACACACAATATATGAGTTTATTAGCTAAACACAATATATGAGCTTGAAACCTCTTTGCTAAAATAAATGAAAGTGATGTACGCAGTCCGCAATTTATATAATTAAAAGAACAATCAAACCGTTCATTCATAAAATATATGTTTACATCCATTTATTTATTATTCAAATGGAAAAAATAATAATAAATGTTAACAACACATTTAATTTCATTCCGTTGCCGAGCAACATGATATAAGATAGAATCTTCCTCATAAAATGCGAAATTAAATAGCCATTTTGATTTCTTTATACTTTTCATCGTTGAGTAAAAGCTTGTGAAAGATAACCCATGCAGGTAGATTTTTCCATTTAAATTCATGTTTTAAACAACTCATGTTTCCGATAGTGACTAATTAATGCAAAAATCCTGCACCAAACTCGGAAATAAAGTTTTATTTCATTTTGACGTTTTAAACAAACGATTTTCATCCTTTCCGTTTGGATAAACCACGGAGTTGGAGAGTAGAACTCGTACGGAAAAATTCCGTTTTTTATTAATATCTCGACAACCCCTGGTCTTAGAAACTCGAAACTTGTACTAAATTTATGGGGTGCTATTTAAAGGCTATCCAAAAAATTTCATTAAATTCAGTTCAGCCGTTTTTCCGTGATGATGAGACAAACGAAAATTTCGTTTTTTACTAATATCTCGAGACACACTGCTCGCAGAAACTCAAAAAGTAGACTAAATTTTAAGTGGGGCTATTTCTAGGCTACTCACAAAATTTCATCAAATTCGGTTCAGCCATTCTCCCGTGATGATGGGACAGACAGACAGACAGATTTTCAATTTTATTTATATAGACAATGCGGATTTCTTGACAGCTACATCGCGCTACGGAATTTTTTTATTGAGACCTCGATACCTAAATTAATCCATTTACATAACTTCGGCTACTGGGGTACCTCTCGTACTCCTGGCGAACGTGCAGTGGTATTCAGTGTGTCGTGGGGCTTGGAGAGTGATCGGATTCCGGAGTATGTATTTGTTTAATGTATTTTATGTATTTTAGGAACTTCTATGTGTAGTGTGCTTTTATATCTTTTTGTTTTCTTTGACTTTTTAAATTTTGACTTATGCCACTTTAGACATACTTTTTAAATAAAATGACCCCATCAAAAAATTTATAGATATTGTGAAAAACTTCCCTTTTCATTGTCTCTCTGCTAGGTTATTTCTCGTGTTGAACATTTATAGTTACTGGTGATATGTATATTTCGATGCGTTCCTGACCCTATTGTATTTAGTGATATCGGCATTTCTTTCATATTATGATCCCATTCATTGGTGATATTCTGATTAATGGAATTTAGATATGTGCTGTCTTATCGTTGTTAAGATCATACTCTTTTTTAAAAAAGCTTTATTCTTGCTTTATTCCAGATTGTGTTTTATACAGAAACGATTGTTTTTACATGTTATATATATATGTAGAATTTTGATATTGTGTCTTACAATTGGCTCGTCATTTACATGTTCGCGTGGTAGGTTATGCTCTGAAGTTATTGTAATGGCTACACTAATTGACAGGTTGTAAAAGTCGGGCTTAGCGGATTCGCAGTAATCTTGGAATCATGTTGAATTTTTTTTTCTGATTAGTACTTCTGAATTGTGGATTTATGTATTATCGGTAAATATGCTGAGAAATTACGTAACAGAGGAAAAGGTCAGGTTCAGCATGAAACACAAACGGAATTGTCAGAACTTTTTAGGGGAGCTTTTAAGGCATCTGGCTTTTGGAAAACTGGTCCTACTTTATGGTTCGATCAAATAGAATCACAATTTATTATGCCGGGTATTTCCATGGATTTGACTAAATTTCATTCGGTTGTCCCACCTCTTGATACGCGAATTTTGAAATGTGTTCGCGATATCATTTTAACCCCCCCCCCCCTCCTCCTGTTGAAGAAGCTTGTCAGATGTCAAAAGCACGGATTTTGGATTTTCATGAGCAGACCGAAGACTGAAAATTAAGATTGCGTCTGAATGACTTACATTTAGGCGATCAACGCCCTTCGCAGTTATTATGCGAGATGGAAGGTTTAAATGGAGGTAAGCTTAGTGAAAACGCATTGCGTACCTTGTGGATGCAAAGACTACCTGCTCAGGTTCAACAAATCCTTAGTGTTTGTTCTGAGGAATCCTTGGAGTTCAAAATCATGCGAAAATTGCTGATAACATTGTGATGGTCCCAGAAATACTGCAGTAATTTCGAACATTTCGAGAGATAGTTCAGAGTTGGAAATAATCGGGACAGAATTAGCTGAGTTAAAAAATGCAATCTGGGAGCTGTGTTCCGTTTCTAAGTCGAAATCGGTTCGCGCTGTTAGTAGCAGTTTCAGACGCAGAATTGAATAGTTCTTCATTAGGTTCGCTTGCTGATGGGTTCTGCTGGTATCATGATAAATTTAAAGGTATAGCTCGTAAATTTATTTCCCCATGTAAGTGGTCCGGACTAATGAGTACTTCTTTTCTGTCGGTCGCAGAAAATGAGGGTGCTGGTTGCCGATTGTTTATATCTGAGCGGGCTACTAAAACTACATTTTTGATTGACATTGGGACTGCAATTATTTGTTTTCCTAAAAGACTTACCTTACGGAAGGACCCGTGTGATTTTATTTTGTATGCTGTTAATGGATCTGTGATTAAAACATTCGGTAGTATTAGGTTGGATTTGGATTCCAACCTTCAGAAGAAATTTACTTGGAATTTAAAGATTCCTGATATTTCCATGTAGATTTTAGGCGCGGATTTCCTAGGAAGGTTCGGGTTTTTGGTCGATTTAAAGAACCGGCGTATTTGTGATACTCAAACAAAGTTATTTACCCGCGGTTCGAACATTTTTGGATCGTCTGAAAGCTTATCGTTGACTAGGGGAAAGAATCGGTGCGATTCCAGAACTTCTGATCTTCCTCAGGTGCTTGGTTCCAATCCTCAAGCGCGTATAAAGAGTGTGAGTGGTTTAGTTACTCATTGTATTGAGACTACTGTCCCTCTGGTTTTTTCTAGACCAAGGAGGTTCAATCTGGAAAAGTTAATACTTTAACAAAGGATACAAAGTGTCTAATCGAGAACTAAGAACTTTTTTGGCGATATTGAATTTTAATAATCGGCTCTTGAAAGGCGAGGCAGCGTATCAATCGCAGTTGAATGAACTTGTCAGGAATAAACGTAAAAATGATAGAACACTTATTATGTGGACTGATGAAGCTAGGGAGGCATTTGTGTGTTGTAGAAAGTCTATTGCCGATTGCAAGTCTTCTTGTATTTACTCCTCCGGGGTACAGAAAGTGTTAATGGTTGATGCTTCTACTCGACAGATCCGACTTTGGAATTGGTCAGTCATTTTACAACCGATGATAGGTATATTCCGGGGGACGAAAATATGGTGGCGAATACTTGGTTTAGAATCAATACTATAAATTTAGCTGCTTCGATTGATTTTGAGAGTATTGCTGTGGATCAGTTGTGTTAAAAAAGCATACAAGTCTTGATTTGCGTCTCATGTCTTTCCCTGCTTGTAATAGTTCCATGTGTGGTGATATGTCAAAAAATGTGCCTAGACTTTTCATTCCAAGTTATTTGGAGGAAGGTAGTCTTTGATAAAATGCATAATCCTCATTTGGACACAGTGGAGCCGCTGTTGCTATCTAAAGGAGACAGATATCTCTCTTTAAAAGATAAGCCGCAGCTTATGTGGTGGATCCACCCAGAAGTGTGCACACAAGTTTTCTGACTTGACGTGATATGAATGACGCAAATCAATAATTTGTTTTTTTAAAATAGAGTACTGAAATGATGTTTCGGTAGCATTTGTCGGACATTCCATCCATCCTACTTAGTAACACATTTAACGAATTTTTTTAATATCACCAAATTGATAAAAGTATTTGTGAGTCCATAAAAATATCATAGAATTGATAAAATCGCGCTTAATAAATGAAAATAATCGTGTTTTGTTAGGGGATAGTATTGTTATGATATTTCGTCAATTTGTCGCAAAATGGGACTATCTGTTCTGCAGTCCCAGTTGGCGATAAATTTGGGGATTTTTTAAGTTATCGCTAAATTGACTAAAATGTCGCCAAACTTTCCATGAAGGTCGCATTATTCAGATGATATGATTTCCATCAATTTATTTGAAGCAAATGATATCATGTCGCTTAGCAACGGATCCAATGTGTTATGCGGCATACGATTTTATATTAAATCTTTTCCGATTTGAATAATAAAGATATGTATATAAAATAAATTTTATTGACATTGCATTTTTGACTGGATAATATCAATTATGGTCTTCAGATTTAAACATTATTATTATTGATATTTTCGGGGACTTTTGATTCAGGGATTATTGATATTTTCAAGTTATTATGACATTGTTTTATTATGACGAAAATTGTTGAAACTCATGTACAGTACGTTGTACGAGTAATCTTCTACAAATGCATTATATCTTCTAATCTACGAGAATATAAGTAGTACAGGTATATTTGCATATATTTTGATATATATTGGCATATATTGGAATCAGTTACGAACTTCTGGTAAAAGATTACGGGTATTATTGATATTTCCAATTTATTACGTCATCTCCTTTATTTTGGCAAATATTTTTGAGACTCATATTGTAATACGGGTAATCTTCTACTAACACACTGGCATATTTTCTAATCTGCGACAATATAAGTAGTATGGGGTTGCATATATTCATTCAATTCCTATTTTTTCTTCTGTAAATTTGCTTATAAAAGGGGGCAGGATGTTTTATTCTTCAGATCTGATCGTGAAGATAATTTTGCATAGTGAGAACATATATTCTTAAACTTCTCTTTAGGAGCAATACATTTAATATTTTAACAGAATTTGCACATGATTGCGAACTATAAGTTTCTTTAAATTATACACTCCGTACGAATAACGAGTGTGCTGTTAGTGGTTAATAAATTTTAACATTTTAGGAGGATATATCATGTTGCTCGGCATCGCAATTAAATTAAATGTGTTTGTTAATGTTTTTATTATTTTTTTTCGATTTAAATAATAAATAAATGGATAAATGGATATAAAAGTATATCTTATGAATGGACGGTTTGATTTTTCTTTTAATTATATTAATTGCTGACTGCGTACATCAATTTCATTTATTTTGGCAAAGAGTTTTCAAGCTTATATCGTATTTAGCTACTAAACTCATATATTGTGTTTAGCCAATAAATTCATATAGCCGATTGTTGAATCAGAAAAAGAGTAGAGCGGGTATATCTTCTTATACAATTGTAGTGTTTTCATTTAGTATATTGAAACGGGATAAGAATGTTTCATTCAGATCTGCAAATTCAAAGCTACGAATTTGGAGGGATATCGCTAATTTGACAACTTTTCTTAAACTTTGCCAAATTGACGGTAATGTCGCCAAATTGATATAAACGACACACAAACAGCTGCCATAAACCTTCGGGTTGGTCGTGTGGCTTGGGTCTTCTATATATCAATGAACTTTTTTTTTGTTTTGTTAGAAGAGAGTACTGAAATGATGTTTGGTTAGCATTTATCTGTCAGACCAACCATCCTACTTAGTAATACATTTAGCGAATTTTTAAAATGTCACCAAATTGATAAAAATGTTTTCAAATCTATAAAAATATCTTGAAATTGATAAAATTGCGCTACATAAATGATATTAATTGTTTTTTGTTAGGGGATAGTATTGTGATGATATTTCGTCAATTTGTCGCAAAGTGGAACTGTCAGTTCTATAGTCCCACTTGGCGATAAATTTGGCGATTTTTTAAAATTTGGCGATTTTTTAAAATTTGGCGATTTTTTAAGTTATCGCTAAATTGACGAACTGTCGCCAAATGTTCCATAGAAATATAACTATTTAGACGATATTTTTTCTACCAATTTATTTGAAGCAAATGATATCATGTCGCTTAGCAACGGATTTAAATCCAATGTCTTTATGCGGCAGACGGTTTTTATTAAATCCTTTCCGATTTGAATAATGAAGATATGTATATAAAATAAATTTCATTGCCATTTCATTTTGGACTGGATAATATCAATTATACTCTTCAGGTTTAAACATTATTATTATTGATATTTTCCGGAATTATTGATTCAGGGATTATTGATATTTTTAAGTTATTACGCCATTGTTTTATTTGCGGCAAAAATTGCTGACACACGCATATTGTACGTTGTACGAGTAATCTTCTAGGAATGCACGGGTATATCTTCTAACCTACGAGAATATAAGTAGTACAGGTATATTGGCATATATTTTGACATATATTGGCATATATATTGGAATCAAGTACAGTCTTCTGGTATAAAGATTAAGGGGATTAATTATATATTCAATTTTTTACGTTGTCTGTTGTATTTTACCAAAAAACATTTGAGACTCATATTGCAAAACGGGTAATCTTCTACTAATAATCGGACATTATAAGTAGTACGTGTATATCTTCCCATATAATTTTAGCACTTTAATTTTGACATATATTGGAATAAATGACTGTCTTCAGATTTAAAGATTACGGGTTTATTTGTATTTTCAATTTATACATGTAATCTACTAATACAGGTTATATTTTCTAATATTAGCGCATATAATTGGTACGGGTCCCATACAATTTTAACGCTTTTATTTTGCATATATTGATTCAATTCCATATTTTTTTTTTATATTTGCTTACATAAGGGGTCCAAGATGTTTTATTCTTCAGATATGTCCATGAAGATAATTTTGTATAGCGAGAACAGAGATTCTTAAACTTCTTTTTAGGAGCATTATATTAAATATTTTAACAGAATATTTTGATTAAACATGTCATTTAGTATACTATAAGAATTTGGGCATGATTATGAATTTCAAGTTTCTTTATATTATATACTCCGTACGAAGAACGGGTATGCTGCTAGTTTGCAATAAAAATGACGGACGAAATGTTAAGTAGTAGATAATTTCATTCCAAATCAATAATTCTGAAGGTGCTAAAATGATCAAGCAAAGTTATGGAAATTGAAAGTGGAATGTGGAACTTTTTACTATGGTTTTCATATTGCCACTAAATCTGTTATTTCAAGTCTAAATAACTATTGTATTTATAGTTTGAATGGTCGTAGGTAAAATTTTTCAACTACAACCATTTGGCCAGCGTTAATCCCAAAACAGATGACAATGTTACATCATCAGAGTGAGATAGTGAAAAATTAAAACTGAAGTGTTTTTGCTTACTGGTTATAGATACCAACAGTATTTTAAGAGTTTACATTATATAAAATAAGATTTCGCTAAATCAATGTGTTGAAAATGTTCTTCTGAGTATTATCAAGGAAGCTGCACCTTAGGTCGCAGTCAATCATCAAAGTAGATAGAAGAAATATTTGTGATCTCCCTTCCCCAACAGTAACACTGGCTTGGACTATACGAACTAGCTGTTTTTTAAAAAAATATATTCCACTGGGTATAGATACTTAAAATTTCGATAATGTTTATTTAGAGCAATTCAGCTGTTTTGAAAGGCTTTAATCCCAAAACAGATGACAATGATACATCTTCCCAGAGTGAGATAGTGAAAAATTAAAACTGAAGTGTTTTTGCTTACTGGTTATAGATACCAACAATATTTTAAAAGTTGACATTATATAAAATAAGATTTCGCTAAATCAATGTGTTAAAATCTCCTTCCGAGTATTATCAAGGAAGCTGCACCTTAGGTCGCAGTCAATCATCAAAGTAGATAGAAGAAATATTTGTGATCTCCCCTCCCCAACAGTAACACTGGCTTGGACTATACGAACTAGCTGTTTTTAAAAAAAATATATTCCACTGGTTATAGATACTTAAAATTTCGTTAATGTTTATTTAGAGCAGCTGTCTTGAAAGGCTTTTATAATATATATATATTTACGAACGCTTGTATATACATATATGTAAATATAAATATATATATATATATGTATATATATATATATGTATATATATATATATATATATATATATATATATATGTATATATATATATATGTATATATATATATAAGTGTCCAGGATACAAAAATGATTCCAGATATCTGGAAATCTCTTATATCTCATAAAATATTAATTAATTCGAGATGATTCTCAAACCTTCCGAAAATCCCCAAATGTTGTCAAGTTTGCGATAAATCGCCAAATTTGGCAACTCCTCTTCGAATTTCGGCATGTAGCAATCCTAGATTTACGTCATGGGAAGGGATGCCTGTGCATATGTTTTCTTCGTCTTGTTTTGAAAAGTAACACAGTGATAGCATTTTACGCGTTCGTAGCAATATGCGGCTTTTGTTTATGCTTCCACTTCGCGTCCAATTGAATCCGACTAGCGAACTGCATCTGAGCTACAAAATAATTTAAAATCCAAAAATCCGTGAACACAGCATTATTTTAAATACAATATTTTAAACAAATTTAATTGTTTTATATTCTACAATTTCTGAATGGATTTCTAACATAAGTTAACAACATTAAATCGTAACTTTTAATAGAAGGGTGTTAGCACGTTTTTATTTATAAATTGCATTTTCAAAATACTCGTAAAATATATTAAAACATTTATTATATATATATATATATATAAATATATATATATATATATATATATATATATATATATATATATCACACCAGAAAAGTAGACATGTAAATGGAAGCAATATTCCAAAGATTGACCGGGAGGTTGTGACCCCCACTCCCCGGTTAAGCAAGCTTTATGTCTAGACACTACTCCCGGAAGCCGATATATTGCATAAGATATGAATAGCGAAGTATCAAAAATGTAAAATGATGTAAAAAGAGTGTACCAGATCATGAATTCATGGAATAACCCACAAGACACGAAATCCAAGAACTGCTTTAAAGTGTCTTTATTCTACAATTTAAAAGTCAATAAGAATTAAAAAGTATAGTTTATAAACACGTAATCAGATACTTTACCATGATATCAATACTTCAATAAGCAAGACGAATACGCACCAATCAATCCACACGTTTATATTCATCATATAGGAAAGTATACACGACATATACCTGTGTAAGGAAGGCACGGCCACATAGTCATGATCAACCCTTTACCGGTTCTATATCTAAATATATACGGTAGCTTTCAGTTACGGTTAAACCATAAAATCTACATATGATGTTGCTCAAAAAACGCTTCGGAAATCCTTGTGCAATTGAACCATGGAGGAAGCCAATATCGCTGTTATAACGATCAGTAACGTTATTGTTTATACTTTTGCTTCGTATATGTTGGTTCAATATTATGTTTCTGTACACATTCCGATGTAAACATGAATTCCAAGAAACAATGTAATTTATTTCAAATTTAAAATCTCAACGTTTATCGTAGAGTCGAGATCCAGTGGAACCATCAGGCAGTTTGTACAGAGACAAATCCAGAAAATTTAGACTTTTATCTTGGTTGCACGGAGTTTCTGTTAACGTTAAACATTTTGGATAAAATCCAAAATCCAATGAAAAATGTGCGTCATTGCAAGCTAAAAGAATGTCGTCAAAGTAACGGAAGTACAACAATTCGTTCAAAAGGTGTGTGCCTTCTTCATATTTGTTAAGGTAAATGTCGGCAAGAATTGAGGAACATCCTCCTCCCATTAGAATACCACGGAGCTGTTTATAGAAATTTGTACCATCGTACAAGACTGTTTCAAACAGTACAAGTTTAACCATAGATTTAAATTTGCATCTGGTAATATGTATTTACATATTATGTTTTTTGTAAATTTCCATAAGAATGGCAAACCAATCATTAATATCAATATTACTGAATAAATCGATAAACTCTTAACTTTTATAATGTAAATCATCGAAAATTGTTTTGATTTTTTCTATGACTTCAAGACTATTACTTATAAAATAAACGCCATTATTTTTAATTTTGATCATCACGTCCTTTAAGATTAAAAGAAGTTTTTTGTTTGCTGTTATTAAATAGATTTTATAACCATTAGTAATAGGGCGGAATTTTACAGGATTTTTATGCAGTTTAGGAATTAAAGTAATATATGGAAATTTAGTAGATTTTATTGTGTATCCCAATGATTTATAAATGGCTTTGATACGGTTTTCCTTTTCATTTTGTGATAGTTTTAAGAGGCTATATACATTACAATCTTGGTAACATGTAATCAATAACTTATTATAAAGACGTTGACATGTAAATGCATAATTTGCTCTAACTTTGTCAACGTATGTAATTACGAAATTATTTTGTAAAGTCATCAAGTCATTTTTGTTGTATTGTTTTACAATTTCTTTTTATCTCACGTTATCGTATGTTTTAAAAAATGCTTCTAAAACGGTTGATCTCCACTCATTATAAATGGAAGTGGGTACACTGTATTTTACTGCACACTTGTAGATGAATCTATCAATATCTTGTACAAGTGTACTTCCAATCGATCGATATTCGGCCATTCAAAATTTTGTGCAAGTATTCTAGGTCATATGTGGCTGACGTTTCCTTTTTGTCACGCCTCTGACATGGCTGGCCAACTACACAAAATAGGCACACCGTACTCACCCACCAAAGTGTTTAACCGATGCACCAAAGTGGCTACTCGGACGTGAAAAGTTGCTACTCGTTCTGATGCAACTTGTGCAGACGACTGAAATTTTCGTCCCAGCACCTGCGTTTCCGGCAATTGCGTGGCCAGCTGAGGAGTGAGTTTTACGCGGAGCTTGATATTTTGTTCTCGACTGGGATCTACTGAAAAGAATTCAAGTATGTGAGATACTTTTCATGACCTGTCTTGTATGCGAGGTTTTTTTTGACATGAGACATTGTAAATATTACATTCTTTTGGGATATGGAGACTAGTTTTCAGGTATGGGATACATAGGATCGATGAGCATTTCATAACTCTATCAAGAACACCGACCCACCCGAAGGTATACGGGAAAGATGCACAGTCGCTGCAATAGCGCTCCCAGGACACCAGGCCGTGGTCCAAAGCCACGGCGCTCCACCCCATCCGCGCGCCGCCAAAAAGACCAACCGTGCAGGCAGGAGGTGCAAAACACCAAAAACATGCCCGGACAAACACGAACCACCATCTGTCGAGAGTCATCCTCTGACTGATCCCTCACACTTTATTAAACAATACAAAGTTACAAAAACCCTTCATTTAGGGTTAAAACCATATATCCTTCATTCTTAAGGATTAAATCATAAAAACAGAAAATCACACTTGGATAAAAACCATAAATTCAAATTGAATGCAACAAATGTCAAAAAAGCAAATACATTATTCATCAATCGCCAACATATCATAGCATCAATCAGCATAATCCATAATTCAAACATTCCTATTTAATACCATACAAATACATTTGACACTTATATTACAATATTTACAGTCATCTTAAAATACAATCTACTTTTAGTACAATCCAATTCTCACTATAATTCAATTCACATTACTTAATTCCACTTCAAATACAATCTAAAATACAATATAATAGCAATAAAATACAATATAACAGCAAAACACCTATCAATTCATTTCCAAAGATAAAATAATTTTCATAATTTCCTTCACACCATTCCTGCACTTGAAGTGCATACATAAATTAAATAAACCAACATTTTTATAGTTCTTAGGGAAAGTATCGTTCCGTATTTTGTCCCATAATTCACAATCGTAAATAGTGTGGTATACAGATCCACTCGCTTTACCACAATAGCACTTTTTATCTTTACCAAAAAATCTATGCTGGTAGTCTCTGAATGCACCATGTCCAGTAAGAACCTGGTTAATGAAAAAGTCTCCATGAAGCCTTTTCGTAGATACTTTCTTTATTTCATTGTGAAGACACTTTCCTGTACATAACTGGTCCCACCTTCCTTGCCATTCCAAAATCATCTCATTCTGGATCTTCTTCTTTAACTGATCTTTGCTCCACTTAAAGTAGAAGTCAACTGATGCTTTCTTGGTGGCTCCTTTCGCCAACTCGTCTGCCTTTTCGTTACCTGTAATACCAATATGGGCCTTTACCCAATGAAGTTTGATGAAATCCTTACTATGAATCAATTTTTCCTTAAGATCGATGATATACCTGTTACTATTTTCATAAGCACCAAGTGCCTGTAGTACCGATCGGGAATTGGTACAAATATGAGTTTTTCTTATTATATTATTATTTCGAATATACTCATATGCTTTTAAAATGGCTAATAATTCTGCATTGTAAACTGTAGTTTCGTCATTCAATCGATGTTGTTCGTGATGTTCGTTGTTCGATGAGCATTTTATAAAGTAAATTGAATGTGTATATTCAGCGCTGACCAGTTTAGAAGCTGTTGATATTTGAACTTAAGTTGTTAATTTTTACAGTCGGCATAATTAATTTATTTTACCATATTTTATATATTTTAAAGAGGTCTTGCTTTATCCCAGATTGTGTTTTATACAGAAACGATTGTTTTTACATGTTATATATATATATATATAGTATTTTGAAATTGTGTCTTACAATTGGCGCGTCATTTACATGTTCGCGTGGTAGGTTGTACTCGGAGGTTATTCTAACGTCTACGCTAATTGACAGGTTGTAAAAGTCTCGCTTAGCGGGTTCGTAATAATCTTGGAATCATGTTGAATTTTTTTTTTTGATAAGTACTTCTGAATTGTGGGTTTAATTTCTGAATTATGGGTGCTTAATCGGTACATATGCTGGGAAATAGCGTAAGCGAGGAAAAGTTCAGGTTCAGCATGAAACACAACCGGAACTGTTAAGGGTAGCTTTTAAGACACCTGGCTTTTGGGAAACTGATCCTGCTTTATAATTCGCTCAAATAGAATCGAAATTTATTATTAATAGAAAAATCAGAGCATCGGTTGTGCAGAGGTAATTGCGCACTGCTTCGCCAATGAGAAGTATATTATTATTCCCTTTTCTGTCATAACAGCATAATAATAATAAGGTAAAAAGCTTACCTTTCTGTACGAAGAGCGTAGTTTACTATTTCCCCTAAAGTCTTAAAAGAAATATCATTTTATTATGTTTGGTTTTCATCTTGATGTCAGGCATCTTTGTGACACGGAATAATTGCACTTGATTGAAAGAAAAGATTATTTAATTAAATTCTACATTTAAAATTACATTCAAAAGAAACAAGCATTTTGCTCCGTCATCATACGAAACAACAACACAGAAGAACTTGAGTTCTCGCAAGTGTACCGGTAGTGTCTTATGATGCGCGCGCAGATCACGCGATATAAACAAATTCCTTTTCTAGCGGAAACGAGAGAGAGCGGCATTTTTTGGATTTCTCTTTCGCAGTGAATAGAGATCATTCATTTCTAACAATTATGGCGTGCATTTCCGTGAATATGATAAAATTTCATTCTGTTGTCTTGCCTCTTGATACGCGAATTTTGAAATGTGTTAACGATATTATTTTAAACCCACCTGCTGAGGAAGCTTATCTGATGTCAAAGCACGGATTTTGGATTTTTATGAGCAGACAGAGGATTCAAAAAGATTGCTTCTGAATGACTTACATTTAGGCGATCAACGAACGTCCTTTGCAGCTATTATGCTAGATGGAATGTTTAAATGGAGGTAAGCTTAGTGAAAGCGCATTGCGTACCTTGTAGATGCAAATACTACCTGCTCGGTTTCAGCAAATCCTTAGTGTTTGTTCTGAGGAATCCTTGGAGTTTTCTAGACAGGCGAAAATTGCTGATAAAATTTGTGATGGTCCCAGAGATACTGCAGTAATTTCGAACATTTCGAGAGATAGTTCAGAGTTGGAAATAATCGGGACAGAATTAGCTGAGTTAAAAAATGCAATCCGGGAGCTATTTTCCCTTTCTAAGTCGAAAGCGGTTCGCGCTGATAGTAGCAATTCCAGACGCAGAAGTAATAGCTCTTCATCAGGTTCGAGTGCTGATGGGTTCTGCTGGTATCATGATAAACTTAAAGGAAAACCTCGTAAATGTATTTCCCCATGTAATTTGTCCGGCCTAATGCGTACTTCTTTTCTGTCGGTCGCAGAAAATAAGGGTGCTGGTTGCCGATTGTTTTTATATGAGCGGGCTACGAAAACTACATTTTTGATTGACATTGGGACTGCAATTAGTTGTTTTCCTAAAAGACTTACCTTACGGAAGGACCCGTGTGGTTTAATTTTGTATGCGGATAATGGATCTGTGATTAAAACATTCGGTAGTATTAGGTTGGAATTGGATTTCGGACTTCAGAAGACATTTACTTGGTATTTAACGAGTGCTGATATTTCTATGCCATTTTAGGCGCGGATTTCCTAGGAAGGTTCGGGTTTTTGGTCGATTTAAAAGAGCCGGCGTATTTGTGATACTCAAACAGAGTTATTTACTCGTGGTTCGGTCATTTTTGGATCGTCTGAAAGCTTATCGTTGTCCAGGGGAAAGAATCGGTGAATTTCTGATTTTCCTCATGTGTTTGGTTCCAATCCTCAAGCGCGTATAAACAGTGAGATTGGTTTAGTTACTCATTGTATTGAGATTACTGGCACTCCGGTTTTTTCTAGACCTAGGAGGTTCAATCCAGAGAAATTTATAGCTTTAACTGTTTTGGCGATGATGAATTTTTGTCATCTGCTTTTGAAAGGCGCGGCAGTGAAACAATCGCAGTTGAATGAACTTGTCAGGAATAAATGTAAAATTGATAGAACACATATCATATAGACTGATGAGGCTAGGGAGGCATTTGAGCGTTGTAAAAGGCTATTCTCGATGCAACTCTCCTTTTATTTCCTTCTCCCGGGTACCAAAGGTGTTAATGGTTGATGCTTCTATTCGACAGACTCGACATTCGAATTGGTCAGTCATTTTACAATCGATATTTGGTATATTCCGGGTTTCGAAAACATGGCCGCTGATACTTGGTCTAGAATCAATACTATAAGTTTAGCTGCTTCCATTGATTTTGAGTGTATTGCTGTGGATCAGTTACATGATCGGGTGTTAAAAACGACTACAGGTCTTGATTTGCGTCTCATATATTTCCCTGTTTCTAATAGTTCCATGTGTGGTGATATGTCTAAAAATGTGCCTAGACTTTTCATTCCAGTTATTTGGAGGAAAGTAGTGTTTCATAAAATGCATCATCTTCATTTGGACACAGTAGAGCTGCTGTTGCTATCTAAAGGAGACAGATATCCCTCTATAACAGATAAGCCGCATCGTATGTGGTGGATCCACGCGGAGGTGTACACAAAAGTTTTCTCGGAAACTCCCAGTTCTGGCAGTCATAGTGTATCTAGGCCTGGCCGAAGGTCAAAGCTGTGGTTCATTTTCAGGCCCGGGTGTTTTTTCCTAGGGGGGAGTACTGTGGTGCACCGTTGCTGCGGGACTACACAGAATCTGCTGTCCAGTAAATCCTGTAATGAGCATGTCTGCTGTTCACTATTTAGGACACTTCTACCGCCGCGAGTTCAGTCTCGGTCGCTCGAGTCTCGAGGTACTTCAGTTACGGCTCGTCAACTTCTAACTCAACTATAACATACATGTATTAGCTTAGATGAATTACGCTGCGGCTGTTTGAGCCCAGCACGTAATGTAATCGATATCTCGTTGTGTTAAAATTTGTTTTTATAAAATGTTAAGTTCCTAAACGTGTAGAGTTTCTTTGTAAGAGCGAACGCATCAAGCAACACATTCAACCGTATACAACTACTCAAGTATTCTAGGTCATATGTGGTTGAAGTGTCCTTTTGCAACGCCTCTGAGATGACAAGTCAACTACACGAAATGGACACTCCGTACTCACCCACCAAAATGTGTAACCGATGCACCAAATAGATATATATATATATATATATATATATATATATATATATATATATATATATATATATATATATATATATATATATATATATATATATATATATATATATGTATATATATATATATATATATATATATATATATATATATATATATCTTGCCGTCAAAAATTACGAAATCACAGAACAAACATTTAATCAATACGATTAAGTATATATATTTGGTGTTAAAGGCTTTGATGCACACACACACACGCCAAGCTGAAAATAGGTTTTTCGTGTTCTAGAAGACTCAGTACTCATAGATCCGTCCAAAAATACAATTGCCATTTTCGCTAAGTTTCCAATACTTTCATTATACATTGCCATATATTGTAGAGAAGGTATTAATAAAAATTATCGAACAAAATTTTATAATAAATTGTGAGGACATTTCTATTTCAATATTATCCATTTTCACACGAGAATATTAATCTATGACGATCCAAGATGCTTCAAATAAACTTTTAAATAAATTAGATACAGACCTATAAGCAATATTTTGAATTTTTTTTTTAATACCCACACTTAAAACGTTTATTTTATGCAAATATGAAAACTTTCCATTACTGTTTTGCCGAAAATATTCTGTTATTTGAAACATTGTTTCTCGATTGACAAATGAAGTTTCGACATCTTGTAAACAAAACAGATATTTACTGGCATCCAATTTCTTAGAGTGCTCTGTTTGAACGTTCAACAATGCTACTTAAATTTGAAACCCCTGCCTGTCTGTCTTAAAACATATTTGTCTCAACTAAGTGATAACATTCTGAAGCCCATTCATCGAGTGAAGTGGGAAGTAAAACTTAAGTGCGAAATACAATCTGAGGTCAGATGGCATATAATTTTCACAAGTGCTTATGAAATACTAGCCATTTCAAAACGCGTTCCGTGCGTCCTGAATGGCTAGTGGTCACTAAATGTGATATCTACACACTTAATTAAAAGTTCTGAATATCATAAACCGTTTTAAATTCAAGCATAAATAATGGAATGGAGTACATTTTTATGAAGCGAATGGTGCAAGTTTTTTAAAATATCTTTGTATCATTACCTATCTTTGTATCGTCTAATTAAAAAATGTTCGATTCGTGATCAGGGATGTTTGAAACGTGCTCTCCCGTCGAAAACTCCTATTCGAATTTTCGACCCAGTGGCAATACTTTCCTAATACATTATTGTATATAAGGAAAGTAAAAATATCAGTGCTGAATGTATCAGTACTGAGAGAGAGAAATCACGTCAAACGGGTATTTTTCACATCCTAGAGTGCTCGAAACGTATAGATCCGTCGAAAACTCGAATAGCGATTTCCGACACGATTCCAATCCATTTCCCATACATTAACCATGTATTGTTCTGAAAGTGAAAATCCTGTCAAAGATAACCAAGAACTTTCGCTTTCGAACTTCAATTAAAATTTACATCAAAATACTTACTTTACAACCAACACAGCAAATGTCACTTTCCATTATCAGTACCAAGCTATCCGCAATTACATGTCAAAAACGTTTCAAAGAACTGAAATTAGCAGTGACATGCAAAAGCGGTCGCACTCGCAATTTTCTAGTCACCTTTCTTGTCAGAGTGCAGCTAAAACTCGGCGGAAAAAGTTTAGAAACATCATTTTGTGATGAAATTAACACGGAAAGATTTAAAAGAGGAATTTTGAATTATTAGCAGCTTGTATAATTAAAATTCTCATATGTTTCAGTATTGAACACTCGTCCTTTTCATTATGAATTAATAAACAACAAACCGAACAAGAAATTTATGAAAGAGCCGAAATATGACGACATTTGATGTGTGCATTTGTTGACAAAATTGTTATGAATTTTTTTTCTGTTTTGTATACATATTTCACACGAATTTTTAAAAAACGGGAAGTGAGGGCCCCATTATAGGAAAAGGAAATTTTTAATGAACCCCCTACCTTGTCTTGAGTATTATGCTGAATCCCAGTCATCATATAAGTTCTGTCTATAGCAATCCTGAGAAGCAGATGGTTCAAGAAAAAATATTTTGAACCAGAAGTGAAAGAAAATCAGAAATGTAAATCCATAGTGAACCCTTGCCTCGCCAACTTCTACAGAGTTTAATGTTAAATGAAACCCCCTGATCTTTATGCAGTATATAAGGACTTCCGTAGATTTTATTATTGTTTAATTATATTAGATTTTATTATTGTTTAATTATATTAGATTTTATTATTGTTTAATTAAACATTGTAAGAATTAAGTACATAAAGAATTGTTTAATTAAACAAAATATATAAAATATTTGAAAAATATCTGCAATATTTAATTGTGAATTTGCAAGGACATATATTAATTGTGTATATGGCCACACCCACATTCATTCACTCTCATTTTCAGGATTGAGTTCTTTGGGCGCATTGGAATAGTTTTACTTGCAATAAATATAAGGGATAAAATGTTAAGTAGTAGAAAGTTTCATTCCAAATCTATATTTCTGAAGGTGCTAAAGTGATAAAGCAAAAATACGGAAATTGAAACTGGAATGCGGAATTTTTTATTGTGGTTTTCATATTGGCACTAAATCTACTATTTCAAGTCTAAATTTCATTTTATTTTATATATAGCTTGAATGGCCGTTGGTAAAATTTTTCAACGGCAGCCATTGGATAGCGTTAATCCCCAAACAGATAGCAAGTTCCATCTTTCCAATGGCTTGATTTATGAGAGCTAGCTGTTCGGTAAAAAAATTCCACTGGGTACAGTTACTTAAAATTTCGATAATATTTTTTTAGAGCAATCGAGCTGTTTTGAAAGGCTCTTACAATATTATATATTGTTACAAACACGTATATATATACATATGGTATCCATAGGTACATACCATCGTCATTGCTAGAAACTGGCTATTCTTTCGGTTTCAATTCGAATTGTATGGCTGTCCTGACGAGAATGCAATTTCGAACTAACCCCCGTTTTTTGTGTAGTTTCAGTCAATTGCTCTCCATGTCTTGAATTTCAATCTTGAGCTATTTATTACTGCCTTTTCTCATTTTTGCCGTGTTTGTTTATTTTTCATAAATATGTATATATATATATATATATATATATATATATACCTTTTTAATTATAATTTTTGTATACTCAACTTACCCTCACTCCCTTTCCATTATAGTGATAAGTTACCTTTTATTTTTATCCTTAGTCTTGATCTAGAGTTACTAATTTGTAACAGATAAGCTAGAGATGGGTTTTTGTGTACTTTCCGTAGTTTATGCTTAGTTTTAGTTTAAACAATTCCAATTTTTATTTATATATATATATATATACTACTTTCTATTCTATTTTTATCTTTAGTCTTAGTCTGTAGTTACTCATTAGTAACAGATATGCTAGAGATGGGTTTTTGTACTTATCCTAGTTTATGCATAGTTTTCGATTAAAAATTTCAATTTACACATATATATATAAATATAAATATATATATATATATATATATATATATATATATATATATATATATATATATATATATATATATATATATATATTACTTTCTAATTACGATATATTATAAAATAATAAAATCATCAAAGCATTTAAACCACGGTAACCATGCCGCAAAAAGAAATGAACAGCTTTAGCTTAATTTGGAGGTTAATTAAACTAGATTCATCATCAGGTTTGAGCATCTAACTCTAATTAACCCAAACACATACTTGTTTCAGATATGGAAATAATAAGTTACTATAAATACCATAACTCAGACTACAATCATTAAAAGAGGAAAAACTGAAAAATTATTAAGATATCAAGTATTATCATGATCCATGAGGCAATAAACCATTGAATATGCATGAGGCAATAAACCATGAGAAAATAAACCATTGAATCAAAGGTGGAACAAATAGTTGAAGTGACCTCCACTGAAACCGCCCAGGGAGTTGGAGTAGGAGACAGAACAACCACTGATAAAAGATAAAGAGAATGGACAGGAATCACAGATGAAAAATGTTACTATAAAAGTAATTCACAGAAGAAATGAATAAACGAGTATGCCACTTACACCATTGAAACTGGGTCTCAAATCGTAGTATCAAACTGGCTAAAGTTACATATTTTTAACGAACTTAATTTACGCAATACTAAATATTTATGTATCTTATTTCCAAATTTTTTCGTTTTTCAAAATTTTTTTAATTTATTTTATAAATTGTTATTTTTATATAATCAGATAATTAATAATTATAATAATTTATTTCTTTTATATATATTAGCCACCATAATTGGGATATATATATATATATATGTATGTAAGACTTAAAATGCAAAACGATTTATGAATGTGGAATGATTGTGTTAACAGGTTTGCAGTAAGGTCAAGGGGGATTGCGACCCCTGTTTCCTGGTTAGAAGCTAGCTTTGACTTCATGAAAACGCTCCCAGAGACTCTGCACGCCTGTAACAACAATCAAACATGTATGTGGGGATAAAATGTTCGAATCCCAGACAACATATATGAAAAGGATCATAAAAACAATGCAATTGGATATTTTACAAAACAACAGACTGGGAATCAAGGAAGAGTTGCATAAAGCGTCTAGACTTCGAAGAGGGAAGCATGCATATAAAAGTCACATCGAATATAGAGTGCATTTAAAAAGAGAAACAAACAGATTATCCTAGGTAAGAGTGGATTCCTAGACATTACTATTTATTATGATTTGGACAGAAACTAAGTTATAAAATATTTGACAAGAGACATCAATATGTCTGCAAGATCAATTATTTTACCCATTGGAATGCTAACCTATGTTTAAACGTACTACGTAATTTAATCATAAATCACTTGAACAGATTTAGACTATTAAACTCTTCTGTTACATAATTTAATAAATGCTTAATACATTTAATCAAAGAAACACGGGAACAATCATATCCCTTCCGCTTTATCCAACATTATTACGAAGTTTCTTGCACAAAATATACTGAAAAAAATCATGTTAATTTATCCGACATCCTGGAATACAACTTTACTCTTACCTAGGATAATCTGTTTGTTTCTCTTTCTAAATGCACTCTATATTCGATGTGACTTTTATATGCATGCTTCCCTCTCCGAAGTCTAGACGCTTTATGTAACTCTTCCATGATTCTCACTGTGTTGGTTTGTTAAATTTCCAATTTTATTGTTTTTATGATCCTTTTTATATGTTGTCTGGGATTCGGACATTTTATCCCCACGTACATGTTCGATTGTTTTTACGAGCGTGCAAAGTCTCTGGGAGCGTTTTCATGAAGTCAGAGCTAGCTTCTAACCAGGAAAAAGGGGTCGCAATCCCCCTTGACCTTACTGCAACCCTGTTAACACAATCATTCCACCTTTATAAATCGTTTTCCATTTTAAATCTTATATTTCATTTTTTTGATAGTGCTGCAATATGCGCCTTTACTTTCTTGAATTTTTAACTTTTTGGGATTGTAATTTATTATAATACTAGCAGCATACCCGTTCTTCGTAGAGTATATAATATAAAAAAACTTATAATTCGCAATCATGTGCAAATTCTGTTAAAATATTAAATTTATTGTTCTTAAAGAGAAATTTAAGAATATCTGTTCTCACTATGCAAAATTATCTTCACGGACAGATCTGAAGAATAAAACATCCGGGGCCCCATTTGTAAGCAAATTTACAAAACAAAAAGGAATTGAATCAATATATGCAACCCCGTGCTACTTATATTGTCGCAGATTAGAAAATATGCCAGTGTGATAGTAGAAGATTACCCGTATTACAATATGAGTCTCAAAAATATTTGCCAAAATAAAAGAGATGACGTAATAAATTGAAAATATCAATAATACCACTAATCTTTATACCAGAAGATCGTAATTGATTCCAATATATATCAAAATATATGCCAATATGCCTGTACTACTTATATTCTAGTAGAATAGAAGATATATCCGTGCATTTGTAAAAGATTACTCGTACAACGTACTATATATGAGTTTCAACAATTTTCGTCATAGATAAACAATGGCATAATACCGTGAAAATATCAATAATCCCTGAATCAACAGTCCCCGAAAATATCAATGATAATAATGGTTTAAACCTGAAGACCGTAATTGATATTATCCAGTCAAAATTGCAATGTCAATGAAATTTATTTTATATACATATCTTTACTATTCAAATCGGAAAAGATTTAATAAAAATCGTAGTTTTCGCACAAAAAAATCGCACATAACACATTGGATCCGTTGCTAAGCGACATGATATCATTTGCTTCAAATAAATTGATGGAATTCATATCGTCTGAATAATGCTATCTCCATGGAAGGTTTGGCGACATTTTCATCAATTTAGCGATAACTTAAAAAATCGCCAAATTTATCGCCAAGTGGGACTGTAGAACTGATAGTCCCATTTTGCGACAAATTGACGAAACGTCATCACAATACTATCCCCTAACAAAACACAATTAATTTGATTTATTAAGAATAAGAAGACTAAGAATAAGATAATTTCTGAAGATATTGTAATGGCTACACTAATTGACAGGTTGTAAAAGTCGGGCTTAGCGGGTTCGCAATAATCTTGGAATCATGTTGAATTTTTTTTTTTTATAAGTACTTCTGAATTGTGGGTTTATGTCTGATCGGTAAATATGCTGAGAAATAGCGTAACTGAGGAAATGTTCAGGTTCAGCATGAAACACAACCGGAACTGTCAGATCTTTTTAGGGGAGCTTTTAAGCCATCTGGCTTTTGGGAAACTGGTCCTATTTTATGGTTCGATCAAATAGAATCACAATTTATAATGCCGGGTATTTCCGTGGATTTGACTGAATTTCATTCAGTTGTCCCACCTCTTGATACGCGAATTTTGAAATGTGTTCGCGATATCATTTTAACCCCCCCCCCCCTCCCCCCTGCTGAGGAAGCTTATCAGATGTCAAAAGCACGGATTTTGGATTTTCATGAGCAGACCGAGAACTCAAAATTAATATTGTTTCTGAGTGACTTACATTTAAGCGATCAACGCCCTTCGCAGTTATTATGCGAGATGGAAGGTTTAAATGGAGGTAAGCTTAGTGAAAACGCATTGTGTACCTTGTGGATGCAAAGACTACCTGCTCAGGTTCAGCAAATCCTTAGTGTTTGCTCTGAGGTATCCTTGGAGTTCAAAATCATGCGAAAATTGCTGATAACATTGTGATGGTCCCAGAAATACTGCAGTAATTTCGAACATTTCGAGAGATAGTTCAGAGTTGGAAATAATCGGGACAGAATTAGCTGAGTTAAAATATGCAATCTGGGAGCTGTGTTCCGTATCTAAGTCGAAATCGGTTCGCGCTGTTAGTAGCAGTTTCAGACGCAAAATTGAATAGTTCTTCATTAGGTTCGCTTGCTGATGGGTTCTGCTGGTATCATGATAAATTTAAAGGAAAAGCTCGTAAATGTATTTCCCCATGTAAGTGGTCCGGCCTAATGAGTACTTCTTTTCTGTCGGTCGCAGAAAATGAGGGTGCTGGTTGCCGATTGTTTATATCTGAGCGGGCTACGAAAACTACATTTTTGATTGACATTGGGACTGCAATTATTTGTTTTCCTAAAAGACTTACCTTACGGAAGGACCCGTATGATTTTATTTTGTATGCTGTTAATGGATCTGTGATTAAAACATTCGGTAGTATTAGGTTGGATTTGGATTCCAACCTTCAGAAGAAATTTACTTGGAATTTAAAGATTCCTGATATTTCCATGTAGATTTTAGGCGCGGATTTCCTAGGAAGGTTCGGGTTTTTGGTCGATTTAAAGAACCGGCGTATTTGTGATACTCAAACAAAGTTATTTACCCGCGGTTCGAACATTTTTGGATCGTCTGAAAGCTTATCGTTGACTAGGGGAAAGAATCGGTGCGATTCCAGAATTTCTGATCTTCCTCAGGTGCTTGGTTCCAATCCTCAAGCGCGTATAAAGAGTGTGAGTGGTTTAGTTACTCATTGTATTGAGACTACTGTCCCTCTGGTTTTTTCTAGACCAAGGAGGTTCAATCTGGAAAAGTTAATACTTTAACAAAGGATACAAAGTGTCTAATCGAGAACTAAGAACTTTTTTGGCGATATTGAATTTTAATCATCGGCTCTTGAAAGGCGAGGCAGCGAAACAATCGCAGTTGAATGAACTTGTCAGGAATAAACGTAAAAATGATAGAACACTTATTATGTGGACTGATGAGGCTAGGGAGGCATTTGTGTGTTGTAAAAAGTCTATTGCCGATTGCAAGTCTTCTTGTATTTACTCCTCCGGGGTACAGAAAGTGTTAATGGTTGATGCTTCTACTCGACAGATCCGACTTTGGAATTGGTCAGTCATTTTACAACCGATGATAGGTATATTCCGGGGGACGAAAATATGGTGGCGGATACTTGGTTTAGAATCAATACTATAAATTTAGCTGCTTCGATTGATTTTGAGAGTATTGCTGTGGATCAGTTGTGTTAAAAAAGCATACAAGTCTTGATTTGCGTCTCATGTCTTTCCCTGCTTGTAATAGTTCCATGTGTGGTGATATGTCAAAAAATGTGCCTAGACTTTTCATTCCAAGTTATTTGGAGGAAGGTAGTCTTTGATAAAATGCATAATCCTCATTTGGACACAGTGGAGCCGCTGTTGCTATCTAAAGGAGACAGATATCTCTCTTTAAAAGATAAGCCGCAGCTTATGTGGTGGATCCACCCAGAAGTGTGCACACAAGTTTTCTGACTTGACGTGATATGAATGACGCAAATCAATAATTTGTTTTTTTAAAATAGAGTACTGAAATGATGTTTCGGTAGCATTTGTCGGACAGTCCATCCATCCTACTTAGTAACACATTTAACGAATTTTTTTAATATCACCAAATTGATAAAAGTATTTGTGAGTCCATAAAAATATCATAGAATTGATAAAATCGCGCTTAATAAATGAAAATAATCGTGTTTTGTTAGGGGATAGTATTGTTATGATATTTCGTCAATTTGTCGCAAAATGGGACTATCTGTTCTACAGTCCCAGTTGGCGATAAATTTGGGGATTTTTTAAGTTATCGCTAAATTGACTAAAATGTCGCCAAACCTTCCATGAAGGTCGCATTATTCAGATGATATGATTTCCATCAATTTATTTGAAGCAAATGATATCATGTCGCTTAGCAACGGATCCAATGTGTTATGCGGCATACGATTTTATATTAAATCTATTCCGATTTGAATAATAAAGATATGTATATAAAATAAATTTTATTGACATTGCATTTTTGACTGGATAATATCAATTATGGTCTTCAGATTTAAACATTATTATTATTGATATTTTCGGGAACTTTTGATTCAGGGATTATTGATATTTTCAAGTTATTATGACATTGTTTTATTATGACGAAAATTATTGAAACTCATATACAGTACGTTGTACGAGTAATCTTCTACAAATGCATTATATCTTCTAATCTACGAGAATATAAGTAGTACAGGTATATTTGCATATATTTTGATATATATTGGCATATATTGGAATCAGTTACGACCTTCTGGTAAAAGATTACGGGGATTATTGATATTTCCAATTTATTACGTCATCTCCTTTATTTTGGCAAATATTTTTGAGACTCATATTGTAATACGGGTAATCTTCTACTAACACACTGGCATATTTTCTAATCTGCGACAGTATAAGTAGTACGGGGTTGCATATATTCATTCAATTCCTATTTTTTCTTCTGTAAATTTGCTTACAAAAGGGGGCAGGATGTTTTATTCTTCAGATCTGATCGAGAAGATAATTTTGCATAGTGAGAACATATATTCTTAAACTTCTCTTTAGGAGCAATACATTTAATATTTTAACAGAATTTGCACATGATTGCGAACTATAAGTTTCTTTAAATTATACACTCCGTACGAATAACGAGTGTGCTGTTAGTGGTTAATAAATTTTAACATTTTAGGAGGATATATCATGTTGCTCGGCATCGCAATTAAATTAAATGTGTTTGTTAATGTTTTTATTATTTTTTTCGATTTAAATAATAAATAAATGGATAAATGGATATAAAAGTATATCTTATGAATGGACGGTTTGATTTTTCTTTTAATTATATTAATTGCTGACTGCGTACATCAATTTCATTTATTTTGGCAAAGAGTTTTCAAGCTTATATCGTATTTAGCTACTAAACTCATATATTGTGTTTAGCCAATAAATTCATATAGCCGATTGTTGAATCAGAAAAAGAGTAGAGCGGGTATATCTTCTAATACAATTGTAGTTTTTTCATTTAGTATATTGAAACGGGATAAGAATGTTTCATTCAGATCTGCAAATTCAAAGCTACGAATTTGGAGGGATATCGCTAATTTGACAACTTTTCTTAAACTTTGCCAAATTGACGGAAATGTCGCCAAATTGATATAAACGACACGCAAACAGCTGCCATAGACCTTCGGGTTGGTCGTGTGGCTTGGGTCTTCTACATATCAATGAAATTTTTTTTTGTTTTGTTAGAAGAGAGTACTGAAATGATGTTTGGTTAGCATTTATCTGTCAGACCAACCATCCTACTTAGTAATACATTTAGCGAATTTTTAAAATGTCACCAAATTGATAAAAATGTTTTCAAATCTATAAAAATATCTTAAAATTGATAAAATTGCGCTACATAAATGATATTAATTGTTTTTTGTTAGGGGATAGTATTGTGATGATATTTCGTCAATTTGTCGCAAAGTGGAACTGTCAGTTCTACAGTCCCACTTGGCGATAAATTTGGCGATTTTTTAAAATTTGGCGATTTTTTAAGTTATCGCTAAATTGACGAAACTGTCACCAAATGTTCCATAGAAATATAACTATTTAGACGATATTTTTTCTACCAATTTATTTGAAGCAAATGATATCATGTCGCTTAGCAACGGATTTAAATCCAATGTCTTTATGCGGCAGACGGTTTTTATTAAATCCTTTCCGATTTGAATAATGAAGATATGTATATAAAATAAATTTCATTGCCATTTCATTTTGGACTGGATAATATCAATTATACTCTTCAGGTTTAAACATTTTTATTATTGATATTTTCCGGAATTATTGATTCAGGGATTATTGATACTTTTAAGTTATTACGCCATTGTTTTATTGCGGCAAAAATTGCTGACACACGCATATTGTACGTTGTACGAGTAATCTTCTAGGAATGCACGGGTATATCTTCTAACCTACGAGAATATAAGTAGTACAGGTATATTGGCATATATTTTGACATATATTGGCATATATATTGGAATCAAGTACAGTCTTCTGGTATAAAGATTAAGGGGATTAATTATATATTCAATTTATTACGTTGTCTGTTGTATTTTACCAAAAAACATTTGAGACTCATATTGCAAAACGGGTAATCTTCTACTAATAATCGGACATTATAAGTAGTACGTGTATATCTTCCCATATAATTTTAGCACTTTAATTTTGACATATATTGGAATAAATGACTTTTGACATATATTGGAATAAATGACTGTCTTCAGATTTAAAGATTACGGGTTTATTGGTATTTTCAATTTATACATGTAATCTACTAATACAGGTTATATTTTCTAATATTCGCGCATATAATTAGTACGGGTCCCATACAATTTTAACGCTTTTATTTTGCATATATTGATTCAATTCCATATTTTTTTTTTATATTTGCTTACATAAGGGGTCCAAGATGTTTTATTCTTCAGATATGTCCACGAAGATAATTTTATATAGCGAGAACAGAGATTCTTAAACTTCTTTTTAGGAGCATTATATTAAATATTTTAACAGAATATTTTGATTAAACATGTCATTTAGTATACTATAAGAATTTGGGCATGATTATGAATTTCAAGTTTCTTTATATTATATACTCCGTACGAAGAACGGGTATGCTGCTAGTTTGCAATAAAAATGACGGACGAAATGTTAAGTAGTAGATAATTTCATTCCAAATCAATATTTCTGAAGGTGCTAAAATGATCAAGCAAAGTTATGGAAATTGAAAGTGGAATGTGGAACTTTCTACTATGGTTTTCATATTGGCACTAAATCTGTTATTTCAAGTCTAAATAACTATTTTATTTATAGTTTGAATGGTCGTAGGTAAAATTTTTCAACTACAACCATTTGGCCAGCGTTAATCCCAAAACAGATGACAATGTTACATCATCAGAGTGAGATAGTGAAAAATTAAAACTGAAGTGTTTTTGCTTACTGGTTATAGATACCAACAGTATTTTAAAAGTTTACATTATATAAAATAAGATTTCGCTAAATCAATGTGTTGAAAATGTTCTTCTGAGTATTATCAAGGAAGCTGCATCTTAGGTCGCAGTCAATCATCAAAGTAGATAGAAGAAATATTTGTGATCTCCCTTCCCCAACAGTAACACTGGCTTGGACTATACGAAATAGCTGTTTTTTAAAAAAATATATTCCACTGGGTATAGATACTTAAAATTTCGATAATGTTTATTTAGAGCAATTCAGCTGTTTTGAAAGGCTTTAATCCCAAAACAGATGACAATGTTACATCTTCCCAGAGTGAGATAGTGAAAAATTAAAACTGAAGTGTTTTTGCTTACTGGTTATAGATACCAACAATATTTTAAAAGTTGACTTTATATAAAATAAGATTTCGCTAAATCAATGTGTTAAAATCTCCTTCCGAGTATTATCAAGGAAGCTGCACCTTAGGTCGCAGTCAATCATTAAAGTAGATAGAAGAAATATTTGTGATCTCCCCTCCCCAACAGTAACACTGGCTTGGACTATACGAACTAGCTGTTTTTTAAAAAAATATATTCCACTGGTTATAGATACTTAAAATTCGTTAATGTTTATTTAGAGCAATTCAACTGTCTTGAAAGGCTTTTATAATATATATATATTTACGAACGCTTGTATATACATATATGTAAATATAAATATATATATATATATGTATATATATATATATATATGTATATATATATATATATATATATGTATATATATATATATATGTATATATATATATAAGTGTCCAGGATACAAAAATGATTCCAGATATCTGGAAATCTCTTATATCTCATAAAATATTAATTATTTCGAGATGATTCTCAAACCTTCCGAAAATCCCCAAATGTCGTCAAGTTGGCGATAAATCGCCAAATTTGGCAACTCCTCTTCGAATTACGGCATGTAGCAATCCTAGATTTACGTCATGGGAAGGGATGCCTGTGCATATGTTTTCTTCGTCTTGTTTTGAAAAGTAACACAGTGATAGCATTTTACGCGTTCGTAGCAATATGCGGCTTTTGTTTATGCTTCCACTTCGCGTCCAATTGAATCCGACTAGCGAACTGCATCTGAGCTACAAAATAATTTAAAATCCAAAAATCCGTGAACACAGCATTATTTTAAATACAATATTTTAAACAAATTTAATTGTTTTATATTCTACAATTTCTGAATGGATTTCTAACATAAGTTAACAACATTAAATCGTAACTTTTAATAGAAGGGTGTTAGCACGTTTTTATTTATAAATTGCATTTTCAAAATACTCGTAAAATATATTAAAACATTTATTATATATATATATATATATATATATATATATATATATATCACACCAGAAAAGTAGACATGTAAATGGAAGCAATATTCCAAAGATTGACCGGGAGGTTGTGACCCCCACTCCCCGGTTAAGCAAGCTTTTTGTCTAGACACTACTCCCGGAAGCCGATATATTGCATAAGATATGAATAGCGAAGTATCAAAAATGTAAAATGATGTAAAAAGAGTGTACCAGATCATGAATTCATGGAATAACCCACAAGACACGAAATCCAAGAACTGCTTTAAAGTGTCTTTATTCTACAATTTAAAAGTCAATAAGAATTAAAAAGTATAGCTTATAAACACGTAATCAGATACTGTACCATGATATCAATACTTCAATAAGCAAGACGAATACGCACCAATCAATCCACACGTTTATATTCATCATATAGGAAAGTATACACGACATATACCTGTGTAAGGAAGGCACGGCCACATAGTCATGATCAACCCTTTACCGGTTCTGTATCTAAATATATACGGTAGCTTTCAGTTACGGTTAAACCATAAAATCTACATATGATGTTGCTCAAAAAACGCTTCGGAAATCCTTGTGCAATTGAACCATGGAGGAAGCCAATATCGCTGTTATAACGATCAGTAACGTTACTGTTTATACTTTTGCTTCGTATATGTTGGTTCAATATTATGTTTCTGTACACATTCCGATGTAAACATGAATTCCAAGAAACAATGTAATTTATTTCAAATTTAAAATCTCAACGTTTATCGTAGAGTCGAGATCCAGTGGAACCATCAGGCAGTTTGTACAGAGACAAATTCAGAAAATTTAGACTTTTATCTTGGTTGCACGGAGTTTCTGTTAACGTTAAACATTTTGGATAAAATCCAAAATCCAATGAAAAATGTGCGTCATTGCAAGCTAAAAGAATGTCGTCAAAGTAACGGAAGTACAACAATTCTTTCAAAAGGTGTGTGCCTTCTTCATATTTGTTAAGGTAAATGTCGGCAAGAATTGAGGAACATCCTCCTCCCATTAGAATACCACGGAGCTGTTTATAGAAATTTGTACCATCGTACAGGACTGTTTCAAACAGTACAAGTTTAACCATAGATTTAAATTTGCATCTGGTAATATGTGTTTACATATTATGTTTTTCGTAAATTTCCATAAGAATGGCAAACAAATCATTAATATCAATATTACTGAATAAATCGATAAAATCTTAACTTTTATAATGTAAATCATCGAAAATTGTTTTGATTTTTTCTATGACTTCAAGACTATTACTTATAAAATAAACGCCATTATTTTTAATTTTGATCATCACGTCCTTTAAGATTAAAAGAAGTTTTTATTTGCTGTTGTTAATGTAAACTATGGGATATGTAGACTAGTTTTTAGGTATGGGATACATAGGATCGATGAGCATTTTATAAAGTAAATTGAATGTGTATATTCAGCGCTGACCAGTTTTCAAGCTGTTGATATTTGAACTTAAGTTGTTAATTTTTACAGTCAGCATAATTAATTTATTTTGCCATATTTTATATATTTTAAAGAGGTCTTGCTTTATCCCAGATTGTGTTTTATACAGAAACAATTGTTTTTACATGTTATATATATATATGTAGTATTTTGAAATTGTGTCTTACAATTGGCGCGTCATTTACATGTTCACGTGGTAGGTTGTAGTCTGAGGTTATTCTAACGTCTACGCTAATTGACAGGTTGTAAAAGTCTGGCTTAGCGGGTTCGTAATAATCTTGGAATCATGTTGTAATTTTTTTTTTTGAAAAGTACTTCTGAATTGTGGGTTTAATTTCTGAATTGTGGGTGCTTAATCGGTATATATGCTGGGAAATAGCGTAAGCGAGGAAAAGTTCAGGTTCAGCATGAAACACAACCGAAACTGTTAGATATTTTTAGGGTAGCTTTTAAGACACCTGGCTTTTGGGAAACTGATCCTGCTTTATAATTCGCTCAAATAGAATCGAAATTTATGATGGCGTGCATTTCCGTGAATATGATAAAATTTCATTTTGTTGTCTTGCCTCTTGATACGCGAATTTTGAAATGTGTTAACGATATCATTTTAAACCCACCTGCTGAGGAAGCTTATCAGATGTCAAAAGCACGGATTTTGGATTTTTATGAGGAGACAGAGGATTCAAAATTAAGATTGCTTCTGAATGACTTACATTTAGGGGATCAACGAACGTCCTTTGCAACTATTATGCTAGATGGAATGTTTAAATGGAGCTAAGCTTAGTGAAAGCGCATTGCGTACCTTGTAGATGCAAATACTACCTGCTCGGTTTCAGCAAATCCTTAGTGTTTGTTCTGAGGAATCCTTGGAGTTTTCTAGACTGGCAAAAATTGCTGATAAGATTTGTGATGGTCCCAGAGATACTGCAGTAATTTCGAACATTTCGAGAGATAGTTCAGAGTTGGAAATAATCGGGACAGAATTAGCTGAGTTAAAACATGCAATCCGGGAGCTATTTTCCCTTTCTAAGTCGAAAGCGGTTCGCGCTGATAGGTGCAATTCCAGACGCAGAAGTAATAGCTCTTCATCAGGTTCGCGTGCTGATGGGTTCTGCTGATATCATGATAAATTTAAAGGAAAACCTCGTAAATGTATTTCCCCATGTAATTTGTGCGGCCTAATGAGTACTTCTTTTCTGTCGGTCGCAGAAAATAAGGGTGCTGGTTGCCGATTGTTTATATATGAGCGGGCTACGAAAACTACATTTTTGATTGACATTGGGACTGCAATTATTTGTTTTCCTAAAAGACTTACCTTACGGAAGGACCCGTGTGATTTAATTTTGTATGCGGATAATGGATCTGTGATTAAAACATTCGGTAGTATTAGGTTGGATTTGGATGTCGGACTTCAGAGGAAATTTACTTGGTATTTAGCGAGTGCTGATATTTATATGCCCACTTTAGGCGCGGATTTCCTAGGAAGGTTAGGATTTTTTTCGATTTAAAAGAGCCGGCGTATTTGTGATACTCAAACAGAGTTATTTACTCGTGGTTCGGTCATTTTTGGATCGTCTGAAAGCTTATCGTTGACTAGGGGAAAGAATCGGTGCGATTCCAGAATTTCTGATTTTAATCAGGTGTTTGGTTCCAAACCTCAAGCGCGTATAAACAGTGAGATTGGTTTAGTTACTCATTGTATTGAGACTACTGGCACTCCGGTTTTTTCTAGACCTAGGAGGTTCAATCCAGAGAAATTTATAGCTTTAACTTTTTTGGCGATAATGAATTTTTGTCATCAGCTTTTGAAAGGCGCGGCAGTGAAACAATCGCAGTTGAATGAACTTGTCAGGAATAAACGTAAAACTGATAGAACACATATCATATAGACTGATGAGGCTAGGGAGGCATTTGAGCGTTGTAAAAGGCTATTGTCGATGCAACTCTCCTTTTATTTCCTGCTCTGGGGTACCAAAGGTTTTAATGGTTGATGCTTCTATTCGACAGACTCGACATTCGAATTGGTCAGTCATTTTACAATCGATATTAGGTATATTCCGGGGTTCGAAAACATGGCCGCTGATACTTGGTCCAGAATCAGTACTATAAGTTTAGCTGCTTGGATTGATTTTGAGAGAATTGTTGTCGATCAGTTACATGATCGGGTGTTAAAAACGCATACAGGCCTTGATTTGCGTCTCATATATTTCCCTGTTTCTAATAGTTCCATGTGTGGTGATATGTCTAAAAATGTGCCTAGACTTTTCATTCCAGTTATTTGGAGGAAAGTAGTGTTTCATAAAATGCATCATCTTCATTTGGACATAGTAGAGCCGCTGTTGCTATCTAAAGGAGACAGATATCCCTCTATAACAGATAAGCCGCATCGTATGTGGTGGATCCACGCGGAGGTGTGCACAAAAGTTTTCTCGGAAACTCCCAGTTCTGGCGGTCATAGTGTATCTAGGCCAGGCCGAAGGTCTAAGCTGTGGTTCATTTTCAGGCCCGGGTGTTTTTTCCTAGGGGGGAGTACTGTGGTGCACCGCTGCTGCGGGACTACACAGAATCTGCTGTCCAGTAAATCTTGTAATGAGCATGTCTGCAGTTCACTATTTAGGACTCTTCTACCGCCACGAGTTCAGTCTCGGTGGCTCGAGTCTCGCGGTACTTCAGTTACGGCTGGTCAACTTCTAACTCAACTCTAACATGCATGTATTAGCTTAGATGAATTACGCTGCGGCAGTTTGAGCCCAGCACGTAATGTAATCGATATCTTGTTGTGTTAAAGTTTATTTTTATAAAATGTTAAGTTCCTAAACGTGTAGAGTTTCTTTGTAAGAGCGAACGCATCAAGCAACACATTCAACCGTATGCAACTGATGCACCAAATATATATATATATATATATATATATATATATATGTATATATATATAATATATATATATATATATATATATATATCTTGGCGTCAAAAATTACAAAATCACAGAACAAACATTTAATCAATACGATTAAGTATATATATTTCGTATTAAAGTCTTTGATTCACACACACAGACGCCAAGCTGAAAATAGGTTTTTCATGTTCTAGAAGACTCAGAACTCATAGATCCGCCCAAAAATAGAATTGCCATTTTCCCAAAGTTTCCAATACTTTCATTATACATTGCCATATATTGTAGAGAAGGTAATAATAAAAATTATCGAACAAAATTTTATAATAAATTGTGAGGACATTTCTATTTCAATATTATCCATTTTCACACGAGAATATTAATCTATGACGATCCAAGATACTTCAAATAAACTTTTAAATAAATTAGATACACACCTATAAGCAATATCTTGAATTTTTTTTTTAAATACCCACACTTAAAACGTTTATTTTATGCAAATATGAAAACTTTCCATTACTGTTTTGCCGAAAATATTCTGTTATCTTAAACATCGTTTCTCGATTGACAAACGACGTTTCGAATTCTTGTAAGCAAAACAGATATTTTCTGACATCCAATTTCTTAGAGTGCTCTGTTTGGACGTTCAAAAATGCTACTTAAATTTGAAACCCCTGCCTGTCTGTCTTAAAACATATTTGTCTCAACTAAGTGATAACATTCTGAAACCCATTCATCGAGTGAAGTGGGAAGTAAAACTTAAGTGCGAAATACAATCTGAGGTCAGCTGGCATATAATTTTCACAAGTGCTTATGAAATACTAGCCATTTCAAAACGCGCTCCGTGCGTTCTGAATATGGCTAGTGGTCACTAAATGTGATATCTACACTTTTAATTAAAAGTTCTGAATATCATAAACCCTTTTAAATTCAAGCATAAATAATGGAATGGAGCACATTTTTGAGAAGCGAATGGTGCAAGTTTTTAAAAATATCTTTGTATCGTTACCTATCTCTGTATCGTCTAATAAAAAAATGTTCGATTCGTGATCAGGGATGCTTGAAACGTGCTCTCCTGTCGAAAACTCCTATTCGAAATTTCGACCCTATCGCAATATTTCCTAATACATTATTGTATATAAGGAAAGTAAAAATATCAGTGCTGAATGTATCAGTACTGAGAGAGAGAAATCACGTCAAACGGGTATTTTTCGCATTCTAGAGTTCTCGAAACGTATAGATCCGTCGAAAACTCGAATTGTGATTTCCGACACGATTCCAATCCATTCCCCATACATTAACCATGTATTGTTGTGAAAGTGAAAATCCTGTCAAAGATAACCAAGAACTTTCGCTTTCGAACTTCAATTAAAATTTACATCAAAATACTTACTTTACAACCAACACAGCAAATGTCAATTTCCATTATCCTTACCAAGCTATCCGCAATTACATGTCAAAAACGTTTCGAAGAACTGAAATTAGCAGTGACATGCAAAAGCGGTCGCACTCGCAATTTTCTAGTCATCTTTCTTGTCAGAGTGCAGCTAAAACTCGGCGGAAAAAGTTTAGAAACATCATTTTGTGATGACATTAACACGGAAAGATTTAAAAGAGGAATTTTGAATTATTGGCGGCTTGTATAATTAAAATTCTCATATGTTTCAGTATTGAACACTCGGCCTTTTCCTATGAATTAATAAGCCGTGGTAACTGTGGCCGTGGTAAATGTGATAAGCCGTGGTAACTGTGATACTGCGTGTACGGAGTGTTTGCGGAGCATCTATCCTGGGCTCCTAAGCAGCAGACAATCTCTACGAAAACGTATGTGATCTTAACTCTTTGGTAAATCCTGTGCGCAGCTCTCTCACGATCCGCTGGGAATAAGCCGAAGTTAAGAGAAGGAGAAGGGAAGTGGACAGTGTGACTATCTCCAAAATAATACTTGGTTAAACTTTCGTCACCTGATGATCCTCAACCGAGTTTCTAAGACTGGTAGTGTTTCTCATGAACCGTCAAATTAATGAACTAACCTTCAGTTAATCGTGCCAGCCATTCCAATGTGCAGAGGGATAGCCACCAGCACTCAGTGAGAGTTTTCTTATGTAAATGAAGGTATGAAAATTATATATTGATCTTAAAATGTGTATATGAATGTTTTGAACTTGATTGATGTGATCCACAGTGTTAAGGGCAACTTTATGCTAAATGGAATATTTGCCAAAATGAATTTATATTTTGTTTTCCTTGAAAAAAGTAATTAATTACAAGTTTGGATAACAAAAAAAACATACAAATTAATGCAAAATAAACTGTGCACCCCGAGGTCAAGCTTAGGTAAATTGGGAACTCATTTGTAAATGTGTATTTTGTTATTTAATGTTTAAATTGAGATTTCATGTGTTCTGTAAATAAATTGTTAAGTGGCCACAAAAAAGGGAGTGATTATTTATTTGAGCAAACGCAATGTACTTTGGTCCAATCGGACCCACTATACATTAACGCGGTTGAGCCTGGTGGAACTATTTGGCCAGTATCTTTAATGTATTTATGTCTTTAAGTTTTATTGTATTTATGTGTAAAATTCACCTCACCACATTGAACACTCGGCCTTTTCCTATGAATTAATAAACAACAAACCGAACAAGAAATTTATGAAAGAGCCGAAATATGACGACAAATGATGTGTGCATTTGTTGACAACATTGTTATGAATTTTTATTCTGTTTTGTATACATATTTCACACGAATTTTTAAAAAACGGGAAGTGAGAGCCCCATTATAGGAAAAGGAAATTTTTAATGAATCCCCACCTTGTCTTGAGTATTATGCTGAATCCCAGTCATCATATAAGTTCTATCTATAGCAATCCTGAGAAGCAGATGGTTCAAGAAAAAATATTTTGAACCAGAAGTGAAAGAAAATCAGAAATGTAAATCCATAGTGAACCCTTGCCTCGCCAACTTCTACAGAGTTTAATGTTAAATGAAACCCCCTGATCTTTATGCAGTATATAAGGACATCCGTAGATTTTATTATTGTTTAATTATATTAGTTTTTATTATTGTTTAATTATATTAGATTTTATTATTGTTTAATTAAACATTGTAAGAATTAAGTACATAAAGAATTGTTTAATTAAACAAAATATATAAAATATTTGAAAAATATCTGCAATATTTAATTGTGAATTTGCAAGGACATATATTAAATGTGTATATGGCCACACCCACATTCATTCACTCTCATTTTTAGGATTGAGTTCTTTGGGCGCATTGGAATAGTTTTACTTGCAAAAAATATGAGGGATAAAATGTTAAGTAGTAGAAAGTTTCATTCCAAATCAATATTTCTGAAGGTGCTAAAGTGATAAAGCAAAAATACGGAAATTGAAACTGGAATGCGGAATTTTTTATTGTGGTTTTCATATTGGCACTAAATCTACTATTTCAAGTCTAAATTACATTTTATTTTATATATAGCTTGAATGGCCGTAGGTAAAATTTTTCAACGGCAGCCGATGGATAGCGTTAATCCCCAAACAGATAGCAAGTTCCATCTTTCCAATGGCTTGGTTTATGAGAGCTAGCTGTTCGGTAAAAAATATTCCACTGGGTACAGTTACTTAAAATTTCGATAATATTTTTTTAGAGCAAACGAGCTGTTTTGAAAGGCTCTTACAATATTATATATTGCTACAAACACGTATATATATACATATGGTATCCATAGGTAAATACCATCGTCATTGCTAGAAACTGGTCTCTTTCGGTTTCTATTCGAATTGTATGGCTGTCCTGACGAGAATGCAATTTCGAACTAACCCCCGTTTTTTGTGTAGTTTCAGTCCATTGCTCTCCATATCTTGAATTTCAATCTTGAGCTATTTATTACTGCCTTTTCTCATTTTTGCCGTCTTTGTTTATTTTTCATATATATGTCTATATATATATATATATATACCTTTTTAATTATAATTTTTGTATACTCAACTTACCCTCACTCTCTTTCCATTATAGTGATAAGTTACCTTTTATTTTTATCCTTAGTCTTGATCTAGAGTTACTAATTTGTAACAGATAAGCTAGAGATGGGTTTTTTGTATTTTCCGTAGTTCATGCATAGTTCTAGTTTAAACAATTCCAATTTTTATTTATATATATATATATACTACTTTCTATTCTATTTTTATCTTTAGTCTTAGTCTGTAGTTACTTATTAGTAACAGATATGCTAGAGATGGGGTTTTGTACTTATCCTAGTTTATGCATAGTTTTCGATTAAAAATTTGAATTTACACATATATGTATAAATATAAATATATATATATATATATATATATATATATATATATATATATATATATATATATATATATATATATATATATATATATATATATATATTACCTTCTAATTACGATATATTATAAAATAATAAAATCATCAAAGCATTTGCACCACGGTAACCATGCCGCAAAAAGAAATGAACAGCTTTAGCTTAATTTGGAGGTTAATTAAACTAGATTCATCATCAGGTTTGAGCATCTAACTCTAATTAACCCAAACACATACTTGTTTCAGATATGGAAATAATAAGTTACTATAAATACCTTAACTCAGACTACAATCATTAAAAGAGAAAAAATTGAAAAATTATTAAGATATCAAGTATTATCATGATCCATGAGGCAAGAACTTTGTCTACACGTGCAGGAATGACGAGCTGTTGTAACTGAATGAAAAAAATTGAGATGTATCCGGAATAAGGAGGAGAAAATAAACCATTGAATCAAAGGTGGAACAAATAGTTGAAGTGACCTCCACTGAAACCGGGGAGTTAGAGTAGGAGACAGAACAACCACTGATAAAAGATAAAGAGAATGAACAGGAATCACAGAAGAAAAATGTTGCTATAAAAGTAATTCACAGAAGAAATGATTAAGCGAGTATGCCACTAACACCATTAAAACTGGGTATCAAATCGTAGTATCAAACTGGCTAAAGTTACATATTTTTAACGAAATTAATTTACGCAATACTAAATATTTATGTATCTTATTTTCAGATTTTTTCGTTTTCAAAATTTTTTTAATTTATTTTATAAGTTGTTATTTTTATATAATCAGATAATTAATAATTATAATAATTTATTTCTTTTATTTATATTAGCCACCATAATTGGGATATATGTATATATATATATATATATATATATATATATATATATATAAGATTTAAAATGCAAAACGATTTATGAATGTGGAATGATTGTGTTAACAGGTTTGCAGTAAGGTCAAGGGGGATTGCGATCCCTGTTTCCTGGTTAGAAGCTAGCTTTGACTTCATGAAAACGCTCCCAGAGACTCTGCACGCCTGTAACAAGAATCAAACATGTATGTGGGGATGAAATATTCGAATCCCAGACAACATATATGAAAAGGATCATAAAAACAATAAAATTGGAAATTTTACAAAACAACAGAATGAGAATCAAGGAAGTGTTGCATAAAGCGTCTAGACTTCGAAGAGGGAAGCATACATATAAAAGTCACATCGAATATAGAGTGCATTTAGAAAGAGAAACAAACAGATTATCCTAGGTAAGAGTGGATTCCTAGACATTACTATTTATTATGATTTGGACAGAAACTAAGTTATAAAATATTTGACAAGAGACATCAATATGTCTGCAAGATCAATTATTTTCCCCATTGGAATGCTAACCTATGTTTAAACGTACTACGTAATTTAATCATAAATCACTTGAACAGATATAGGCTATTAAACTCTTCTGTTACATAATTTAATAAATGCTTAATACATTTAATCAGCGAAATCCGGGAACAATCATATCCCTTCCGCTATATCCAACATTATTACGAAGTTTTTTGCACAAAATATAGTGAAAAAAATCATGTTAAATTATCCGACATCCTGGAATACAACTTTACTCTTACCTAGGATAATCTGTTTGTTTCTCTTTCTAAATGCACTCTATATTCGGTGTGACTTTTATATGCATGCCTCCCTCTCCGAAGTCTAGACGCTTTATGTAACTTTTCCATGATTCTCACTGTGTTGGTTTGTTAAATTTCCAATTTTATTGTTTTTATGATCCTTTTTATATGTTGTCTGGGATTTGGACATTTTATCCCCACGTACATGTTCAATTGTTTTTACGGGCGTGCAAAGTCTCTGGGAGCGTTTTCATGAAGTCAAAGCTAGCTTCTAACCAGGAAAAAGGGGTCGCAATCCTCCTTGACCTTACTGCAACCCTGTTAACACAATCATTCCACCTTTATAAATCGTTTTCCATTTTAAATCTTATATTTCATTTTTTTGATAGTGCTGCAATATGCGCCTTTTCTTTCTTGAATTTTTAACTTTTTGGGATTGTAATTTATTATAATACTAGCAGCATACTCGTTCTTCGTAGAGTATATAATATAGAGAAACTTATAATTCGCAATCATGTGCAAATTCTGTTAAAATATTAAATTTATTCTTCTTAAAGAGAAATTTAAGAATATCTGTTCTCACTATGCAAAATTATCTTCACGGACAGATCTGAAGAGTAAAACATCATGGGCCCCTTTTGTAAGCAAATTTACAAAAAAAAAGGAATTGAATCAATATATGCAACCCCGTGCTACTTATATTGTCGCAGATTAGAAAATATGCCGGTGTGATAGTAGAATATTACCCGTATTACAATATGAGTCTCAAAAATATTAGCCAAAATAAAAGAGATGACGTAATAAATTGAAAATATCAATAATCCCACTAATCTTTATACCAGAAGGTCGTAGTTGATTCCAATATATGCCAATATATTAAAATATATGCCAATATACACCTGTACTACTTATATTCTAGTAGATTAGAAGATATATCCGTGCATTTGTAAGAGATTACTCGTACAACGTACTATATATGAGTTTCAACATTTTTCGTCATAGATAAACAATGGCATAATAACGTGAAAATATCAATAATTCCTGAATCAACAGTCCCCGAAAATATCAATGATAATCATGGTTTAAACCTGAAGACCGTAATTGATATTATCCAGTCAAAATTACAATGTCAATGAAATTTATTTTATATAAATATCATTATTATTCAAATCGGAAAAGATTTAATAAAAATTGTAGGGCACATAACACATTGGATCCGTTGCTAAGCGGCATGATATCATTTGCTTCAAATAAATTGATGGAAATCATATCGTCTGAATAATGCTATCTCCATGGAAGGTTTGGCGACATTTTCGTCAATTTAGCGATAACTTAAAAAATCGCCAAATTTATCGCCAAGTGGGACTGTAGAACTGATAGTCCCATTGTGCGACAAATTGACGAAACGTCATCACAATACTATCCCCTAACAAAGCACAATTAATTTGATTTATTAAGCGCAATTTTATCAATTCCATGATATTTTTATGGATTTACAAATATTTTTATCAATTTGGTGATATTAAAAAAATTCGTTAAATGTGTTACTAAGCAGGATGGATGAACTGACCGACAAATGCTACCGAAACATCATTTCAGTACTCTGTTTAAAAAAAAAATTCATTGATTTGCGCCATTTTTATCCATTTGGAGACATTTCCGCTAAATTCGTAAAGTTTAAGAAAAGTTACCAAATTAGCGATATTCCTCCAAATTCGTAGCTCTGAATTTACAGATCTGAAGAATAAAATATCCTGATCCCATTTGTATGTAGTAAATGAAAACTCTAAAATTGCATAAGATACACCCGTTCTACTCATTTTCTGTTTCAACAATCGGCTAAATGAATTTATTGGGTACACACAATATATGAGTTTATTAGCTAAACACAATATATGAGCTTGAAACCTCTTTGCTAAAATAAATGAAAGTGATGTACGCAGTCCGCAATTTATATAATTAAAAGAACAATCAAACCGTTCATTCATAAAATATATGTTTACATCCATTTATTTATTATTCAAATGGAAAAAATAATAATAAATGTTAACAACACATTTAATTTCATTCCGTTGCCGAGCAACATGATATAAGATAGAATCTTCCTCATAAAATGCGAAATTAAATAGCCATTTTGATTTCTTTATACTTTTCATCGTTGAGTAAAAGCTTGTGAAAGATAACCCATGCAGGTAGATTTTTCCATTTAAATTCATGTTTTAAACAACTCATGTTTCCGATAGTGACTAATTAATGCAAAAATCCTGCACCAAACTCGGAAATAAAGTTTTATTTCATTTTGACGTTTTAAACAAACGATTTTCATCCTTTCCGTTTGGATAAACCACGGAGTTGGAGAGTAGAACTCGTACGGAAAAATTCCGTTTTTTATTAATATCTCGACAACCCCTGGTCTTAGAAACTCGAAACTTGTACTAAATTTATGGGGTGCTATTTAAAGGCTATCCAAAAAATTTCATTAAATTCAGTTCAGCCGTTTTTCCGTGATGATGAGACAAACGAAAATTTCGTTTTTTACTAATATCTCGAGACACACTGCTCGCAGAAACTCAAAAAGTAGACTAAATTTTAAGTGGGGCTATTTCTAGGCTACTCACAAAATTTCATCAAATTCGGTTCAGCCATTCTCCCGTGATGATGGGACAGACAGACAGACAGATTTTCAATTTTATTTATATAGACAATGCGGATTTCTTGACAGCTACATCGCGCTACGGAATTTTTTTATTGAGACCTCGATACCTAAATTAATCCATTTACATAACTTCGGCTACTGGGGTACCTCTCGTACTCCTGGCGAACGTGCAGTGGTATTCAGTGTGTCGTGGGGCTTGGAGAGTGATCGGATTCCGGAGTATGTATTTGTTTAATGTATTTTATGTATTTTAGGAACTTCTATGTGTAGTGTGCTTTTATATCTTTTTGTTTTCTTTGACTTTTTAAATTTTGACTTATGCCACTTTAGACATACTTTTTAAATAAAATGACCCCATCAAAAAATTTATAGATATTGTGAAAAACTTCCCTTTTCATTGTCTCTCTGCTAGGTTATTTCTCGTGTTGAACATTTATAGTTACTGGTGATATGTATATTTCGATGCGTTCCTGACCCTATTGTATTTAGTGATATCGGCATTTCTTTCATATTATGATCCCATTCATTGGTGATATTCTGATTAATGGAATTTAGATATGTGCTGTCTTATCGTTGTTAAGATCATACTCTTTTTTAAAAAAGCTTTATTCTTGCTTTATTCCAGATTGTGTTTTATACAGAAACGATTGTTTTTACATGTTATATATATATGTAGAATTTTGATATTGTGTCTTACAATTGGCTCGTCATTTACATGTTCGCGTGGTAGGTTATGCTCTGAAGTTATTGTAATGGCTACACTAATTGACAGGTTGTAAAAGTCGGGCTTAGCGGATTCGCAGTAATCTTGGAATCATGTTGAATTTTTTTTTCTGATTAGTACTTCTGAATTGTGGATTTATGTATTATCGGTAAATATGCTGAGAAATTACGTAACAGAGGAAAAGGTCAGGTTCAGCATGAAACACAAACGGAATTGTCAGAACTTTTTAGGGGAGCTTTTAAGGCATCTGGCTTTTGGAAAACTGGTCCTACTTTATGGTTCGATCAAATAGAATCACAATTTATTATGCCGGGTATTTCCATGGATTTGACTAAATTTCATTCGGTTGTCCCACCTCTTGATACGCGAATTTTGAAATGTGTTCGCGATATCATTTTAACCCCCCCCCCCCTCCTCCTGTTGAAGAAGCTTGTCAGATGTCAAAAGCACGGATTTTGGATTTTCATGAGCAGACCGAAGACTGAAAATTAAGATTGCGTCTGAATGACTTACATTTAGGCGATCAACGCCCTTCGCAGTTATTATGCGAGATGGAAGGTTTAAATGGAGGTAAGCTTAGTGAAAACGCATTGCGTACCTTGTGGATGCAAAGACTACCTGCTCAGGTTCAACAAATCCTTAGTGTTTGTTCTGAGGAATCCTTGGAGTTCAAAATCATGCGAAAATTGCTGATAACATTGTGATGGTCCCAGAAATACTGCAGTAATTTCGAACATTTCGAGAGATAGTTCAGAGTTGGAAATAATCGGGACAGAATTAGCTGAGTTAAAAAATGCAATCTGGGAGCTGTGTTCCGTTTCTAAGTCGAAATCGGTTCGCGCTGTTAGTAGCAGTTTCAGACGCAGAATTGAATAGTTCTTCATTAGGTTCGCTTGCTGATGGGTTCTGCTGGTATCATGATAAATTTAAAGGTATAGCTCGTAAATTTATTTCCCCATGTAAGTGGTCCGGACTAATGAGTACTTCTTTTCTGTCGGTCGCAGAAAATGAGGGTGCTGGTTGCCGATTGTTTATATCTGAGCGGGCTACTAAAACTACATTTTTGATTGACATTGGGACTGCAATTATTTGTTTTCCTAAAAGACTTACCTTACGGAAGGACCCGTGTGATTTTATTTTGTATGCTGTTAATGGATCTGTGATTAAAACATTCGGTAGTATTAGGTTGGATTTGGATTCCAACCTTCAGAAGAAATTCACTTGGAATTTAAAGATTCCTGATATTTCCATGTAGATTTTAGGCGCGGATTTCCTAGGAAGGTTCGGGTTTTTGGTCGATTTAAAGAACCGGCGTATTTGTGATACTCAAACAAAGTTATTTACCCGCGGTTCGAACATTTTTGGATCGTCTGAAAGCTTATCGTTGACTAGGGGAAAGAATCGGTGCGATTCCAGAACTTCTGATCTTCCTCAGGTGCTTGGTTCCAATCCTCAAGCGCGTATAAAGAGTGTGAGTGGTTTAGTTACTCATTGTATTGAGACTACTGTCCCTCTGGTTTTTTCTAGACCAAGGAGGTTCAATCTGGAAAAGTTAATACTTTAACAAAGGATACAAAGTGTCTAATCGAGAACTAAGAACTTTTTTGGCGATATTGAATTTTAATAATCGGCTCTTGAAAGGCGAGGCAGCGTATCAATCGCAGTTGAATGAACTTGTCAGGAATAAACGTAAAAATGATAGAACACTTATTATGTGGACTGATGAAGCTAGGGAGGCATTTGTGTGTTGTAGAAAGTCTATTGCCGATTGCAAGTCTTCTTGTATTTACTCCTCCGGGGTACAGAAAGTGTTAATGGTTGATGCTTCTACTCGACAGATCCGACTTTGGAATTGGTCAGTCATTTTACAACCGATGATAGGTATATTCCGGGGGACGAAAATATGGTGGCGAATACTTGGTTTAGAATCAATACTATAAATTTAGCTGCTTCGATTGATTTTGAGAGTATTGCTGTGGATCAGTTGTGTTAAAAAAGCATACAAGTCTTGATTTGCGTCTCATGTCTTTCCCTGCTTGTAATAGTTCCATGTGTGGTGATATGTCAAAAAATGTGCCTAGACTTTTCATTCCAAGTTATTTGGAGGAAGGTAGTCTTTGATAAAATGCATAATCCTCATTTGGACACAGTGGAGCCGCTGTTGCTATCTAAAGGAGACAGATATCTCTCTTTAAAAGATAAGCCGCAGCTTATGTGGTGGATCCACCCAGAAGTGTGCACACAAGTTTTCTGACTTGACGTGATATGAATGACGCAAATCAATAATTTGTTTTTTTAAAATAGAGTACTGAAATGATGTTTCGGTAGCATTTGTCGGACATTCCATCCATCCTACTTAGTAACACATTTAACGAATTTTTTTAATATCACCAAATTGATAAAAGTATTTGTGAGTCCATAAAAATATCATAGAATTGATAAAATCGCGCTTAATAAATGAAAATAATCGTGTTTTGTTAGGGGATAGTATTGTTATGATATTTCGTCAATTTGTCGCAAAATGGGACTATCTGTTCTGCAGTCCCAGTTGGCGATAAATTTGGGGATTTTTTAAGTTATCGCTAAATTGACTAAAATGTCGCCAAACTTTCCATGAAGGTCGCATTATTCAGATGATATGATTTCCATCAATTTATTTGAAGCAAATGATATCATGTCGCTTAGCAACGGATCCAATGTGTTATGCGGCATACGATTTTATATTAAATCTTTTCCGATTTGAATAATAAAGATATGTATATAAAATAAATTTTATTGACATTGCATTTTTGACTGGATAATATCAATTATGGTCTTCAGATTTAAACATTATTATTATTGATATTTTCGGGGACTTTTGATTCAGGGATTATTGATATTTTCAAGTTATTATGACATTGTTTTATTATGACGAAAATTGTTGAAACTCATGTACAGTACGTTGTACGAGTAATCTTCTACAAATGCATTATATCTTCTAATCTACGAGAATATAAGTAGTACAGGTATATTTGCATATATTTTGATATATATTGGCATATATTGGAATCAGTTACGAACTTCTGGTAAAAGATTACGGGTATTATTGATATTTCCAATTTATTACGTCATCTCCTTTATTTTGGCAAATATTTTTGAGACTCATATTGTAATACGGGTAATCTTCTACTAACACACTGGCATATTTTCTAATCTGCGACAATATAAGTAGTATGGGGTTGCATATATTCATTCAATTCCTATTTTTTCTTCTGTAAATTTGCTTATAAAAGGGGGCAGGATGTTTTATTCTTCAGATCTGATCGTGAAGATAATTTTGCATAGTGAGAACATATATTCTTAAACTTCTCTTTAGGAGCAATACATTTAATATTTTAACAGAATTTGCACATGATTGCGAACTATAAGTTTCTTTAAATTATACACTCCGTACGAATAACGAGTGTGCTGTTAGTGGTTAATAAATTTTAACATTTTAGGAGGATATATCATGTTGCTCGGCATCGCAATTAAATTAAATGTGTTTGTTAATGTTTTTATTATTTTTTTTCGATTTAAATAATAAATAAATGGATAAATGGATATAAAAGTATATCTTATGAATGGACGGTTTGATTTTTCTTTTAATTATATTAATTGCTGACTGCGTACATCAATTTCATTTATTTTGGCAAAGAGTTTTCAAGCTTATATCGTATTTAGCTACTAAACTCATATATTGTGTTTAGCCAATAAATTCATATAGCCGATTGTTGAATCAGAAAAAGAGTAGAGCGGGTATATCTTCTTATACAATTGTAGTGTTTTCATTTAGTATATTGAAACGGGATAAGAATGTTTCATTCAGATCTGCAAATTCAAAGCTACGAATTTGGAGGGATATCGCTAATTTGACAACTTTTCTTAAACTTTGCCAAATTGACGGTAATGTCGCCAAATTGATATAAACGACACACAAACAGCTGCCATAAACCTTCGGGTTGGTCGTGTGGCTTGGGTCTTCTATATATCAATGAACTTTTTTTTTGTTTTGTTAGAAGAGAGTACTGAAATGATGTTTGGTTAGCATTTATCTGTCAGACCAACCATCCTACTTAGTAATACATTTAGCGAATTTTTAAAATGTCACCAAATTGATAAAAATGTTTTCAAATCTATAAAAATATCTTGAAATTGATAAAATTGCGCTACATAAATGATATTAATTGTTTTTTGTTAGGGGATAGTATTGTGATGATATTTCGTCAATTTGTCGCAAAGTGGAACTGTCAGTTCTATAGTCCCACTTGGCGATAAATTTGGCGATTTTTTAAAATTTGGCGATTTTTTAAAATTTGGCGATTTTTTAAGTTATCGCTAAATTGACGAACTGTCGCCAAATGTTCCATAGAAATATAACTATTTAGACGATATTTTTTCTACCAATTTATTTGAAGCAAATGATATCATGTCGCTTAGCAACGGATTTAAATCCAATGTCTTTATGCGGCAGACGGTTTTTATTAAATCCTTTCCGATTTGAATAATGAAGATATGTATATAAAATAAATTTCATTGCCATTTCATTTTGGACTGGATAATATCAATTATACTCTTCAGGTTTAAACATTATTATTATTGATATTTTCCGGAATTATTGATTCAGGGATTATTGATATTTTTAAGTTATTACGCCATTGTTTTATTTGCGGCAAAAATTGCTGACACACGCATATTGTACGTTGTACGAGTAATCTTCTAGGAATGCACGGGTATATCTTCTAACCTACGAGAATATAAGTAGTACAGGTATATTGGCATATATTTTGACATATATTGGCATATATATTGGAATCAAGTACAGTCTTCTGGTATAAAGATTAAGGGGATTAATTATATATTCAATTTTTTACGTTGTCTGTTGTATTTTACCAAAAAACATTTGAGACTCATATTGCAAAACGGGTAATCTTCTACTAATAATCGGACATTATAAGTAGTACGTGTATATCTTCCCATATAATTTTAGCACTTTAATTTTGACATATATTGGAATAAATGACTGTCTTCAGATTTAAAGATTACGGGTTTATTTGTATTTTCAATTTATACATGTAATCTACTAATACAGGTTATATTTTCTAATATTAGCGCATATAATTGGTACGGGTCCCATACAATTTTAACGCTTTTATTTTGCATATATTGATTCAATTCCATATTTTTTTTTTATATTTGCTTACATAAGGGGTCCAAGATGTTTTATTCTTCAGATATGTCCATGAAGATAATTTTGTATAGCGAGAACAGAGATTCTTAAACTTCTTTTTAGGAGCATTATATTAAATATTTTAACAGAATATTTTGATTAAACATGTCATTTAGTATACTATAAGAATTTGGGCATGATTATGAATTTCAAGTTTCTTTATATTATATACTCCGTACGAAGAACGGGTATGCTGCTAGTTTGCAATAAAAATGACGGACGAAATGTTAAGTAGTAGATAATTTCATTCCAAATCAATAATTCTGAAGGTGCTAAAATGATCAAGCAAAGTTATGGAAATTGAAAGTGGAATGTGGAACTTTTTACTATGGTTTTCATATTGCCACTAAATCTGTTATTTCAAGTCTAAATAACTATTGTATTTATAGTTTGAATGGTCGTAGGTAAAATTTTTCAACTACAACCATTTGGCCAGCGTTAATCCCAAAACAGATGACAATGTTACATCATCAGAGTGAGATAGTGAAAAATTAAAACTGAAGTGTTTTTGCTTACTGGTTATAGATACCAACAGTATTTTAAGAGTTTACATTATATAAAATAAGATTTCGCTAAATCAATGTGTTGAAAATGTTCTTCTGAGTATTATCAAGGAAGCTGCACCTTAGGTCGCAGTCAATCATCAAAGTAGATAGAAGAAATATTTGTGATCTCCCTTCCCCAACAGTAACACTGGCTTGGACTATACGAACTAGCTGTTTTTTAAAAAAATATATTCCACTGGGTATAGATACTTAAAATTTCGATAATGTTTATTTAGAGCAATTCAGCTGTTTTGAAAGGCTTTAATCCCAAAACAGATGACAATGATACATCTTCCCAGAGTGAGATAGTGAAAAATTAAAACTGAAGTGTTTTTGCTTACTGGTTATAGATACCAACAATATTTTAAAAGTTGACATTATATAAAATAAGATTTCGCTAAATCAATGTGTTAAAATCTCCTTCCGAGTATTATCAAGGAAGCTGCACCTTAGGTCGCAGTCAATCATCAAAGTAGATAGAAGAAATATTTGTGATCTCCCCTCCCCAACAGTAACACTGGCTTGGACTATACGAACTAGCTGTTTTTAAAAAAAATATATTCCACTGGTTATAGATACTTAAAATTTCGTTAATGTTTATTTAGAGCAGCTGTCTTGAAAGGCTTTTATAATATATATATATTTACGAACGCTTGTATATACATATATGTAAATATAAATATATATATATATATGTATATATATATATATGTATATATATATATATATATATATATATATATATATGTATATATATATATATGTATATATATATATAAGTGTCCAGGATACAAAAATGATTCCAGATATCTGGAAATCTCTTATATCTCATAAAATATTAATTAATTCGAGATGATTCTCAAACCTTCCGAAAATCCCCAAATGTTGTCAAGTTTGCGATAAATCGCCAAATTTGGCAACTCCTCTTCGAATTTCGGCATGTAGCAATCCTAGATTTACGTCATGGGAAGGGATGCCTGTGCATATGTTTTCTTCGTCTTGTTTTGAAAAGTAACACAGTGATAGCATTTTACGCGTTCGTAGCAATATGCGGCTTTTGTTTATGCTTCCACTTCGCGTCCAATTGAATCCGACTAGCGAACTGCATCTGAGCTACAAAATAATTTAAAATCCAAAAATCCGTGAACACAGCATTATTTTAAATACAATATTTTAAACAAATTTAATTGTTTTATATTCTACAATTTCTGAATGGATTTCTAACATAAGTTAACAACATTAAATCGTAACTTTTAATAGAAGGGTGTTAGCACGTTTTTATTTATAAATTGCATTTTCAAAATACTCGTAAAATATATTAAAACATTTATTATATATATATATATATATAAATATATATATATATATATATATATTGTAATCAAAAATGAGGATAAAGTTCAATGGAGGGGAAACCAAATACAATGCATGCAATGGCAGAGGAGGATGGCGACTCCTCATTCCCGTTTAAAGCTGCTTTTCCAGCCCGGGCAAACGCTCACGGAACCAATGCATTGCAAAGGTTGATCCCCCATACGTGCCCAGTCAGAAGCACCCAAACATGGAGAAACAGACCACTGAGAATGGAAGTCAAGAAACGCACAAATGAAGAAACACAAAATCTCCTATTATATAAATATCTATGCGCATGTGCAAGTCTTCAAGTGATATGCAGAAACTATCCTAATTCAGCAAAATCCCTTTTGAAAGAATTTGCTTCATTTTTATTGTTGAAAAATGAATTATAATATTTCTTCAGGAAATTAACAGGGTAATTCTTTCTTAATGCTTCTAATATTATCCCCTTGTTACTTGATATGCAATCCTTTTTTAAAGTGTTGCAAATTTGGTTTCTCTTGAAATGTCCCAAAAGTATATTTCTAAAAATGAATCTTGAAAGGTTCGTTTTCCAAGTGATGATATGGTTAATTTTTATGCCAAAACTTGTTCCTTGGAAAACGAACCTTTCAAGATTCATTTTTAGAAATATACTTTTGGGACATTTCAAGAGAAACCAAATTTGCAACACTTTAAAAAAGGATTGCATATCAAGTAACAAGGGGATAATATTAGAAGCATTAAGAAAGAATTACCCTGTTAATTTCCTGAAGAAATATTATAATTCATTTTTCAACAATAAAAATGAAGCAAATTCTTTCAAAAGGGATTTTGCTGAATTAGGATAGTTTCTGCATATCACTTGAAGACTTGCACATGCGCATAGATATTTATATAATAGGAGATTTTGTGTTTCTTCTTTTGTGCGTTTCTTGACTTCCATTCTCAGTGGTCTGTTTCTCCATGTTTGGGTGCTTCTGACTGGGCACGTATGGGGGATCAACCTTTGCAATGCATTGGTTCCGTGAGCGTTTGCCCGGGCTGGAAAAGCAGCTTTAAACGGGAATGAGGAGTCGCCATCCTCCTCTGCCATTGCATGCATTGTATTTGGTTTCCCCTCCATTGAACTTTATCCTCATTTTTGATTACAATAGTATATTTACTTCGGATTAAAGAGCAGCATCTGCGCCTGTTCCTTGGTAATATTGGTTTACATCTTTGTAATTGCTTATAGCACTTGTCGTATATTGTGTATATATATATATATATATATATATATATATATCACACCAGAAAAGTAGACATGTAAATGGAAGCAATATTCCAAAGATTGACCGGGAGGTTGTGACCCCCACTCCCCGGTTAAGCAAGCTTTATGTCTAGACACTACTCCCGGAAGCCGATATATTGCATAAGATATGAATAGCGAAGTATCAAAAATGTAAAATGATGTAAAAAGAGTGTACCAGATCATGAATTCATGGAATAACCCACAAGACACGAAATCCAAGAACTGCTTTAAAGTGTCTTTATTCTACAATTTAAAAGTCAATAAGAATTAAAAAGTATAGTTTATAAACACGTAATCAGATACTTTACCATGATATCAATACTTCAATAAGCAAGACGAATACGCACCAATCAATCCACACGTTTATATTCATCATATAGGAAAGTATACACGACATATACCTGTGTAAGGAAGGCACGGCCACATAGTCATGATCAACCCTTTACCGGTTCTATATCTAAATATATACGGTAGCTTTCAGTTACGGTTAAACCATAAAATCTACATATGATGTTGCTCAAAAAACGCTTCGGAAATCCTTGTGCAATTGAACCATGGAGGAAGCCAATATCGCTGTTATAACGATCAGTAACGTTATTGTTTATACTTTTGCTTCGTATATGTTGGTTCAATATTATGTTTCTGTACACATTCCGATGTAAACATGAATTCCAAGAAACAATGTAATTTATTTCAAATTTAAAATCTCAACGTTTATCGTAGAGTCGAGATCCAGTGGAACCATCAGGCAGTTTGTACAGAGACAAATCCAGAAAATTTAGACTTTTATCTTGGTTGCACGGAGTTTCTGTTAACGTTAAACATTTTGGATAAAATCCAAAATCCAATGAAAAATGTGCGTCATTGCAAGCTAAAAGAATGTCGTCAAAGTAACGGAAGTACAACAATTCGTTCAAAAGGTGTGTGCCTTCTTCATATTTGTTAAGGTAAATGTCGGCAAGAATTGAGGAACATCCTCCTCCCATTAGAATACCACGGAGCTGTTTATAGAAATTTGTACCATCGTACAAGACTGTTTCAAACAGTACAAGTTTAACCATAGATTTAAATTTGCATCTGGTAATATGTATTTACATATTATGTTTTTTGTAAATTTCCATAAGAATGGCAAACCAATCATTAATATCAATATTACTGAATAAATCGATAAACTCTTAACTTTTATAATGTAAATCATCGAAAATTGTTTTGATTTTTTCTATGACTTCAAGACTATTACTTATAAAATAAACGCCATTATTTTTAATTTTGATCATCACGTCCTTTAAGATTAAAAGAAGTTTTTTGTTTGCTGTTATTAAATAGATTTTATAACCATTAGTAATAGGGCGGAATTTTACAGGATTTTTATGCAGTTTAGGAATTAAAGTAATATATGGAAATTTAGTAGATTTTATTGTGTATCCCAATGATTTATAAATGGCTTTGATACGGTTTTCCTTTTCATTTTGTGATAGTTTTAAGAGGCTATATACATTACAATCTTGGTAACATGTAATCAATAACTTATTATAAAGACGTTGACATGTAAATGCATAATTTGCTCTAACTTTGTCAACGTATGTAATTACGAAATTATTTTGTAAAGTCATCAAGTCATTTTTGTTGTATTGTTTTACAATTTCTTTTTATCTCACGTTATCGTATGTTTTAAAAAATGCTTCTAAAACGGTTGATCTCCACTCATTATAAATGGAAGTGGGTACACTGTATTTTACTGCACACTTGTAGATGAATCTATCAATATCTTGTACAAGTGTACTTCCAATCGATCGATATTCGGCCATTCAAAATTTTGTGCAAGTATTCTAGGTCATATGTGGCTGACGTTTCCTTTTTGTCACGCCTCTGACATGGCTGGCCAACTACACAAAATAGGCACACCGTACTCACCCACCAAAGTGTTTAACCGATGCACCAAAGTGGCTACTCGGACGTGAAAAGTTGCTACTCGTTCTGATGCAACTTGTGCAGACGACTGAAATTTTCGTCCCAGCACCTGCGTTTCCGGCAATTGCGTGGCCAGCTGAGGAGTGAGTTTTACGCGGAGCTTGATATTTTGTTCTCGACTGGGATCTACTGAAAAGAATTCAAGTATGTGAGATACTTTTCATGACCTGTCTTGTATGCGAGGTTTTTTTTGACATGAGACATTGTAAATATTACATTCTTTTGGGATATGGAGACTAGTTTTCAGGTATGGGATACATAGGATCGATGAGCATTTCATAACTCTATCAAGAACACCGACCCACCCGAAGGTATACGGGAAAGATGCACAGTCGCTGCAATAGCGCTCCCAGGACACCAGGCCGTGGTCCAAAGCCACGGCGCTCCACCCCATCCGCGCGCCGCCAAAAAGACCAACCGTGCAGGCAGGAGGTGCAAAACACCAAAAACATGCCCGGACAAACACGAACCACCATCTGTCGAGAGTCATCCTCTGACTGATCCCTCACACTTTATTAAACAATACAAAGTTACAAAAACCCTTCATTTAGGGTTAAAACCATATATCCTTCATTCTTAAGGATTAAATCATAAAAACAGAAAATCACACTTGGATAAAAACCATAAATTCAAATTGAATGCAACAAATGTCAAAAAAGCAAATACATTATTCATCAATCGCCAACATATCATAGCATCAATCAGCATAATCCATAATTCAAACATTCCTATTTAATACCATACAAATACATTTGACACTTATATTACAATATTTACAGTCATCTTAAAATACAATCTACTTTTAGTACAATCCAATTCTCACTATAATTCAATTCACATTACTTAATTCCACTTCAAATACAATCTAAAATACAATATAATAGCAATAAAATACAATATAACAGCAAAACACCTATCAATTCATTTCCAAAGATAAAATAATTTTCATAATTTCCTTCACACCATTCCTGCACTTGAAGTGCATACATAAATTAAATAAACCAACATTTTTATAGTTCTTAGGGAAAGTATCGTTCCGTATTTTGTCCCATAATTCACAATCGTAAATAGTGTGGTATACAGATCCACTCGCTTTACCACAATAGCACTTTTTATCTTTACCAAAAAATCTATGCTGGTAGTCTCTGAATGCACCATGTCCAGTAAGAACCTGGTTAATGAAAAAGTCTCCATGAAGCCTTTTCGTAGATACTTTCTTTATTTCATTGTGAAGACACTTTCCTGTACATAACTGGTCCCACCTTCCTTGCCATTCCAAAATCATCTCATTCTGGATCTTCTTCTTTAACTGATCTTTGCTCCACTTAAAGTAGAAGTCAACTGATGCTTTCTTGGTGGCTCCTTTCGCCAACTCGTCTGCCTTTTCGTTACCTGTAATACCAATATGGGCCTTTACCCAATGAAGTTTGATGAAATCCTTACTATGAATCAATTTTTCCTTAAGATCGATGATATACCTGTTACTATTTTCATAAGCACCAAGTGCCTGTAGTACCGATCGGGAATTGGTACAAATATGAGTTTTTCTTATTATATTATTATTTCGAATATACTCATATGCTTTTAAAATGGCTAATAATTCTGCATTGTAAACTGTAGTTTCGTCATTCAATCGATGTTGTTCGTGATGTTCGTTGTTCGATGAGCATTTTATAAAGTAAATTGAATGTGTATATTCAGCGCTGACCAGTTTAGAAGCTGTTGATATTTGAACTTAAGTTGTTAATTTTTACAGTCGGCATAATTAATTTATTTTACCATATTTTATATATTTTAAAGAGGTCTTGCTTTATCCCAGATTGTGTTTTATACAGAAACGATTGTTTTTACATGTTATATATATATATATATAGTATTTTGAAATTGTGTCTTACAATTGGCGCGTCATTTACATGTTCGCGTGGTAGGTTGTACTCGGAGGTTATTCTAACGTCTACGCTAATTGACAGGTTGTAAAAGTCTCGCTTAGCGGGTTCGTAATAATCTTGGAATCATGTTGAATTTTTTTTTTTGATAAGTACTTCTGAATTGTGGGTTTAATTTCTGAATTATGGGTGCTTAATCGGTACATATGCTGGGAAATAGCGTAAGCGAGGAAAAGTTCAGGTTCAGCATGAAACACAACCGGAACTGTTAAGGGTAGCTTTTAAGACACCTGGCTTTTGGGAAACTGATCCTGCTTTATAATTCGCTCAAATAGAATCGAAATTTATTATTAATAGAAAAATCAGAGCATCGGTTGTGCAGAGGTAATTGCGCACTGCTTCGCCAATGAGAAGTATATTATTATTCCCTTTTCTGTCATAACAGCATAATAATAATAAGGTAAAAAGCTTACCTTTCTGTACGAAGAGCGTAGTTTACTATTTCCCCTAAAGTCTTAAAAGAAATATCATTTTATTATGTTTGGTTTTCATCTTGATGTCAGGCATCTTTGTGACACGGAATAATTGCACTTGATTGAAAGAAAAGATTATTTAATTAAATTCTACATTTAAAATTACATTCAAAAGAAACAAGCATTTTGCTCCGTCATCATACGAAACAACAACACAGAAGAACTTGAGTTCTCGCAAGTGTACCGGTAGTGTCTTATGATGCGCGCGCAGATCACGCGATATAAACAAATTCCTTTTCTAGCGGAAACGAGAGAGAGCGGCATTTTTTGGATTTCTCTTTCGCAGTGAATAGAGATCATTCATTTCTAACAATTATGGCGTGCATTTCCGTGAATATGATAAAATTTCATTCTGTTGTCTTGCCTCTTGATACGCGAATTTTGAAATGTGTTAACGATATTATTTTAAACCCACCTGCTGAGGAAGCTTATCTGATGTCAAAGCACGGATTTTGGATTTTTATGAGCAGACAGAGGATTCAAAAAGATTGCTTCTGAATGACTTACATTTAGGCGATCAACGAACGTCCTTTGCAGCTATTATGCTAGATGGAATGTTTAAATGGAGGTAAGCTTAGTGAAAGCGCATTGCGTACCTTGTAGATGCAAATACTACCTGCTCGGTTTCAGCAAATCCTTAGTGTTTGTTCTGAGGAATCCTTGGAGTTTTCTAGACAGGCGAAAATTGCTGATAAAATTTGTGATGGTCCCAGAGATACTGCAGTAATTTCGAACATTTCGAGAGATAGTTCAGAGTTGGAAATAATCGGGACAGAATTAGCTGAGTTAAAAAATGCAATCCGGGAGCTATTTTCCCTTTCTAAGTCGAAAGCGGTTCGCGCTGATAGTAGCAATTCCAGACGCAGAAGTAATAGCTCTTCATCAGGTTCGAGTGCTGATGGGTTCTGCTGGTATCATGATAAACTTAAAGGAAAACCTCGTAAATGTATTTCCCCATGTAATTTGTCCGGCCTAATGCGTACTTCTTTTCTGTCGGTCGCAGAAAATAAGGGTGCTGGTTGCCGATTGTTTTTATATGAGCGGGCTACGAAAACTACATTTTTGATTGACATTGGGACTGCAATTAGTTGTTTTCCTAAAAGACTTACCTTACGGAAGGACCCGTGTGGTTTAATTTTGTATGCGGATAATGGATCTGTGATTAAAACATTCGGTAGTATTAGGTTGGAATTGGATTTCGGACTTCAGAAGACATTTACTTGGTATTTAACGAGTGCTGATATTTCTATGCCATTTTAGGCGCGGATTTCCTAGGAAGGTTCGGGTTTTTGGTCGATTTAAAAGAGCCGGCGTATTTGTGATACTCAAACAGAGTTATTTACTCGTGGTTCGGTCATTTTTGGATCGTCTGAAAGCTTATCGTTGTCCAGGGGAAAGAATCGGTGAATTTCTGATTTTCCTCATGTGTTTGGTTCCAATCCTCAAGCGCGTATAAACAGTGAGATTGGTTTAGTTACTCATTGTATTGAGATTACTGGCACTCCGGTTTTTTCTAGACCTAGGAGGTTCAATCCAGAGAAATTTATAGCTTTAACTGTTTTGGCGATGATGAATTTTTGTCATCTGCTTTTGAAAGGCGCGGCAGTGAAACAATCGCAGTTGAATGAACTTGTCAGGAATAAATGTAAAATTGATAGAACACATATCATATAGACTGATGAGGCTAGGGAGGCATTTGAGCGTTGTAAAAGGCTATTCTCGATGCAACTCTCCTTTTATTTCCTTCTCCCGGGTACCAAAGGTGTTAATGGTTGATGCTTCTATTCGACAGACTCGACATTCGAATTGGTCAGTCATTTTACAATCGATATTTGGTATATTCCGGGTTTCGAAAACATGGCCGCTGATACTTGGTCTAGAATCAATACTATAAGTTTAGCTGCTTCCATTGATTTTGAGTGTATTGCTGTGGATCAGTTACATGATCGGGTGTTAAAAACGACTACAGGTCTTGATTTGCGTCTCATATATTTCCCTGTTTCTAATAGTTCCATGTGTGGTGATATGTCTAAAAATGTGCCTAGACTTTTCATTCCAGTTATTTGGAGGAAAGTAGTGTTTCATAAAATGCATCATCTTCATTTGGACACAGTAGAGCTGCTGTTGCTATCTAAAGGAGACAGATATCCCTCTATAACAGATAAGCCGCATCGTATGTGGTGGATCCACGCGGAGGTGTACACAAAAGTTTTCTCGGAAACTCCCAGTTCTGGCAGTCATAGTGTATCTAGGCCTGGCCGAAGGTCAAAGCTGTGGTTCATTTTCAGGCCCGGGTGTTTTTTCCTAGGGGGGAGTACTGTGGTGCACCGTTGCTGCGGGACTACACAGAATCTGCTGTCCAGTAAATCCTGTAATGAGCATGTCTGCTGTTCACTATTTAGGACACTTCTACCGCCGCGAGTTCAGTCTCGGTCGCTCGAGTCTCGAGGTACTTCAGTTACGGCTCGTCAACTTCTAACTCAACTATAACATACATGTATTAGCTTAGATGAATTACGCTGCGGCTGTTTGAGCCCAGCACGTAATGTAATCGATATCTCGTTGTGTTAAAATTTGTTTTTATAAAATGTTAAGTTCCTAAACGTGTAGAGTTTCTTTGTAAGAGCGAACGCATCAAGCAACACATTCAACCGTATACAACTACTCAAGTATTCTAGGTCATATGTGGTTGAAGTGTCCTTTTGCAACGCCTCTGAGATGACAAGTCAACTACACGAAATGGACACTCCGTACTCACCCACCAAAATGTGTAACCGATGCACCAAATAGATATATATATATATATATATATATATATATATATATATATATATATATATATATATATATATATATATATATATATATATATATATATATATATATATATGTATATATATATATATATATATATATATATATATATATATATATATATCTTGCCGTCAAAAATTACGAAATCACAGAACAAACATTTAATCAATACGATTAAGTATATATATTTGGTGTTAAAGGCTTTGATGCACACACACACACGCCAAGCTGAAAATAGGTTTTTCGTGTTCTAGAAGACTCAGTACTCATAGATCCGTCCAAAAATACAATTGCCATTTTCGCTAAGTTTCCAATACTTTCATTATACATTGCCATATATTGTAGAGAAGGTATTAATAAAAATTATCGAACAAAATTTTATAATAAATTGTGAGGACATTTCTATTTCAATATTATCCATTTTCACACGAGAATATTAATCTATGACGATCCAAGATGCTTCAAATAAACTTTTAAATAAATTAGATACAGACCTATAAGCAATATTTTGAATTTTTTTTTTAATACCCACACTTAAAACGTTTATTTTATGCAAATATGAAAACTTTCCATTACTGTTTTGCCGAAAATATTCTGTTATTTGAAACATTGTTTCTCGATTGACAAATGAAGTTTCGACATCTTGTAAACAAAACAGATATTTACTGGCATCCAATTTCTTAGAGTGCTCTGTTTGAACGTTCAACAATGCTACTTAAATTTGAAACCCCTGCCTGTCTGTCTTAAAACATATTTGTCTCAACTAAGTGATAACATTCTGAAGCCCATTCATCGAGTGAAGTGGGAAGTAAAACTTAAGTGCGAAATACAATCTGAGGTCAGATGGCATATAATTTTCACAAGTGCTTATGAAATACTAGCCATTTCAAAACGCGTTCCGTGCGTCCTGAATGGCTAGTGGTCACTAAATGTGATATCTACACACTTAATTAAAAGTTCTGAATATCATAAACCGTTTTAAATTCAAGCATAAATAATGGAATGGAGTACATTTTTATGAAGCGAATGGTGCAAGTTTTTTAAAATATCTTTGTATCATTACCTATCTTTGTATCGTCTAATTAAAAAATGTTCGATTCGTGATCAGGGATGTTTGAAACGTGCTCTCCCGTCGAAAACTCCTATTCGAATTTTCGACCCAGTGGCAATACTTTCCTAATACATTATTGTATATAAGGAAAGTAAAAATATCAGTGCTGAATGTATCAGTACTGAGAGAGAGAAATCACGTCAAACGGGTATTTTTCACATCCTAGAGTGCTCGAAACGTATAGATCCGTCGAAAACTCGAATAGCGATTTCCGACACGATTCCAATCCATTTCCCATACATTAACCATGTATTGTTGTGAAAGTGAAAATCCTGTCAAAGATAACCAAGAACTTTCGCTTTCGAACTTCAATTAAAATTTACATCAAAATACTTACTTTACAACCAACACAGCAAATGTCACTTTCCATTATCAGTACCAAGCTATCCGCAATTACATGTCAAAAACGTTTCAAAGAACTGAAATTAGCAGTGACATGCAAAAGCGGTCGCACTCGCAATTTTCTAGTCACCTTTCTTGTCAGAGTGCAGCTAAAACTCGGCGGAAAAAGTTTAGAAACATCATTTTGTGATGAAATTAACACGGAAAGATTTAAAAGAGGAATTTTGAATTATTAGCAGCTTGTATAATTAAAATTCTCATATGTTTCAGTATTGAACACTCGTCCTTTTCATTATGAATTAATAAACAACAAACCGAACAAGAAATTTATGAAAGAGCCGAAATATGACGACATTTGATGTGTGCATTTGTTGACAAAATTGTTATGAATTTTTTTTCTGTTTTGTATACATATTTCACACGAATTTTTAAAAAACGGGAAGTGAGGGCCCCATTATAGGAAAAGGAAATTTTTAATGAACCCCCTACCTTGTCTTGAGTATTATGCTGAATCCCAGTCATCATATAAGTTCTGTCTATAGCAATCCTGAGAAGCAGATGGTTCAAGAAAAAATATTTTGAACCAGAAGTGAAAGAAAATCAGAAATGTAAATCCATAGTGAACCCTTGCCTCGCCAACTTCTACAGAGTTTAATGTTAAATGAAACCCCCTGATCTTTATGCAGTATATAAGGACTTCCGTAGATTTTATTATTGTTTAATTATATTAGATTTTATTATTGTTTAATTATATTAGATTTTATTATTGTTTAATTAAACATTGTAAGAATTAAGTACATAAAGAATTGTTTAATTAAACAAAATATATAAAATATTTGAAAAATATCTGCAATATTTAATTGTGAATTTGCAAGGACATATATTAATTGTGTATATGGCCACACCCACATTCATTCACTCTCATTTTCAGGATTGAGTTCTTTGGGCGCATTGGAATAGTTTTACTTGCAATAAATATAAGGGATAAAATGTTAAGTAGTAGAAAGTTTCATTCCAAATCTATATTTCTGAAGGTGCTAAAGTGATAAAGCAAAAATACGGAAATTGAAACTGGAATGCGGAATTTTTTATTGTGGTTTTCATATTGGCACTAAATCTACTATTTCAAGTCTAAATTTCATTTTATTTTATATATAGCTTGAATGGCCGTTGGTAAAATTTTTCAACGGCAGCCATTGGATAGCGTTAATCCCCAAACAGATAGCAAGTTCCATCTTTCCAATGGCTTGATTTATGAGAGCTAGCTGTTCGGTAAAAAAATTCCACTGGGTACAGTTACTTAAAATTTCGATAATATTTTTTTAGAGCAATCGAGCTGTTTTGAAAGGCTCTTACAATATTATATATTGTTACAAACACGTATATATATACATATGGTATCCATAGGTACATACCATCGTCATTGCTAGAAACTGGCTATTCTTTCGGTTTCAATTCGAATTGTATGGCTGTCCTGACGAGAATGCAATTTCGAACTAACCCCCGTTTTTTGTGTAGTTTCAGTCAATTGCTCTCCATGTCTTGAATTTCAATCTTGAGCTATTTATTACTGCCTTTTCTCATTTTTGCCGTGTTTGTTTATTTTTCATAAATATGTATATATATATATATATATATATATATATACCTTTTTAATTATAATTTTTGTATACTCAACTTACCCTCACTCCCTTTCCATTATAGTGATAAGTTACCTTTTATTTTTATCCTTAGTCTTGATCTAGAGTTACTAATTTGTAACAGATAAGCTAGAGATGGGTTTTTTGTACTTTCCGTAGTTTATGCTTAGTTTTAGTTTAAACAATTCCAATTTTTATTTATATATATATATATATACTACTTTCTATTCTATTTTTATCTTTAGTCTTAGTCTGTAGTTACTCATTAGTAACAGATATGCTAGAGATGGGTTTTTGTACTTATCCTAGTTTATGCATAGTTTTCGATTAAAAATTTCAATTTACACATATATATATAAATATAAATATATATATATATATATATATATATATATATATATATATATATATATATATATATATATATATATATTACTTTCTAATTACGATATATTATAAAATAATAAAATCATCAAAGCATTTAAACCACGGTAACCATGCCGCAAAAAGAAATGAACAGCTTTAGCTTAATTTGGAGGTTAATTAAACTAGATTCATCATCAGGTTTGAGCATCTAACTCTAATTAACCCAAACACATACTTGTTTCAGATATGGAAATAATAAGTTACTATAAATACCATAACTCAGACTACAATCATTAAAAGAGGAAAAACTGAAAAATTATTAAGATATCAAGTATTATCATGATCCATGAGGCAATAAACCATTGAATATGCATGAGGCAATAAACCATGAGAAAATAAACCATTGAATCAAAGGTGGAACAAATAGTTGAAGTGACCTCCACTGAAACCGCCCAGGGAGTTGGAGTAGGAGACAGAACAACCACTGATAAAAGATAAAGAGAATGGACAGGAATCACAGATGAAAAATGTTACTATAAAAGTAATTCACAGAAGAAATGAATAAACGAGTATGCCACTTACACCATTGAAACTGGGTCTCAAATCGTAGTATCAAACTGGCTAAAGTTACATATTTTTAACGAACTTAATTTACGCAATACTAAATATTTATGTATCTTATTTCCAAATTTTTTCGTTTTTCAAAATTTTTTTAATTTATTTTATAAATTGTTATTTTTATATAATCAGATAATTAATAATTATAATAATTTATTTCTTTTATATATATTAGCCACCATAATTGGGATATATATATATATATATGTATGTAAGACTTAAAATGCAAAACGATTTATGAATGTGGAATGATTGTGTTAACAGGTTTGCAGTAAGGTCAAGGGGGATTGCGACCCCTGTTTCCTGGTTAGAAGCTAGCTTTGACTTCATGAAAACGCTCCCAGAGACTCTGCACGCCTGTAACAACAATCAAACATGTATGTGGGGATAAAATGTTCGAATCCCAGACAACATATATGAAAAGGATCATAAAAACAATGCAATTGGATATTTTACAAAACAACAGACTGGGAATCAAGGAAGAGTTGCATAAAGCGTCTAGACTTCGAAGAGGGAAGCATGCATATAAAAGTCACATCGAATATAGAGTGCATTTAAAAAGAGAAACAAACAGATTATCCTAGGTAAGAGTGGATTCCTAGACATTACTATTTATTATGATTTGGACAGAAACTAAGTTATAAAATATTTGACAAGAGACATCAATATGTCTGCAAGATCAATTATTTTACCCATTGGAATGCTAACCTATGTTTAAACGTACTACGTAATTTAATCATAAATCACTTGAACAGATTTAGACTATTAAACTCTTCTGTTACATAATTTAATAAATGCTTAATACATTTAATCAAAGAAACACGGGAACAATCATATCCCTTCCGCTTTATCCAACATTATTACGAAGTTTCTTGCACAAAATATACTGAAAAAAATCATGTTAATTTATCCGACATCCTGGAATACAACTTTACTCTTACCTAGGATAATCTGTTTGTTTCTCTTTCTAAATGCACTCTATATTCGATGTGACTTTTATATGCATGCTTCCCTCTCCGAAGTCTAGACGCTTTATGTAACTCTTCCATGATTCTCACTGTGTTGGTTTGTTAAATTTCCAATTTTATTGTTTTTATGATCCTTTTTATATGTTGTCTGGGATTCGGACATTTTATCCCCACGTACATGTTCGATTGTTTTTACGAGCGTGCAAAGTCTCTGGGAGCGTTTTCATGAAGTCAGAGCTAGCTTCTAACCAGGAAAAAGGGGTCGCAATCCCCCTTGACCTTACTGCAACCCTGTTAACACAATCATTCCACCTTTATAAATCGTTTTCCATTTTAAATCTTATATTTCATTTTTTTGATAGTGCTGCAATATGCGCCTTTACTTTCTTGAATTTTTAACTTTTTGGGATTGTAATTTATTATAATACTAGCAGCATACCCGTTCTTCGTAGAGTATATAATATAAAAAAACTTATAATTCGCAATCATGTGCAAATTCTGTTAAAATATTAAATTTATTGTTCTTAAAGAGAAATTTAAGAATATCTGTTCTCACTATGCAAAATTATCTTCACGGACAGATCTGAAGAATAAAACATCCGGGGCCCCATTTGTAAGCAAATTTACAAAACAAAAAGGAATTGAATCAATATATGCAACCCCGTGCTACTTATATTGTCGCAGATTAGAAAATATGCCAGTGTGATAGTAGAAGATTACCCGTATTACAATATGAGTCTCAAAAATATTTGCCAAAATAAAAGAGATGACGTAATAAATTGAAAATATCAATAATACCACTAATCTTTATACCAGAAGATCGTAATTGATTCCAATATATATCAAAATATATGCCAATATGCCTGTACTACTTATATTCTAGTAGAATAGAAGATATATCCGTGCATTTGTAAAAGATTACTCGTACAACGTACTATATATGAGTTTCAACAATTTTCGTCATAGATAAACAATGGCATAATACCGTGAAAATATCAATAATCCCTGAATCAACAGTCCCCGAAAATATCAATGATAATAATGGTTTAAACCTGAAGACCGTAATTGATATTATCCAGTCAAAATTGCAATGTCAATGAAATTTATTTTATATACATATCTTTACTATTCAAATCGGAAAAGATTTAATAAAAATCGTAGTTTTCGCACAAAAAAATCGCACATAACACATTGGATCCGTTGCTAAGCGACATGATATCATTTGCTTCAAATAAATTGATGGAATTCATATCGTCTGAATAATGCTATCTCCATGGAAGGTTTGGCGACATTTTCATCAATTTAGCGATAACTTAAAAAATCGCCAAATTTATCGCCAAGTGGGACTGTAGAACTGATAGTCCCATTTTGCGACAAATTGACGAAACGTCATCACAATACTATCCCCTAACAAAACACAATTAATTTGATTTATTAAGAATAAGAAGACTAAGAATAAGATAATTTCTGAAGATATTGTAATGGCTACACTAATTGACAGGTTGTAAAAGTCGGGCTTAGCGGGTTCGCAATAATCTTGGAATCATGTTGAATTTTTTTTTTTTATAAGTACTTCTGAATTGTGGGTTTATGTCTGATCGGTAAATATGCTGAGAAATAGCGTAACTGAGGAAATGTTCAGGTTCAGCATGAAACACAACCGGAACTGTCAGATCTTTTTAGGGGAGCTTTTAAGCCATCTGGCTTTTGGGAAACTGGTCCTATTTTATGGTTCGATCAAATAGAATCACAATTTATAATGCCGGGTATTTCCGTGGATTTGACTGAATTTCATTCAGTTGTCCCACCTCTTGATACGCGAATTTTGAAATGTGTTCGCGATATCATTTTAACCCCCCCCCCCTCCCCCCTGCTGAGGAAGCTTATCAGATGTCAAAAGCACGGATTTTGGATTTTCATGAGCAGACCGAGAACTCAAAATTAATATTGCTTCTGAGTGACTTACATTTAAGCGATCAACGCCCTTCGCAGTTATTATGCGAGATGGAAGGTTTAAATGGAGGTAAGCTTAGTGAAAACGCATTGTGTACCTTGTGGATGCAAAGACTACCTGCTCAGGTTCAGCAAATCCTTAGTGTTTGCTCTGAGGTATCCTTGGAGTTCAAAATCATGCGAAAATTGCTGATAACATTGTGATGGTCCCAGAAATACTGCAGTAATTTCGAACATTTCGAGAGATAGTTCAGAGTTGGAAATAATCGGGACAGAATTAGCTGAGTTAAAATATGCAATCTGGGAGCTGTGTTCCGTATCTAAGTCGAAATCGGTTCGCGCTGTTAGTAGCAGTTTCAGACGCAAAATTGAATAGTTCTTCATTAGGTTCGCTTGCTGATGGGTTCTGCTGGTATCATGATAAATTTAAAGGAAAAGCTCGTAAATGTATTTCCCCATGTAAGTGGTCCGGCCTAATGAGTACTTCTTTTCTGTCGGTCGCAGAAAATGAGGGTGCTGGTTGCCGATTGTTTATATCTGAGCGGGCTACGAAAACTACATTTTTGATTGACATTGGGACTGCAATTATTTGTTTTCCTAAAAGACTTACCTTACGGAAGGACCCGTATGATTTTATTTTGTATGCTGTTAATGGATCTGTGATTAAAACATTCGGTAGTATTAGGTTGGATTTGGATTCCAACCTTCAGAAGAAATTTACTTGGAATTTAAAGATTCCTGATATTTCCATGTAGATTTTAGGCGCGGATTTCCTAGGAAGGTTCGGGTTTTTGGTCGATTTAAAGAACCGGCGTATTTGTGATACTCAAACAAAGTTATTTACCCGCGGTTCGAACATTTTTGGATCGTCTGAAAGCTTATCGTTGACTAGGGGAAAGAATCGGTGCGATTCCAGAATTTCTGATCTTCCTCAGGTGCTTGGTTCCAATCCTCAAGCGCGTATAAAGAGTGTGAGTGGTTTAGTTACTCATTGTATTGAGACTACTGTCCCTCTGGTTTTTTCTAGACCAAGGAGGTTCAATCTGGAAAAGTTAATACTTTAACAAAGGATACAAAGTGTCTAATCGAGAACTAAGAACTTTTTTGGCGATATTGAATTTTAATCATCGGCTCTTGAAAGGCGAGGCAGCGAAACAATCGCAGTTGAATGAACTTGTCAGGAATAAACGTAAAAATGATAGAACACTTATTATGTGGACTGATGAGGCTAGGGAGGCATTTGTGTGTTGTAAAAAGTCTATTGCCGATTGCAAGTCTTCTTGTATTTACTCCTCCGGGGTACAGAAAGTGTTAATGGTTGATGCTTCTACTCGACAGATCCGACTTTGGAATTGGTCAGTCATTTTACAACCGATGATAGGTATATTCCGGGGGACGAAAATATGGTGGCGGATACTTGGTTTAGAATCAATACTATAAATTTAGCTGCTTCGATTGATTTTGAGAGTATTGCTGTGGATCAGTTGTGTTAAAAAAGCATACAAGTCTTGATTTGCGTCTCATGTCTTTCCCTGCTTGTAATAGTTCCATGTGTGGTGATATGTCAAAAAATGTGCCTAGACTTTTCATTCCAAGTTATTTGGAGGAAGGTAGTCTTTGATAAAATGCATAATCCTCATTTGGACACAGTGGAGCCGCTGTTGCTATCTAAAGGAGACAGATATCTCTCTTTAAAAGATAAGCCGCAGCTTATGTGGTGGATCCACCCAGAAGTGTGCACACAAGTTTTCTGACTTGACGTGATATGAATGACGCAAATCAATAATTTGTTTTTTTAAAATAGAGTACTGAAATGATGTTTCGGTAGCATTTGTCGGACAGTCCATCCATCCTACTTAGTAACACATTTAACGAATTTTTTTAATATCACCAAATTGATAAAAGTATTTGTGAGTCCATAAAAATATCATAGAATTGATAAAATCGCGCTTAATAAATGAAAATAATCGTGTTTTGTTAGGGGATAGTATTGTTATGATATTTCGTCAATTTGTCGCAAAATGGGACTATCTGTTCTACAGTCCCAGTTGGCGATAAATTTGGGGATTTTTTAAGTTATCGCTAAATTGACTAAAATGTCGCCAAACCTTCCATGAAGGTCGCATTATTCAGATGATATGATTTCCATCAATTTATTTGAAGCAAATGATATCATGTCGCTTAGCAACGGATCCAATGTGTTATGCGGCATACGATTTTATATTAAATCTATTCCGATTTGAATAATAAAGATATGTATATAAAATAAATTTTATTGACATTGCATTTTTGACTGGATAATATCAATTATGGTCTTCAGATTTAAACATTATTATTATTGATATTTTCGGGAACTTTTGATTCAGGGATTATTGATATTTTCAAGTTATTATGACATTGTTTTATTATGACGAAAATTATTGAAACTCATATACAGTACGTTGTACGAGTAATCTTCTACAAATGCATTATATCTTCTAATCTACGAGAATATAAGTAGTACAGGTATATTTGCATATATTTTGATATATATTGGCATATATTGGAATCAGTTACGACCTTCTGGTAAAAGATTACGGGGATTATTGATATTTCCAATTTATTACGTCATCTCCTTTATTTTGGCAAATATTTTTGAGACTCATATTGTAATACGGGTAATCTTCTACTAACACACTGGCATATTTTCTAATCTGCGACAGTATAAGTAGTACGGGGTTGCATATATTCATTCAATTCCTATTTTTTCTTCTGTAAATTTGCTTACAAAAGGGGGCAGGATGTTTTATTCTTCAGATCTGATCGAGAAGATAATTTTGCATAGTGAGAACATATATTCTTAAACTTCTCTTTAGGAGCAATACATTTAATATTTTAACAGAATTTGCACATGATTGCGAACTATAAGTTTCTTTAAATTATACACTCCGTACGAATAACGAGTGTGCTGTTAGTGGTTAATAAATTTTAACATTTTAGGAGGATATATCATGTTGCTCGGCATCGCAATTAAATTAAATGTGTTTGTTAATGTTTTTATTATTTTTTTCGATTTAAATAATAAATAAATGGATAAATGGATATAAAAGTATATCTTATGAATGGACGGTTTGATTTTTCTTTTAATTATATTAATTGCTGACTGCGTACATCAATTTCATTTATTTTGGCAAAGAGTTTTCAAGCTTATATCGTATTTAGCTACTAAACTCATATATTGTGTTTAGCCAATAAATTCATATAGCCGATTGTTGAATCAGAAAAAGAGTAGAGCGGGTATATCTTCTAATACAATTGTAGTTTTTTCATTTAGTATATTGAAACGGGATAAGAATGTTTCATTCAGATCTGCAAATTCAAAGCTACGAATTTGGAGGGATATCGCTAATTTGACAACTTTTCTTAAACTTTGCCAAATTGACGGAAATGTCGCCAAATTGATATAAACGACACGCAAACAGCTGCCATAGACCTTCGGGTTGGTCGTGTGGCTTGGGTCTTCTACATATCAATGAAATTTTTTTTTGTTTTGTTAGAAGAGAGTACTGAAATGATGTTTGGTTAGCATTTATCTGTCAGACCAACCATCCTACTTAGTAATACATTTAGCGAATTTTTAAAATGTCACCAAATTGATAAAAATGTTTTCAAATCTATAAAAATATCTTAAAATTGATAAAATTGCGCTACATAAATGATATTAATTGTTTTTTGTTAGGGGATAGTATTGTGATGATATTTCGTCAATTTGTCGCAAAGTGGAACTGTCAGTTCTACAGTCCCACTTGGCGATAAATTTGGCGATTTTTTAAAATTTGGCGATTTTTTAAGTTATCGCTAAATTGACGAAACTGTCACCAAATGTTCCATAGAAATATAACTATTTAGACGATATTTTTTCTACCAATTTATTTGAAGCAAATGATATCATGTCGCTTAGCAACGGATTTAAATCCAATGTCTTTATGCGGCAGACGGTTTTTATTAAATCCTTTCCGATTTGAATAATGAAGATATGTATATAAAATAAATTTCATTGCCATTTCATTTTGGACTGGATAATATCAATTATACTCTTCAGGTTTAAACATTTTTATTATTGATATTTTCCGGAATTATTGATTCAGGGATTATTGATACTTTTAAGTTATTACGCCATTGTTTTATTGCGGCAAAAATTGCTGACACACGCATATTGTACGTTGTACGAGTAATCTTCTAGGAATGCACGGGTATATCTTCTAACCTACGAGAATATAAGTAGTACAGGTATATTGGCATATATTTTGACATATATTGGCATATATATTGGAATCAAGTACAGTCTTCTGGTATAAAGATTAAGGGGATTAATTATATATTCAATTTATTACGTTGTCTGTTGTATTTTACCAAAAAACATTTGAGACTCATATTGCAAAACGGGTAATCTTCTACTAATAATCGGACATTATAAGTAGTACGTGTATATCTTCCCATATAATTTTAGCACTTTAATTTTGACATATATTGGAATAAATGACTTTTGACATATATTGGAATAAATGACTGTCTTCAGATTTAAAGATTACGGGTTTATTGGTATTTTCAATTTATACATGTAATCTACTAATACAGGTTATATTTTCTAATATTCGCGCATATAATTAGTACGGGTCCCATACAATTTTAACGCTTTTATTTTGCATATATTGATTCAATTCCATATTTTTTTTTTATATTTGCTTACATAAGGGGTCCAAGATGTTTTATTCTTCAGATATGTCCACGAAGATAATTTTATATAGCGAGAACAGAGATTCTTAAACTTCTTTTTAGGAGCATTATATTAAATATTTTAACAGAATATTTTGATTAAACATGTCATTTAGTATACTATAAGAATTTGGGCATGATTATGAATTTCAAGTTTCTTTATATTATATACTCCGTACGAAGAACGGGTATGCTGCTAGTTTGCAATAAAAATGACGGACGAAATGTTAAGTAGTAGATAATTTCATTCCAAATCAATATTTCTGAAGGTGCTAAAATGATCAAGCAAAGTTATGGAAATTGAAAGTGGAATGTGGAACTTTCTACTATGGTTTTCATATTGGCACTAAATCTGTTATTTCAAGTCTAAATAACTATTTTATTTATAGTTTGAATGGTCGTAGGTAAAATTTTTCAACTACAACCATTTGGCCAGCGTTAATCCCAAAACAGATGACAATGTTACATCATCAGAGTGAGATAGTGAAAAATTAAAACTGAAGTGTTTTTGCTTACTGGTTATAGATACCAACAGTATTTTAAAAGTTTACATTATATAAAATAAGATTTCGCTAAATCAATGTGTTGAAAATGTTCTTCTGAGTATTATCAAGGAAGCTGCATCTTAGGTCGCAGTCAATCATCAAAGTAGATAGAAGAAATATTTGTGATCTCCCTTCCCCAACAGTAACACTGGCTTGGACTATACGAAATAGCTGTTTTTTAAAAAAATATATTCCACTGGGTATAGATACTTAAAATTTCGATAATGTTTATTTAGAGCAATTCAGCTGTTTTGAAAGGCTTTAATCCCAAAACAGATGACAATGTTACATCTTCCCAGAGTGAGATAGTGAAAAATTAAAACTGAAGTGTTTTTGCTTACTGGTTATAGATACCAACAATATTTTAAAAGTTGACTTTATATAAAATAAGATTTCGCTAAATCAATGTGTTAAAATCTCCTTCCGAGTATTATCAAGGAAGCTGCACCTTAGGTCGCAGTCAATCATTAAAGTAGATAGAAGAAATATTTGTGATCTCCCCTCCCCAACAGTAACACTGGCTTGGACTATACGAACTAGCTGTTTTTTAAAAAAATATATTCCACTGGTTATAGATACTTAAAATTCGTTAATGTTTATTTAGAGCAATTCAACTGTCTTGAAAGGCTTTTATAATATATATATATTTACGAACGCTTGTATATACATATATGTAAATATAAATATATATATATATATGTATATATATATATATATATGTATATATATATATATATATATATGTATATATATATATATATGTATATATATATATAAGTGTCCAGGATACAAAAATGATTCCAGATATCTGGAAATCTCTTATATCTCATAAAATATTAATTATTTCGAGATGATTCTCAAACCTTCCGAAAATCCCCAAATGTCGTCAAGTTGGCGATAAATCGCCAAATTTGGCAACTCCTCTTCGAATTACGGCATGTAGCAATCCTAGATTTACGTCATGGGAAGGGATGCCTGTGCATATGTTTTCTTCGTCTTGTTTTGAAAAGTAACACAGTGATAGCATTTTACGCGTTCGTAGCAATATGCGGCTTTTGTTTATGCTTCCACTTCGCGTCCAATTGAATCCGACTAGCGAACTGCATCTGAGCTACAAAATAATTTAAAATCCAAAAATCCGTGAACACAGCATTATTTTAAATACAATATTTTAAACAAATTTAATTGTTTTATATTCTACAATTTCTGAATGGATTTCTAACATAAGTTAACAACATTAAATCGTAACTTTTAATAGAAGGGTGTTAGCACGTTTTTATTTATAAATTGCATTTTCAAAATACTCGTAAAATATATTAAAACATTTATTATATATATATATATATATATATATATATATATATATATCACACCAGAAAAGTAGACATGTAAATGGAAGCAATATTCCAAAGATTGACCGGGAGGTTGTGACCCCCACTCCCCGGTTAAGCAAGCTTTTTGTCTAGACACTACTCCCGGAAGCCGATATATTGCATAAGATATGAATAGCGAAGTATCAAAAATGTAAAATGATGTAAAAAGAGTGTACCAGATCATGAATTCATGGAATAACCCACAAGACACGAAATCCAAGAACTGCTTTAAAGTGTCTTTATTCTACAATTTAAAAGTCAATAAGAATTAAAAAGTATAGCTTATAAACACGTAATCAGATACTGTACCATGATATCAATACTTCAATAAGCAAGACGAATACGCACCAATCAATCCACACGTTTATATTCATCATATAGGAAAGTATACACGACATATACCTGTGTAAGGAAGGCACGGCCACATAGTCATGATCAACCCTTTACCGGTTCTGTATCTAAATATATACGGTAGCTTTCAGTTACGGTTAAACCATAAAATCTACATATGATGTTGCTCAAAAAACGCTTCGGAAATCCTTGTGCAATTGAACCATGGAGGAAGCCAATATCGCTGTTATAACGATCAGTAACGTTACTGTTTATACTTTTGCTTCGTATATGTTGGTTCAATATTATGTTTCTGTACACATTCCGATGTAAACATGAATTCCAAGAAACAATGTAATTTATTTCAAATTTAAAATCTCAACGTTTATCGTAGAGTCGAGATCCAGTGGAACCATCAGGCAGTTTGTACAGAGACAAATTCAGAAAATTTAGACTTTTATCTTGGTTGCACGGAGTTTCTGTTAACGTTAAACATTTTGGATAAAATCCAAAATCCAATGAAAAATGTGCGTCATTGCAAGCTAAAAGAATGTCGTCAAAGTAACGGAAGTACAACAATTCTTTCAAAAGGTGTGTGCCTTCTTCATATTTGTTAAGGTAAATGTCGGCAAGAATTGAGGAACATCCTCCTCCCATTAGAATACCACGGAGCTGTTTATAGAAATTTGTACCATCGTACAGGACTGTTTCAAACAGTACAAGTTTAACCATAGATTTAAATTTGCATCTGGTAATATGTGTTTACATATTATGTTTTTCGTAAATTTCCATAAGAATGGCAAACAAATCATTAATATCAATATTACTGAATAAATCGATAAAATCTTAACTTTTATAATGTAAATCATCGAAAATTGTTTTGATTTTTTCTATGACTTCAAGACTATTACTTATAAAATAAACGCCATTATTTTTAATTTTGATCATCACGTCCTTTAAGATTAAAAGAAGTTTTTATTTGCTGTTGTTAATGTAAACTATGGGATATGTAGACTAGTTTTTAGGTATGGGATACATAGGATCGATGAGCATTTTATAAAGTAAATTGAATGTGTATATTCAGCGCTGACCAGTTTTCAAGCTGTTGATATTTGAACTTAAGTTGTTAATTTTTACAGTCAGCATAATTAATTTATTTTGCCATATTTTATATATTTTAAAGAGGTCTTGCTTTATCCCAGATTGTGTTTTATACAGAAACAATTGTTTTTACATGTTATATATATATATGTAGTATTTTGAAATTGTGTCTTACAATTGGCGCGTCATTTACATGTTCACGTGGTAGGTTGTAGTCTGAGGTTATTCTAACGTCTACGCTAATTGACAGGTTGTAAAAGTCTGGCTTAGCGGGTTCGTAATAATCTTGGAATCATGTTGTAATTTTTTTTTTTGAAAAGTACTTCTGAATTGTGGGTTTAATTTCTGAATTGTGGGTGCTTAATCGGTATATATGCTGGGAAATAGCGTAAGCGAGGAAAAGTTCAGGTTCAGCATGAAACACAACCGAAACTGTTAGATATTTTTAGGGTAGCTTTTAAGACACCTGGCTTTTGGGAAACTGATCCTGCTTTATAATTCGCTCAAATAGAATCGAAATTTATGATGGCGTGCATTTCCGTGAATATGATAAAATTTCATTTTGTTGTCTTGCCTCTTGATACGCGAATTTTGAAATGTGTTAACGATATCATTTTAAACCCACCTGCTGAGGAAGCTTATCAGATGTCAAAAGCACGGATTTTGGATTTTTATGAGGAGACAGAGGATTCAAAATTAAGATTGCTTCTGAATGACTTACATTTAGGGGATCAACGAACGTCCTTTGCAACTATTATGCTAGATGGAATGTTTAAATGGAGCTAAGCTTAGTGAAAGCGCATTGCGTACCTTGTAGATGCAAATACTACCTGCTCGGTTTCAGCAAATCCTTAGTGTTTGTTCTGAGGAATCCTTGGAGTTTTCTAGACTGGCAAAAATTGCTGATAAGATTTGTGATGGTCCCAGAGATACTGCAGTAATTTCGAACATTTCGAGAGATAGTTCAGAGTTGGAAATAATCGGGACAGAATTAGCTGAGTTAAAACATGCAATCCGGGAGCTATTTTCCCTTTCTAAGTCGAAAGCGGTTCGCGCTGATAGGTGCAATTCCAGACGCAGAAGTAATAGCTCTTCATCAGGTTCGCGTGCTGATGGGTTCTGCTGATATCATGATAAATTTAAAGGAAAACCTCGTAAATGTATTTCCCCATGTAATTTGTGCGGCCTAATGAGTACTTCTTTTCTGTCGGTCGCAGAAAATAAGGGTGCTGGTTGCCGATTGTTTATATATGAGCGGGCTACGAAAACTACATTTTTGATTGACATTGGGACTGCAATTATTTGTTTTCCTAAAAGACTTACCTTACGGAAGGACCCGTGTGATTTAATTTTGTATGCGGATAATGGATCTGTGATTAAAACATTCGGTAGTATTAGGTTGGATTTGGATGTCGGACTTCAGAGGAAATTTACTTGGTATTTAGCGAGTGCTGATATTTATATGCCCACTTTAGGCGCGGATTTCCTAGGAAGGTTAGGATTTTTTTCGATTTAAAAGAGCCGGCGTATTTGTGATACTCAAACAGAGTTATTTACTCGTGGTTCGGTCATTTTTGGATCGTCTGAAAGCTTATCGTTGACTAGGGGAAAGAATCGGTGCGATTCCAGAATTTCTGATTTTAATCAGGTGTTTGGTTCCAAACCTCAAGCGCGTATAAACAGTGAGATTGGTTTAGTTACTCATTGTATTGAGACTACTGGCACTCCGGTTTTTTCTAGACCTAGGAGGTTCAATCCAGAGAAATTTATAGCTTTAACTTTTTTGGCGATAATGAATTTTTGTCATCAGCTTTTGAAAGGCGCGGCAGTGAAACAATCGCAGTTGAATGAACTTGTCAGGAATAAACGTAAAACTGATAGAACACATATCATATAGACTGATGAGGCTAGGGAGGCATTTGAGCGTTGTAAAAGGCTATTGTCGATGCAACTCTCCTTTTATTTCCTGCTCTGGGGTACCAAAGGTTTTAATGGTTGATGCTTCTATTCGACAGACTCGACATTCGAATTGGTCAGTCATTTTACAATCGATATTAGGTATATTCCGGGGTTCGAAAACATGGCCGCTGATACTTGGTCCAGAATCAGTACTATAAGTTTAGCTGCTTGGATTGATTTTGAGAGAATTGTTGTCGATCAGTTACATGATCGGGTGTTAAAAACGCATACAGGCCTTGATTTGCGTCTCATATATTTCCCTGTTTCTAATAGTTCCATGTGTGGTGATATGTCTAAAAATGTGCCTAGACTTTTCATTCCAGTTATTTGGAGGAAAGTAGTGTTTCATAAAATGCATCATCTTCATTTGGACATAGTAGAGCCGCTGTTGCTATCTAAAGGAGACAGATATCCCTCTATAACAGATAAGCCGCATCGTATGTGGTGGATCCACGCGGAGGTGTGCACAAAAGTTTTCTCGGAAACTCCCAGTTCTGGCGGTCATAGTGTATCTAGGCCAGGCCGAAGGTCTAAGCTGTGGTTCATTTTCAGGCCCGGGTGTTTTTTCCTAGGGGGGAGTACTGTGGTGCACCGCTGCTGCGGGACTACACAGAATCTGCTGTCCAGTAAATCTTGTAATGAGCATGTCTGCAGTTCACTATTTAGGACTCTTCTACCGCCACGAGTTCAGTCTCGGTGGCTCGAGTCTCGCGGTACTTCAGTTACGGCTGGTCAACTTCTAACTCAACTCTAACATGCATGTATTAGCTTAGATGAATTACGCTGCGGCAGTTTGAGCCCAGCACGTAATGTAATCGATATCTTGTTGTGTTAAAGTTTATTTTTATAAAATGTTAAGTTCCTAAACGTGTAGAGTTTCTTTGTAAGAGCGAACGCATCAAGCAACACATTCAACCGTATGCAACTGATGCACCAAATATATATATATATATATATATATATATATGTATATATATATAATATATATATATATATATATATATATATATCTTGGCGTCAAAAATTACAAAATCACAGAACAAACATTTAATCAATACGATTAAGTATATATATTTCGTATTAAAGTCTTTGATTCACACACACAGACGCCAAGCTGAAAATAGGTTTTTCATGTTCTAGAAGACTCAGAACTCATAGATCCGCCCAAAAATAGAATTGCCATTTTCCCAAAGTTTCCAATACTTTCATTATACATTGCCATATATTGTAGAGAAGGTAATAATAAAAATTATCGAACAAAATTTTATAATAAATTGTGAGGACATTTCTATTTCAATATTATCCATTTTCACACGAGAATATTAATCTATGACGATCCAAGATACTTCAAATAAACTTTTAAATAAATTAGATACACACCTATAAGCAATATCTTGAATTTTTTTTTTAAATACCCACACTTAAAACGTTTATTTTATGCAAATATGAAAACTTTCCATTACTGTTTTGCCGAAAATATTCTGTTATCTTAAACATCGTTTCTCGATTGACAAACGACGTTTCGAATTCTTGTAAGCAAAACAGATATTTTCTGACATCCAATTTCTTAGAGTGCTCTGTTTGGACGTTCAAAAATGCTACTTAAATTTGAAACCCCTGCCTGTCTGTCTTAAAACATATTTGTCTCAACTAAGTGATAACATTCTGAAGCCCATTCATCGAGTGAAGTGGGAAGTAAAACTTAAGTGCGAAATACAATCTGAGGTCAGCTGGCATATAATTTTCACAAGTGCTTATGAAATACTAGCCATTTCAAAACGCGCTCCGTGCGTTCTGAATATGGCTAGTGGTCACTAAATGTGATATCTACACTTTTAATTAAAAGTTCTGAATATCATAAACCCTTTTAAATTCAAGCATAAATAATGGAATGGAGCACATTTTTGAGAAGCGAATGGTGCAAGTTTTTAAAAATATCTTTGTATCGTTACCTATCTCTGTATCGTCTAATAAAAAAATGTTCGATTCGTGATCAGGGATGCTTGAAACGTGCTCTCCTGTCGAAAACTCCTATTCGAAATTTCGACCCTATCGCAATATTTCCTAATACATTATTGTATATAAGGAAAGTAAAAATATCAGTGCTGAATGTATCAGTACTGAGAGAGAGAAATCACGTCAAACGGGTATTTTTCGCATTCTAGAGTTCTCGAAACGTATAGATCCGTCGAAAACTCGAATTGTGATTTCCGACACGATTCCAATCCATTCCCCATACATTAACCATGTATTGTTGTGAAAGTGAAAATCCTGTCAAAGATAACCAAGAACTTTCGCTTTCGAACTTCAATTAAAATTTACATCAAAATACTTACTTTACAACCAACACAGCAAATGTCAATTTCCATTATCCTTACCAAGCTATCCGCAATTACATGTCAAAAACGTTTCGAAGAACTGAAATTAGCAGTGACATGCAAAAGCGGTCGCACTCGCAATTTTCTAGTCATCTTTCTTGTCAGAGTGCAGCTAAAACTCGGCGGAAAAAGTTTAGAAACATCATTTTGTGATGACATTAACACGGAAAGATTTAAAAGAGGAATTTTGAATTATTGGCGGCTTGTATAATTAAAATTCTCATATGTTTCAGTATTGAACACTCGGCCTTTTCCTATGAATTAATAAGCCGTGGTAACTGTGGCCGTGGTAAATGTGATAAGCCGTGGTAACTGTGATACTGCGTGTACGGAGTGTTTGCGGAGCATCTATCCTGGGCTCCTAAGCAGCAGACAATCTCTACGAAAACGTATGTGATCTTAACTCTTTGGTAAATCCTGTGCGCAGCTCTCTCACGATCCGCTGGGAATAAGCCGAAGTTAAGAGAAGGAGAAGGGAAGTGGACAGTGTGACTATCTCCAAAATAATACTTGGTTAAACTTTCGTCACCTGATGATCCTCAACCGAGTTTCTAAGACTGGTAGTGTTTCTCATGAACCGTCAAATTAATGAACTAACCTTCAGTTAATCGTGCCAGCCATTCCAATGTGCAGAGGGATAGCCACCAGCACTCAGTGAGAGTTTTCTTATGTAAATGAAGGTATGAAAATTATATATTGATCTTAAAATGTGTATATGAATGTTTTGAACTTGATTGATGTGATCCACAGTGTTAAGGGCAACTTTATGCTAAATGGAATATTTGCCAAAATGAATTTATATTTTGTTTTCCTTGAAAAAAGTAATTAATTACAAGTTTGGATAACAAAAAAAACATACAAATTAATGCAAAATAAACTGTGCACCCCGAGGTCAAGCTTAGGTAAATTGGGAACTCATTTGTAAATGTGTATTTTGTTATTTAATGTTTAAATTGAGATTTCATGTGTTCTGTAAATAAATTGTTAAGTGGCCACAAAAAAGGGAGTGATTATTTATTTGAGCAAACGCAATGTACTTTGGTCCAATCGGACCCACTATACATTAACGCGGTTGAGCCTGGTGGAACTATTTGGCCAGTATCTTTAATGTATTTATGTCTTTAAGTTTTATTGTATTTATGTGTAAAATTCACCTCACCACATTGAACACTCGGCCTTTTCCTATGAATTAATAAACAACAAACCGAACAAGAAATTTATGAAAGAGCCGAAATATGACGACAAATGATGTGTGCATTTGTTGACAACATTGTTATGAATTTTTATTCTGTTTTGTATACATATTTCACACGAATTTTTAAAAAACGGGAAGTGAGAGCCCCATTATAGGAAAAGGAAATTTTTAATGAATCCCCACCTTGTCTTGAGTATTATGCTGAATCCCAGTCATCATATAAGTTCTATCTATAGCAATCCTGAGAAGCAGATGGTTCAAGAAAAAATATTTTGAACCAGAAGTGAAAGAAAATCAGAAATGTAAATCCATAGTGAACCCTTGCCTCGCCAACTTATACAGAGTTTAATGTTAAATGAAACCCCCTGATCTTTATGCAGTATATAAGGACATCCGTAGATTTTATTATTGTTTAATTATATTAGTTTTTATTATTGTTTAATTATATTAGATTTTATTATTGTTTAATTAAACATTGTAAGAATTAAGTACATAAAGAATTGTTTAATTAAACAAAATATATAAAATATTTGAAAAATATCTGCAATATTTAATTGTGAATTTGCAAGGACATATATTAATTGTGAATATGGCCACACCCACATTCACTCACTCTCATTTTTAGGATTGAGTTCTTTGGGCGCATTGGAATAGTTTTACTTGCAATAAATATGAGGGATCAAATGTTAAGTAGTAGAAAGTTTCATTCCAAATCAATATTTCTGAAGGTGCTAAAGTGATAAAGCAAAAATACGGAAATTGAAACTGGAATGCGGAATTTTTTATTGAGGTTTTCATATTGGCACTAAATCTACTATTTCAAGTCTAAATTACATTTTATTTTATATATAGCTTGAATGGCCGTAGGTAAAATTTTTCAACGGCAGCCGATGGATAGCGTTAATCCCCAAACAGATAGCAAGTTCCATCTTTCCAATGGCTTGGTTTATGAGAGCTAGCTGTTCGGTAAAAAAAATTCCACTGGGTACAGTTACTTAAAATTTCGATAATATATTGTTAGAGCAATCGAGCTGTTTTGAAAGGCTCTTACAATATTATATATTGTTACAAACACGTATATATATATTTTTGGTATCCATAGGTAAATACCATCGTCATTGCTAGAAACTGGCTATTCTTTCGGTTTCAATTCGAATTGTATGGCTGTTCTGACGAGAATGCAATTTCGAACTAACCCCCGTTTTTTGTGTAGTTTCAGTCGATTGCTCTCCATGTCTTGAATTTCAATCTTGAGCTATTTATTACTGCCTTTTCTCATTTTTGCCGTGTTTGTTTATTTTTCATATATATGTATATATATATATATATATATATATATATATATATATATATATATATATATATATATATATATATATATATATATATATATATATATATACATATATATATATATATATATATATACCTTTTTAATTATAATTTTTGTATACTCAACTTACCCTCACTCCCTTTCCATTATAGTGATAAGTTACCTTTTATTTTTATCCTTAGTCTTGATCTAGAGTTACTAATTTGTAACAGATAAGCTAGAGTTGGGTTTTTTGTACTTTCCGTAGTTTATGCTTAGTTTTAGTTTAAACAATTCCAATTTTTATTTATATATATATATATATATATATATATATACTACTTTCTATTCTATTTTTATCTTTAGTCTTAGTCTGTAGTTACTCATTAGTAACAGATATGCTAGAGATGGGTTTTTGTACTTATCCTAGTTTATGCATAGTTTTCGATTAAAAATTTCAATTTACACATATATATATAAATATAAATATATATAATATATATATATATATATATATATATAAATATATATATATATATATATATATATATATATATATATATATATATATATATATATATATATATATATATATATATATATATATATATATATATATATATATATTACTTTCTAATTACGATATATTATAAAATAATAAAATCATCAAAGCATTTAAACCACGGTAACCATGCCGCAAAAAGAAATGAACAGCTTTAGCTTAATTTGGAGGTTAATTAAACTAGATTCATCATCAGGTTTGAGCATCTAACTCTAATTAACCCAAACACATACTTGTTTCAGATATGGAAATAATAAGTTACTATAAGTACCATAACTCAGACTACAATCATTAAAAGAGGAAAAATTGAAAAATTATTAAGATATCAAGTATTATCATGATCCATGAGGCAATAAACCATTGAATATGCATGAGGCAATAAACCATGAGAAAATAAACCATTGAATCAAAGGTGGAACAAATAGTTGAAGTGACCTCCACTGAAACCACCCAGGGAGTTTGAGTAGGAGACAGAACAACCACTGATAAAAGATAAAGAGAATGAACAGGAATCACAGATGAAAAATGTTGCTATAAAAGTAATTCACAGAATAAATGAATAATCGAGTATGCCACAAACACCATTAAAAGGGCGCTCAAATCGTAGTATTAAACTGGCTAAAGTTACATATATTCTACGAAAATAATTTACACAATATTAAATATTTATGTAACTTATTTTCAAATTTTTTCATTTTTCAAAATTTTTTTAATTTATTTTATAAAATTTTATTTTTATATAATCACGTATTTAATACTTATAATAATTTGTTTCTGTTATATATATTAGCCACCATAATTGGGAGATATATATATATATATATATATATATATATATATATATATATATATATATATATATATATATAGAAATATAAAAGTAGAAGGAAGGTAACGTAAAGTGCTTACACAAAGGCGGTAAGGGGTAGTGACCTTACTCCCCAGTTAACAACATGCATGTCTTTAATGCCGCGGCATGCACTCCTGGACGCCAGCACTGACATTAGCCAACCTCCGGAGTGATAATCAAAATCATCACAAGACCCTTGACAAAGGAATTGGATATGAAAAAGTAAGGACCAGGTAATAGAGACAGCCAAGTTCCTGCACATGCTACATATTTATAACATCAAAATATTCAATTCAGCAATTCGAGTATGCCATTAATACCATTAAAACTGGGGCTCAAATCGTAGTATCAAACTGGCTAAAGTTACATATTTTTAGCGAAATTAATTTATGCAATACTAAATATTTATGTATCATATTTTCAAAATTTTTTTAATTTATTTTATAACTTGTTATTCTTATATAATCAGATAATTAATAATTTCAATAATTTTTTTCTTTTATATATAGTAGCCACCATAATTGGGATATATATATATATATATATATATATATATATATATATATATATATATAAGATTTAACATGCAAAATGATTTATGAATGTGGAATGATTGTGTTAACAGGGTTGCAGTAAGGTCAAGGGGGATTGCGACCCCTGTTTCCTGGTTAGAAGCTAGGTTTGACTTCATGAAAACGCTCCCAGAGACTCTGTACGCCTGTAACAACAATCAAACATGTATGTGGGAATAAAATGTTCGAATCCCAGACAACATATATGAAAAGGATCATAAAAACAATACAATTGGAAATTTTACAAAATAACAGAGTGAGAATCAAGGAACAGTTGCATAAAGCGTCTAGACATCGGAGAGGGAAGCATGCATATAAAAGTCACATCGAATATAGAGTTCATTTAGAAAGAGAAACAAACAGATTATTCTAGGTAAGAGTAGATTCCTAGACATTACTATTTATTATGATTTGGACAGAAACTAAGTTATAAAATATTTGACAAGAGACATCAATATGTCTGCAAGATCAATTATTTTACCCATTGGAATGCTAACCTAAGTTTAAACGTACTACGTAATTTAATCATAAATCACTTGAACAGATACAGACTATTAAACTCATCTGTTACATAATTTAATAAATGCTTAATACATTTAATCAACGAAACCCGGGAACAATCATATCCCTTCCGCTTTATCCAACATTATTACGAAGTTTTTTGTACAAAATATACTGAAAAACATTATGTTAATTTATCCGACATCCTGGAATACAACTTCACTCTTACCTAGGATAATCTGTTTGTTTCTCTTTCTGAATGCATTCTATATTTGATGTGACTTTTATAAGCATGCTTCCCTCTCCGAAGTCTAGACGCTTTATGTAACTCTTCCATGATTCTCACTCTGTTGTTTTGTAAAATTTCCAATTTTATTGTTTTTATGATCCTTTTTATATGTTGTCTGAGATTCGGACATTTTATCCCTACGTACATGTTTGATTGTTGTTACGGGCGTGCAGAGTCTCTGGGAGCGTTTTCATGAAGTCAAAGCTAGCTTCTAACCAGGAAAAAGGTGTCGCAAACCCCCTTTGCCTTACTGCAACCCTGTTAACATAATCATTTCACCTTTAAAAATCGTTTTGCATTTTACATCTTATATATCATGTTTTTGATAGTGCTGCAATATGCGCCTTTCCTTTCTGGAATTTTTAACTTTTCGGGATTGCAATTTATTATAATACTAGCAGCATACCCGTTCTTCGTGAGGAGTATATAATATAAAGAAACTTATAATTCGCAATCATGTGCAAATTCTGTTAAAATATTAAATTAATTTATTGTTCCTAAAGAGAAATTTAAGAATATCTGTTCTCATATGTAAAATTATCTTCACGGACAGATCTGATGAATAAAACATCCTGGCCCCTTTTGTAAGCAAATATACAAAAAAAAAAGATTTGAATCAATATATGCAACTCCGTACTACTTATATTGTCGCAGATTAGAAAATATGCCGGTGTGATAGTAGAAGATTACCCGTATTACAATATGAGTCTCAAAAATATTTGCCAAAATAAAAGAGATGACGTAATAAATTGAAAATATCAATAATTCCCGTAATCTTTATACCAGAAGGTCGTAATTGATTCCAATATATGCCAATATATATCAAAATATATGCCAATATACCTGTACTACTTATATTCTAGTAGATTAGAAGATATATCCGTGCATTTGTAGAAGATTACTCGTACAACGTAATATGAGTTTCAACAATTTTCGTCATATATAAACAGTGGCATAATAACGTGAAAATATCAATAATCCCTGAATCAACAGTCTCCGACAATATCAATGATAATAATGTTTAAACCTGAAGACCGTAATTGATATTATCCAGTCAAAAATGCAATTTCAATGAAATTTATTTTATATACATATCTTTATTATTCAAATGGGAAAAGATTTAATAAAAATCGTAGGGCACATAACACATTGGATCCGTTGCTAAGCGACATGATATCATTTGCTTCAAATAAATAGAAGGAAATCATATCGTCTGAATAATGCTATCTCCATGGAAGGTTTGGCAACATCTTCGTCAATTTAGCGATAACTTAAGAAATCGCCAAATTTATCGCCAAGGGGGACTGTAGAACTGATAGTCCCATTTTGCGACAAATTGACGAACCGTCATCACAATACTATCCCCTAACAAAGCACAATTAATTTGATTTATTAAGCGCAATTTTATCAATTCCTTGATATTTTTATGGATTTACAAATATTTTTATCAATTTGGTGATATTAAAAAAATTCGTTAAATGTGTTACTAAGTAGGATGGATGGACTGATCGACAATTGCTACCGAAACATCATTTTAGTACTCTGTTCTAGAAAAAAAAATTATTGATTTACGTCATTTTTATCAATTTGGAGACATTTCCGCTAATTTCGTAAACTTTAAGAAAATTTACCAAATTAGCGATATTCCTCCAAATTCGTAGCTCTGAATTTACAGATCTGAGGAATAAAATATCCTGATCCCGTTTGTATATACTAAATGAAAACACTAAAATTGTATAAGATACACCCGTTCTACTCATTTTCTGTTTCAACAATCGGCTAAATGAATTTATTGGGTAAACACAATATATGAGTTTATTAACTAAACACAATATATGAGCTTGAAACCTCTTTGCTAAAATAAATGAAAGTGATGTACGCAGTCCGCGATTTATATAATTAAAAGAACAATCAATTCGTTCATTTATAAAATATATTTTTACATCCATTTATTTATTATTCAAATGGAAAAAAAAATAATAAATTTTAACAACACATTTAATTTCATTCCGTTGCCGAGCAACATGATATAAGATAGAATCTTCCTCATAAAATGCGAAATTAAATAGCCATTTTGATTTCTTTATACTTTTCATCGTTGAGTTCCAATCCCACCAAAAAAAGGGGAACAGTCAACTCGGTCACCAAACAGATTTCTGAAGAATGAAAAGAGAATGTAAAAGAATGAAGAATAAAAACAGACTATATATATATATATATATATATATATATATATATATATATATACATACAAATGTATATAATGTAAATGTATGTAAATATATATATATATACATACAATATAAATACATATTTGTATAATATATATATATACAAATTTCTTGCCGTTAAAAATTACGAAATCACAGAACAAACATTTAATCAATACGATTAAGTATATGTATTTCGTGTTAAAGGCTTTGATGCACACACACACAGACGCCAAGTTCAAAATCGGTTTTTCGTGTTCTAGAAGACTCAGAACGTATAGATCCATCCAAAACACGAATTGCCATTTCCGCTAAGGTTCCAATACTTTCATTATACATTGCCATATATTGTAGAGAAGGTAATAACAAAAATTACCGAACGAAATTTTATAATAAATTGTGAGCACATTTCTATTTCAATATTATCCATTTTCACACGAGAATATTAATGTATGACGATGCGAAACTCTCAATCCAAGATGCTTCAAATAAACTTTTCAATAAATTAGATACAGACATATAAGCAGTATTTTGAATTTTTTTTTAAAATACCCACACATAAAACGTTTATTTTATGCGCATATGAAACCATTCCATTATTGTTTTGCCGAAAATATTCTGTTATTTCCCGATTGACAAACGAAGTTTCGAATTCTTGTAAACAAAACAGATATTTACTGGCATCCAATTTCTTAGAGTGCTCTGTTTGGACGCTCAACAATGCTACTTAAATTTGAAACCCCTGTGTGTCTGCCTTAAAACATATTTGTCTCAACTAAGTGATAACATTCTGAAGCCCATTCATCAGGTGAAGTGGGAAGTAAAATTTATGTGTAAAATACAATCTAAGGTCAGATGGCATATAATTTTCACACGTGCTTATGAAATACTAGCCATTTTAAAACGTGTTTGGAGCGTTCAGAACGGCTAGTGGTCAATAAATGTGACATCAACACACTTAATTAAAAGTTCTGAATATCATAAACCGTTTTAAATTCAAGCACAAAAAATGGAATGAAGCACACTTTTGAGAGGCAAATGGTATTTTTCTAAATATCTTTCTATTAACACCAAATCTTTATCACTTAATTCAATATTTCGATTTTTTTTATCGTTGATCAGGAAATTTAGACGGATTTAATGAGACCAAAACCAAGATTCCGACTCGAGTAGAAGTGCTCGATCATTTTGAAAAGTGGTTTTAAGCTGTTAAATTATTAATTTGCATCGTAACTTCTCATTCGAATTTTCGAAATATAAGATTTTCTTCATTGACCTGGAAGCCGTAACGGATCGAATGAGACCAAAAGAAAAATTCTAAATCCCTTATTTAAAACTGTAAAAAGTTCATTAAAACCTAATTTTCGGATACTTACTGCATTAAGCAGAATTTTAGACCAGTTGCCTCAGAAACTAAATTTTTTAAATGTTTAATATTTAAATTGATATAACTCAAAAAAGATTTCAGCTAGAGCTATACAATTTGAGATATGCTTTATCTATAATGTTAACATTTTCTTTCAAATGGCCAGGCACTTTGACTTTGGCATTCGCCTTTATTACAGCGGCCATAGTGTGTTAACCATTTAGCCGTCCATTGACGTTGCCCCAGCCGCACCAGGGGGGGGGCGAATAACATTGCGCCCACAACATAAACATCCATGCCTTACATGGGGCTCGAACCCACAACGTGGCGGTCGAGCTTTGTGCTGTGTTTTTTGAACTGACAAATTCTATCGTCTTTCTTGAAATGACAAATTCTATCATGTTTCTTGACATGGCAAAGTCTGTCATGTTTCTCGATATGACAAATTCTGTCATGTTTCTTGAAATAATAAATTCTGTTATGTTACTTGAAATGACAAATTATGTCTTGTTTCTTGAAATGACAAATTCTATCATGTTTCTGGAAAAAACAAATTCTATAGTGTATCTTGAAGTAACAAATTCTGTCAGGTTTCTTGAAATGACAAATTCTGTGATGTTTCTTGAAATATTATATTCTGTCATGTTTCTTGAAATGACAAATTCTATCATGTTCCTGGAAAAGACAAATTCTATAGTGCTTCTTGAAATGACAAATTTTGTCATATTTCCTGAAATGACAAATAATGCCATGCTTCTTGAAATGGCAAATTCTGTAATGTTTCTTGACATGGCAAAGTCTGTCATATTTCTCGAAATGACAAATTCTGTCATGTTTCTTGAAATAACAAATTCTGTCATGTTATTTGAAATGACAAATTATGTCATGTTTCTTGAAATGACAAATTTTATCATGTTTCTGGAAAAGACAAATTCTATAGTGTATCTTGAAAGGACAAATTCTGTCAGGTTTCTTGAAATGACAAATTCTGTCATGTTTCCCTGAAATGACAAATTCTATCATGTTTCTGGAAAAGACAAATTCTATAGTGTTCTTTGAAATGACAAATTTTGTCATATTTCTTGAAATGACAAATAATGTCATGCTTCTTGAAATGACAAATTCTGCAATGTTTCTTGAAATAACAAATTCTGTCATGTATCTTGAAATGTTAAATTCTGTCATATTTCTTAAAATGACAAATTCTATCATGTTTCCGGTAAAGACAAATTCTATAGTGTTTCTTGAAATGACAAATAATGTCATACTTCTTGAAATGACAAATTCTGTAATGTTTCTTGAAATAACAAATTCTGTCTTGTTTCTTGAAATGACAAATTCTGTCATGTTCCTTGAAACGGCAAATTCAGTCATGTTACTTGAAATGACACATTCTGTCATATTTCATTTGGTAAAATAAAATCGGGAATTTGAATCGCCGATCTAGCTCTCACGAGTGAAGTTTGCACTTCTTGCGTGTCCAAGCATCCTGAACAAGCATCATAGGATTTTTCTGAGGTGATGTCTGTTTGTATATTAGTATGTGTGTGTGTGTGTGTATGCGAGTATACATGAGCCTATGGACACGATATCTCACGAACGAATAAAGCGTTCCAAAAATGATTTAGTACAATTATTGCAATCAGTAAATACTGGATCCTTACAGATTTTAAATTGTTCAAAGCAGATTTTTTCAAAAAACTCCCCCCCCCCCTTGCCCTGAAATACTCGAGTGAAATTTTGAAATTATCAATAGAAAATGAGGACCTTTAATAACGGGAACTATTCATTTCAAAAGTAATTTTTCAATGAAAACCAATGACATACATAAATACTAGAACGCTAGCATCGACAGTTCTCGAAATAGTTCGTATTTTTACATAAAATTACCAAACAGAATTACATAAATTTGAAATATTGAGTGTCACACAATATGTTCAGTTCTGTTAACATCATCTTCGTGGATCTAGATCGTTCCATTCACGAAAGAAGACACTTTTCGTTATAGTTTCGATTTGTAACGCCCAATTCTTCCCCAATAGTCATTTATTTCGGGGCATATTACCTAAATTTGAATTGCATTTTAATGAGGAGCATGAATAAGTGATTCTGTTTCGATTAATAGTTGCCAAAAATGCCCACTTTCAATCTATGGCATGACAGAAATATACCAGGAATATTGTAGTAATACCAAACTACTAGAAATATTGTGCTAATACCAAAAATATAGTGCTGTGGATCTTGTACACCATTATTTCTCTTTATAAAAGTTTAATTATTGCATTATTTAGGGAAAGTCATGTACTGTACAAACGAAATTTTAATTCAAAGAAATTCACATACCACACACGTGTGTGATATGGATTTCTCCTTAATCCAATAAGAAATATTTCTTTGGTTAGGTATATTTCCCCTCTCTGACAATCTTAGTCTGGAGTTACTCTGCAAACAAGATAACCAGCGTTTCTCGGACGCGTGCGTATTCGACTTGTCATGTTATTTCCTTAACCAATCACATAGCGACGGAAAATCGTCGAAATATTGCCCGTGTTAGCAGAAATTCTTTCATCTGGATATCAGTTCCGTTATTTTTCTCTTATTTCTTCTGTGTTTCAAAACATTTTGTATTTGTTTGTTTCGTGTCTTTGGAAGTAAAAATGTTTTGTACATGAGTATTTCTTCCTTCGACCGAGACCGTTCGACCTGTCCGTAGATGTAAGATATATGTTTGGTCAGCCGGGAAGTGCCATCCAATTTAGACCGAAAACCAATATTCACAGTGCGGCACCGTGCTTCCCCTGCCAGTAACCTCTTGAAAGGACTTTCGGGCTCCCAAATTTAAAGTGCCAGTTCTTCGAGTAAACACAGGATAAGATTGGGCAGAGCCGGAAACAGAACTTCTGCCTTCCGAGTGCCATTTCCGTGCCTTAACCACTGGGTTATCCCGATTCTTTTTCTTCGACCCAGGGCGTCCGATCTACCTGAAGGTGTAAGGTGTCTGTTTGAATGGCCGAGAAGTGCCACTTTATTTGGACCGTATCCCAATGGAAGAGGTATCCGCAGGGACCTTATCCTCCTTCTCCTTCCACCAACTTCTCGGAAGGACTTTCGGATCCACATATTTAACGTGACCGCACTCCGTGTGAACACGGGGACAGTTTTGGCAGATCCGGGATCGAATTCGGATCGTCCGTGTGCAATTCCAACGCTTCAACCAATGGGCTGTCCCACCATATTCTGCTTCCTTCGCCACCAAACTCTCAGAAGGACATTCGGACCCATAGATTTAACATGCTCGTACTCCACGTAAACCTAGGGATAGTTTATACAGAGCCGGGAATCAAACTTGAGCCATTCGAGTGCATATCTGAGTTTTTACCGCTGGGTTGTCCCGAACTTTTGTTATTGTTACATGACTGCAACCAAAAAATATATTTTGTTCAATTAATATATTCTGTTAAAACATATTTTGTTCTACTATTTTAACAAAAATCCATCCAGTATTTACTGCTTGATCTTCTGCCGAACACTTGATTTTAATTCGCGGTCTCAATAATTTATCTATACATTATTTATGCAATGTATGCAGTTAAAGCAATTATATTAAAACGTTAAAGCAGATCATTACTGCCAAAATTCCGAGCACCGTTGCTTAAGAACCCTTAATTATATTTAAATGCGGAAAAAGTTCCTCCCTTTATATCCTGAGGGCGAACTAATTACTCTGAGATTATATTAATTATTTAACGCATCTTATAATAATTGAAAGACCGTCATATACAGAAAAAAAAAAAAAAAACGTGGAAAAGGGCGAGGCCAAATATCTAACTAAGAAAGTAAAGCGCTAAACACTAAAATAAAAGGATTGACTTTTCTTTCGGTAGTAAGAACAAAGAGAACGAAAACATAAAGCATAGGAACGATAAAAATTCAGTCTTAATGAATTATTTTGGTGTTGAAGAGCCTGGGTCATCAACCATTAAAATCGTAAAAAAATTATTTGATGTGAGTAGCTGTGATGATAATTTTGTATTTAATTAAATAACTTAATAATACTATACAAACTTCGTTTAAAAGTGCATACAACACAAAAAAATTTGATGTAGGCAACAGACTTTCCTTATATAATGCAATGAATTTACTACTTTTACAGTAAAAAAAGTAGGTTTTTCTTATAGTAGATACTTACATTCTTTCCAAGATATAGAATTTTCGAAAATTAGTCATCATTTTCATTGATTTATCATCATTTATATCGATTTGGCGATATTTTCGTTAATCTGGCAACATTTCAAAAATTCGCCAAGTTGGCGACGTTCCGACAAAAACTTCGCCAAAATTTCGCCAAGAGTTATAGACGGAGAAATAATTTATTCTAATAGCAGATAAGTGACTATTGGCGCTCAAATACAAAAGTATTACTCAAAGTATCTTTTCTCGTGAATGGAACGAGCTAGATCCACGAGAATGGTGTCATCAAATTTATCGCATGATATTACATATGAAAAGTGAATATGTTTCTTAACAGTTAATATTTTTTTTTAATTTATGAGATTTTTTGATTAATTTATTTGAAATATGTGCAATATCTCGAGAACGGTTCATACTAGTGCAAAACTTTATGAGACTCGTTTTCAAAGGAAAAATTACGTAGGAAATGTTAATTTGCGTAACTTTATTAAAGGTTTTGATTTTTTGATGATATTTTCAATATTTGACTCGAAGATTTAGGGCGGTTCTGGACATTCGATTGCGTTCAAAAACAATAGGGTTCCAGTATTCGCGGATTGTGATTTTTGTACCAAATTTCATTCGAATCGCCCCGTTTGTTCGTGAGATATCGTTTCCACAGATTCACTGACACACACATTTACTTTCCACACACACATACTTTCACACACACACACACACACACACACACAGACATCACCTTAAAAATGTTTGATTCGTGATCAGGGATGCTTGAAACGTGCTCTCCTATTGAAAACTCGAATTCGAATTTTAGACTCAGTCACAATACTTTCCTTATACATTGTGTATATATGGAAAGTAATAATAGTATCAACATGTTTCTTCTTTTGGATAAACAAGAAAGGAAACCTTCACTCGTCAGAGCAAGATCAGCAACAGATGTTAGAACAACATGCGTGACAGCAACTGAGGAGGGGGGTTGCCAACAGCCAGAGAGAAAAAAATGTGTTGAGCACCATGGAGGAAGGAACAAGTAGTAAAACACTATGAATGAAACGTAAAATAAAAAATAGGAAGTTGAACATCCAACAAAGGATTCAAAGCTCTTGTTCAGTGAGTAATACTATGAATAAAAGTTTCTTAATAAGCTCAAGGCAAATGACCAGTATAGGAAGTTAAATAAGTCTTACAAACCTCCTGTAAAAATAACGGTTTTTAAGCAAACGAAAAAATAAGAACAGAAAATTAACTAACAGGTTTGGAGGTTAATAAAGCCTCCAAAATTAGTTTCTACCCTCCCATAGTATTTGTTGAATAAATTGCTCATTCAGATGTTGGTTTTTTTTTTTTTTTTTTTGTTCAAAGTTGCTGTATCCAGGCATCTTTTTGAGAGGTCCGCATTCTTACAAACACAAAATACAAATGTATGCATGCACAGCACCGCAGAAACGTCCGATTGGGAAAAGTTTAGAAAGCTTATGAAATAGCATATAAAACATTAACCGATGTCGGAGGTGAAAAACAGCTACCTTTCACGAGTCGAAAAAAGCTCCTTTTTACAAGACCAAAAGCTACCTTTTAAGAAAAAAACAGCTGCCTCTTATAGGACAAAAACTACCTTTTACAAGACGAAAGAAAAGTTAACTTTTACAAGGCAAAGAACAGCTATCTTTTACAAAACTAAAAACAGTACGGTCAACACTCACCACAGGAAGAAGATCTCTATATGTCACCAAAGAATAGGTCTTACTCTAGTGTATTGGTCACATTGTGTGCTTTTACTATTTATTGATTCCGAAACCAAGTCATAAGTTTATTGCGTTATACACTCTAAGTCAAAAAAATCGACGCACTCCGCAAAATAATCCGATAGTAATGAAACTTTACATGCAAACACCTTTCGACCGAATATACAAATGATCAAAAATTCGCAGCCCATGTATGAATAGTCGAAACTACAGCGCATTGAAACTGAGCACCATGGTGGTGTATATAAGGAGCGAACCTCACTTTGGGGAATTGCTTAATTTATAGTTAACTTGACGTAATGTATTAAGGGCAGTGTATATATCCCCTCTAATAATTGTAAAGAAGGGCTTTGCACTTAACTTTTGCACAAGAGTTCAGGCAAAACCTAAGATTTCCTTTTATCCTATAAGATATTATACAAATTGGATATTCTAATAATTATACGTTTAATTATACAAAATATGCAAGAATTAAGTAAAACATAGAAATATTTGAAAAATATCTGCAATATTTAATCGTGAATTTGCAAGGATATGTATTAATTGTGTATATGGCCACACCCACATTCGTTCACTCTCATGTTTAGGCTTAGGAGTTTTTGGGCGCATTGAAATAATATTTCCTTGCAATAAATATGCCAGATGAAATGTTAAGTAGTAGATAGTTTCGTTCCAAATCAATATTTCTGAAGGTGCTAAAATGATCCAGAAATATTACGGAAATTGAAACTGGAATGCGGAACTTTTTACTGTGGCTTTCATTTTGGATCTAAATCTGCAATTTCATGTTTAAATTACGTTTTATTTTATTTATAGCTTGAATGGTCGTAGATAAAACATATCAACGACAGCCATTGAATAGCATTAATCCCAAAACAGATAACAATTCTCATCTTCCCACAGTGAGATAGTGAAATTTAAAACTGAAGTATTTTTGCTTAATGGCTATGGTTACCAACAATATTTTAAAAGTTTTTATTACATAAAAAAGGGTTTAGTTTAATTAGTACGAACTTGAAACTCAAAATTGTATTATCAAGGAAACTGCACCTTCTTAGGTCGTAGTCAATCAATATAGATATAAACATGATATTGGCTTGGCCTATTCGAGCTAGCTGTTTGGTAAAAAAAAATTCCACTGGGTATAATTACTTAAAATTTCGATAATGGTTATCTAGAGCAATTGAGCTGTTTTGAAAGGCTCTTATAATATATATACTGTTACAAACGCGCATTTATATATATATATATATATATATAAGCGCCGAGGATACAAAAATGAGTCAGATTTCTGGAAATCTCTTACATCTCGTACAACACTGGTTATTTCGAGGTGATTCTTAAACCTTCCGAAAGTCGCCAAATGAGGTCAAATTTACGATAAATCGCCAAATTTGGTAACTCCTCTTCGAATTTCGGCATGTAGCAATCCTAGATTTACGACATGGGAAACAGTGCCTGTACGTATGTTTTCTTCGGCCCGTTTTGAAAAGTAACTCAATGATAGCATTTTACACGTTCGTAACAATATGCTGCAAATATTATTTGTTTATGCTTCCACTTCGTTGTCCAATTGATTCCGACTCACGGGCTGTGCATCTGGGCTGCAAAATAATTTAAAAATCCTTGAACCCAGCATTATATTAAATACAATATTTTAATCAAATTTAATTGTTTGAATATTCTACAGTTTCTGAATGGATTTCTAACATAAATTTAAAACATTAGATCGTAACTTTTAATAGAAGGGTGTTAGCAAGTTTTTATTTGCAATTTGTATTTTCAAAATATTCGTAAAATATATTAAAACATTAAATATATATATATATATATATATATATATATACAGAGGGTGTTCATACATTTTTGTGATGAATTTGACTTTCTCCATGAATAAAATTTAAATAAAAAAAATATAACCTGACTGGCAGCAAGTCAGAAGTCAGAATAGGGTTTAATTATCGTCTGCATCATTAAAAGTATTCTTTGCTTTAAAATGACGCTAGAAAATAAACAATACATCGAAGGCTCTTATTAAATTATAATATTATTATTCGATTATTAGAAAAGGATATGAAAAGCATGGTTTTATTATTTATACACGTAAATTAAGTGACATGATTAATGAAAAAGGAAAGAACCGTCAAATGACTGGGAAAAAAGACTGCGACAGTTTGACTGGGAAAAAAGTACAAAATGCATACCCAACAAAGGTTGGTTCAGAGAAAACAAAGAAAGTTTTGCTAATGGTTTTATGGTTATTGCTGGATTCTCTTATAAAGCAAAACTTAAAATAATGAAAGTAGCAAAAAATGTCAAAATTAACTCGTTTTACAATCAGAAATATGTTTTAACACCTGTTTTCAAAAAAGACATTCCATCGCTTTACCCAAACAATCTTCACTTTGTCAAGTTCCATCAGGATAAGGCTTCCAGCTATACCGCTAAATCTACTGCTATATTTTTTTGAAAAAATGATAAATGAACCCGGAGTTGTGGCTATTCCGTTTAAATGCATTCCACCCATGTCCCCCGACCTGTCTCTTGGTGCGTCGATTTCTTTGTCTTAGAGTGTATGGTGTTTTATACAAAACTTTCTAAAACTTTTTGCCTTTTGAGTTAGTAATTTTGCATATTTCAAACTTAACTATGTTCAACACATGTAGATCCTTTGACTCAACGTGAATTGCCGGCAGGCAGGCAATTCCCGGAAGTTGTTGATATTTCCAGATGATGTTGGAAATTGCCGATAATTCCCGAAAATCGGCATTTCGCCTCACATTGTAAACTAAATCAATTTATCAGTAGATAAAATCAAATGTATGCCAGCTAAACGATTTTACAAAATGAAAAAGAAATCGAGAAATAGAATAAGAGAAATAAAGAAATAGAAAGGAGAAATAAAGACATAGAACAACCCAAAAAAAATTTTAATTCAATTTAAAGAAAATAAAATAATTTAATTTAATCAAAAATACGACATTACAAACGTCCCATAAAATAAAAAATCTTATGTGGGTAGCACATGACTTTACATAATCCAATATACCTTAATTTCTTTTACAATGATATAGTGCTGTATAAAATTCACAGAACAATAGTTTTGAAAAAAAATTGCCGACGTGGTTGTCGAGTGATCAAGGCAAGCGTTTCCGTAAAAATCGCTCGACCGCCACGTTGTGGGATCGAGCCCCACGTAAAGCATGGATGTTTGTGTTGTGGGCGCAATGTGATCCGCCCCCTCTGGTGTACCTGGGGCAACGTCAATGGACGGCTAAATGGTTCACACTCTGGCCGTTGTAATAAAGGCGAAAGACGAAAGTCAAAGTGCCTGGCCATTTGAAAAAAAAAATGCAAATCTATTACAGAAAAGTAATTTCCCTCGTGAATAGAACGAATTAGATTCACGAGAATGGTGTTAACATATTTTTAGCTTCCCTACATAATATAACGTATAAGAAAAGTATTGTAACATGGTTGAAAATTCGAATTCGCATTTTCGATTGAAAAGCACGTTTCAATCATACCTGAACTCTAGTCGAACGTTTTGAGATAATGTCTGTCTATATGTTATGTATTAGTATGTATGTTAGTGTGTGTGTGTGTGTGTGTGTGTGTGTGTCCGTTAGTCTCTGAAAACAGTATAAAACATTTTATGCGATAATTACAAAGGTACCCCATTGATTTTAAACGTAATCGAATGTTCTGAAAATCCCCAATTTTAAAAGGAAATTTTTAAACAGTCATTCAAAAATCTAAACCTTAAATAATTTTTTTATAGTCATCTCCTATATATTGTTTCATCAAAAAATCAATGACGAATGGCATAACTTTAGAACATGCACACGTTTTTTAAATAAATTTACCAAAAACATTACAGGAAACACTTGGCTCGCCGAACTTTGCGAATTCAAGAAATCAACTATGGGCAAAATATTTGTGTCTACAACCATAATAAATCTCTTAGTAAGAGGTTTTGGGGCTGAGAAGGCTTTGTGTTTTCTAAAAATCCACTACTAGTAAAATGTTTGAGATTGTGATTCTACAAAATCAAAGAGGATTATTTTCGCTTTGACCTTCCTAAAAGTTCACTATGAATAAAAGTTTGTATTAGCGACTCGAAGAAATGTCTTATTAAAAGGTTTTTCGGCTCGGAGAAATTCGCGTTTCCGAAAAGAAAAACAAATCTCTTTTCCTAACTTTTCCCTTTCAATAAAAAAGTCTCAAGGAAATATTTTACCACGCATAAGAGAAAAATCCCCAATGAAAACTCATGATCCGATAAAATAAATTAAATGATACATATTTCGCTTGAAGTCAAATTAAAAATTTCAAAATACCCAAACTTTTCAAATTACTCTGCTAAAACTATTAACCCCATACCAAAGACATTGTACAAAGAATATAAAAAATGCAAATAGAGATAGCTTCGGCAGAGTTAAATAAAAATCAGCTGAAAAAAAGCAAAATGCATCCAGCAGAACCGAAAAGATTTTTTTTTTCTTTTAGCAAAACAAATTTGAGTACAGCATAAAGATTTCAGCAAATGCCTTCTTGAGCGAAATTGCATTAAAAATAATTTTTAAAAACTTAAAAACGTTAAAAGAACTAGCGTACGAATATTTAATAGTAACCATGTTCGTACAAAAGCGAAAAGTTTTCATTGGGTGATTATTTGCTTCATTATTCATGGCAAAGTGGGACATTTCGGAACCCAAGTCATTAACTCGCGCTTTTCGAAAATAAATAAAAAATTAATGTGAAACTTAATTAAAATATAAGTTATAATGTTTATCAAAATTAACTGAAGTGTGACTCAACTCGACTTTCTCATTCCAGAATCCATTTTTAGTAGTTCTTTTTTTTTTTTTTTCAAATTTTACAAGAAAAATTTTAAAAATTGGTATCGTGGATCCAAATGATTACAATTATACCGTGTTACCCCTCACATTACAGGGCTTAAAATATATTTCGATTTACAACATACTTGGCAATGCACCCCCCCCCCCCGGGAGAGGGGGGCTAATAACGTTACAAATAAAAAAAATGTATCGCTGCTATTTTTTACATCGATAATTTAAACTATGAAGCCTCGTGATCATTCAAGCATAAATAAACCATTTTATGCATGATTAAGTCAAATTTTGTCCTATGCTGCCATGTTCAAAAAATTCAAAACTTCGAATAAAATTCAAATTTTTCGCTCGATTTTCAAAGCAGTCCATCGAGTTCTAGATTTATTAATAACAAAGCCGGATGTACAGTTTCGTGAAAATCAATAGTTGTGAAACGTTCTGCCTTACGAATCAACAAGACATTAAGTTTTTTTTCAAATTTATTATAATTTTGTATTTTTTTTAATTTAATTTTCTTAACGAAAATATGAAAATGCTCCTTGTGTGTCATTTGTTCACAATTTTGATTAATTTTACATTATGATCACTCAAAAAACACATTATCAACAAATTTGGGTATTCAATTTTAAATCCCTTAGAAAGTTAATTTTTAAAAAATATTTTTCATCATTAAAACTTAATTTTCATCATTTAATTACTTTTATTCACTCTTAATTACCTTAATAAAGTCCAATTATAAAATGCATACCCAGTTTCATTAAGACATATGAAAGGTGTCTTCTTGCCAAACTTCATGCAACTCAAACAAAAATTAAGACGCATCTAGCATTTTAAATATGTAAAACCATTGAAAATTCCGTTTCGAAAAAAAAATGCATTTTCCCTTTTGCTAACGGGTGGGACAGCGGCCATTCCAAACGAAGAACCTCCCAAAAAGACAGGTATTTGACATACCCTATCCCAAGCAGTACGACCCCCTTTGCAGGCATTGGCGTCCATGGAGATCGCTGACAGAAACATTGCACCTGATGCAGCGGGTGCAATGTTCCTGTGTTCAAATGGATGCGTAAAATAATGTTATATATTAAAACTTCTTTTAGTCGATTTTTGCTCATTTCAAAGTCATTCTCTCTCCTTAAAGGCAATAATAACTAAATTTTAATCATAGTTGATTATGGAAGAAATAGTTGTAAAACGCTGCGCTTTTATGAATCAAAAATACGATATATAATTGTTTATGGCAATAATACTTAAATTTTAAGCTCATGATAGTAATAGTTGCAAAACTTTTTGTTTTTGAAAATCAGCAATAAGGCATATCATTGCTCTTGGCCATCTTTGTGGCGTTTCTTCCAACAACTTGTCACAGAAAATTTGAAAGTTGGCTTGACCCAATAAATCTTTGCCATCCTGACAATGCTAAATTCTATTAATCAATATTTATTTAAATCAGGTTTGAATCAAAATTTTAAACCTGTGTTGCACATCTACGGGTCTTAATAGTCTATATATATAATTTCATAACTATACTACGGTTCAAGAGAAACATGAGCAACGTATAAAAGCACAAATAACACAATAATGCAGCATACAGCTGTTTCGGGGATACGTTGGATCCCTTCGTCATTGCAAAGGAACCAACAAACCAGAAGTTCAAAAGAGCAAAAGAAAAGAGGAATCTCAGGTCAGCATCAGAAGAGATAATCAATAAGATGGCGAAAATGCAAATAAATGTATTATCAAGGAAAATGCATATTCTTAGGTCGCAGTCAATCAAAATAAATGGCAGAAATAACCGTGGATATCCCCCTCCCCAACAGCAACACTGGCTTGGCATATGAGAGCTAGATGTTCGGTAAAAAAATTCCACTGGGTAGAGTTATTAAAAATTTCCATAATGGTTATTTAGACCAAGCGAGCTGTATATTGTTAAAACGCGTGTATATATATATATATATATATATATATATATATATATATATATATATATATATAAAAATAAATTATTAAATCCAAAGTTAGAATGTATGTAGTAACTCATAATACACTATTCCAAAATTTTCTACAAATACAAAAAAATTAAGACAAAAAGAGGAAATAATAAAGCATAATGCAAGTCATAAGGACAAAGACAATCAACAAATTTCAAAAATGAGGAATGCAAATAAGAAAACAAAAAAAAAATCAAGCAAAAAAGCTTGCACATGGAGGAGATTTAGGCTTACGAGATTAGGCTTACGAAAAGTTCATTTCGAAAAAATACTCATCGGGTCCATATATCTTTTCGAAATGAACACAAAAATGCTTGTTTCTGAAACACAAGATAGATTTTATCTATAAACTTGTGTTATATGGACGACAAGCATAAAGATTGGAACAATAAAGGAAAAATAAATACCTCAAAACGCACCTCTTCAGCGCAATATATATATATATATATATACCTTCTCTTATCGGCTTAATGGACGTATTTTGTTTCTATAATGATGTTAATATTACTTCAATTTTTTATTATTACATATTTCTAATATATATATATATATATATATATATATTACCTTCAATTTTTAATTTTTACCCTTACTCTTGGCCTATAGTTACTTATTTGTAACAGATATGTACTTACCGTAGTTTATAAACCGTAGTTTATTTATCGTAGTTTATTTTCGATTAAAAATTTCAATTTATATATATATATATATATATATATATATATATAAATTGAACATATTATATATACATATATTTATTATATATATATATATATATATTTATTATATATATTATATATATATTATATATATATATATAATATATTATATATATATTATATATATATATTATATATATATATTTATATATATATTATATATATATATATAAATAGCATAGTAAACATATTAAAATAAAATTATTTCACAGTTATCCAATTTTTCTCCAGAAGTTGGCGCAATGCAGCACATTCTCCTAAAGTAACATACAAGATTCATATGAAAAAGAGGGGAAATGACCAAATGCAAGGCATAAAATGGTAGAGGGGGATGGCGACCCCTCTTTCCCGTTTAAAAGACTGCTTTTATGCCCGGGCAACACTCACGGTACCAATGCCATGCAGAAGCCATACTTCCGTAAATGTGTCATATCAAAAACACTCGAAAAAGTGCAAAGAAAACAAATAGGAATCGACCAGGATCACAAGGGAAAGAATGGAAATGCAGCAAATGCCCCTGTCGGTTAAGATGGAGTGCATCATATATAACAGAAGTCCACGCATGCGCTATTCGTTATTTTCACTTTCATCGTTTTATACCTCTGCCATATCCTTTAAGTAAGCATTTTCTCCCTTTTTTGTATTAAATAGGGAATTATAATAACATGTCAGGAAGCCAATTGGATAATTCCGTTTTATTGCCTCCTTCATAATATTCCTATTATGCATGATGCAATCAGACTTGAAAGTATTAATGCGTTGATTTCTTTTGAGGTGACCAATGACGACATTTCTGAAAATGTTTTTTGTCAAATTGGACCTCCAATCAATAATGCGGTTGATTTTTATATTGAAATTGTTTCTCTTGTCATATAAGACGGTATAAGCACCATATCTACTGTCATGTTTTACAGCAAAGATGGCAAAGGGGAACAAGAAAAAGGAAAAATTTCAGTTATAAAGAAACTCTTGAAAAGATCGAAACGTTCATAAAAACAGTGTGTGCAGGAATAATAATAAAACCCGGCTGGATCAAAAATCTTATATTTAGTATAAGAAAACGTTATATTCAACGCATCTGGTGTTATGTGAAAGTGTATCAACTCGAAAAACAACTAACTGTTAATAATAATGAAAATGCATGTACAAACTACGCTATAATGATGGATTTACTTAAACTAAAAGCCAGTACATTAAACATAGTATTGAAATCCTCTACACAGAAGAAAACTACTACAAGAGAGCCTTTTGTTACAACCTACAAAAATAAAAATTATGATGGTTTACCAATCAAGACATATATAAAAAACTTGGCACATCTCTTACCAATACCTAACATAGAAGTAAAACTGATTTATAAATTTGTGCAAACCAATGGTAGAAAAATATTTAATTATAACCGCATGAGTAGAAACATCAATGTATATAAAAGTGAAGAGTGTAATTGTCAAAACAGCCCTTATATAGATACCCATCATGCGCACATTATCACTGGAAACCTGGATCTATTGGATAATCACAAGTTAAAATCTATGCTTCAACTTGGTACGAAATTTCGTATACAAGATTTCACAAATATTAAAAAGGACTTTGAACAAGATTTGAAGAAATTTACATATAAACTCGCCGTAAAATACAGCATGCCAATACAAGCCTTCAAAGA